>VXBZ01006126.1:118889-252787 GCA_013399135.1 Heliornis fulica
ACCTTGCCCCTGAAACCTCAACACTATGACACTTGCAGATGAAAAAAATTAGTGAGAACCAACTTTGTTTTAAGTTTGTATTGAACTTTTGGGGTAAATTTGTCAGGGAGTGGTTCCACAGACTCACGTCCCTGTTTCGTTTGTTTGTGGGAGACCATGAATATTGCTGTTCCATGGTTGATTTTTTCCTAGTTATGAAAATATTAAAGTGGGACACTGACTATTTTTGAAATGTAAATAATTGTATTGTTACACTTAAAATGATATTGCTCAAAATTATTTATAATTAATATATCAGCATCTAAATGATGCATTATCAAATTTAGGGAAAAAAAGATGTTAAAGAAAATTAAATATCAGTATTTGACCAGTATTTTACTGATAAAAATCCATATATACTGCACTTTAATCCTTAGAAATAATGTGTGTTTCCTAGTGGGAATAAAATTCCACATTTCTAAATTGATTAAAAGTATTTATTGTTTCATGATCATTCCTCCAGGCTGAAATCGCTGCTGTTAAAGTCTTTAGGACAGTTCTGTGTATCAGGATAGTTAGTTTCTGCAGATAATAATTTTGTTGTCCTCTGTTCCATGTCTTTCCATGGATTTCTGTCATTAAAGGTCCTAGTTCCTGTAACATGCTGAAGTCTAAAACTGCTTTACGGGAAGCTGGCAAAGGCTACATCCCACAGTGTGAAGAGGACAGAGGGGCTTTCTCACCTGTGCAGTGCAGCCAGGATCAAGACAGCTGCTGGTGTGTCTTTGACAATGGAGAAGAGGTACCAGGGACACGTGTAAGTGGAGGAAGACCTGTGTGTGCAAGTGAGTTCTTTTTATAAAGACTTTTGGTCAAGCAGTATGCTTATCTCTGTGTTATAGCAGGTTTCAGGCCTACCTGGGCATGATGTCCAGTTTGCTTCAAGTGCTTTGTCAGTCAGAAAGGAGAAGGGAATGGACCTTTGGCTTTTTCTTATTCACAAAATTGGTTAAATCAAAGCAGTTGAGCTATTAAACTTAGCTAAAAAGTCAATCCGAACAGTTTGCTGCAAACTTGAAGCTGTTCCAATCTGATCTGTCTCTGGGATTAAAACCCATTCAACTGACTAAAATAAAATTTGAAAAATGTATGCCTACTCTTGGCTTGTGACCAGACTTGTGAAAAGGATGTGCCAAAACCACTACATATTCAGAGTATTTCCTGCATGACCAGAGCTGTGAAGCACTGGAATTCACTCGTGGTTTCCAGTCAGATGTCCAAATGGGAGACATTTGGACAAATTTAATTTGCAATGGCCTTTATACATCTTCCCATCACTGAAGTGAAGCAAAATAAATTAAACTTTTTACAAGGCTATGCTCCAAGGTGTAATGATAGTGGAAACCAGAGATGTAGAAAGAAAACCTGTAACTAGTGGCTGCAGGACCCTACTCTTTCCATTTTTTTTTTTCATTCTTTTAAATGAGACCTGTTGGTCCATTTAGAAATATAAGACTACATGATAATAAATTGATTCCATTTCTTTTCGTGATTCTGTATACAAAATTCAACACATGGTCAGTCACCAACCAAACATCTGATTGTGTCAGTCCAACTGGCTCTAAAGCATTTCAATTAGTTAACTCCTCAGACAACGTGGAAACCACCACCATCATCATTTTCTTTGAACTCTTTTATACCACTAGAGACCTATGTGGATGGGATTTTGAGAAGCCACAATGAGACCCTGGGCTTGTATCTGATGAGATTCAGAGCTAGGGTGGTGTAGCTAAATAGGTGTAGCAGTTTTCTAGGTCTTTAGAGAAGCAGAGCTGAGGAGTAGCAAGTACAGAACAGCTGCCATCCTGTTTTCATATTATGGGAGAGTATCTCTGTGAGACATGGGGCTGTGTGATGTTTATCTTGTTTGGACCAGCTGGAGGAACTCAACACAATACCCAGAACTCAGAAGTATGAAGTGCCTTTCTTACAGACTCTGAAGGTGAACAGGGAAAAGTGGAAGCATCTTTAGTAGGCCAGAGAAAAGTCAGAATTAGTCCTTGAAATGTTCTTTTCTCCGTGGAAGCTTATTTTCCAGGTTTCACCCTAAATTTCAAGGGAATTTGTAGAATCTGTTCAAAGGTGGGAGCTCTCCAAGATATATCTTTAAGATGATTTTACATTTTGTGTGCACATCTGATGTATCTTGGGGTCTTACAATGCTGTACTTTTTCTAGAGGAGGTAGTGACTGAATGATTAATGACTTTTCTTTTTTAAAAGACTGAGCTGAGCAGAGAACTGCTTTGAAAATATAGTGGAAACCTGGCTTTACTGAAAGCTATTTGTTATTTTTTTGCATAGAAATACCATTGAAATAAACTTTAACAATTTTCCTGGATTTTGAAATAGCAATGGAACTTTTTCATGCTAAACAATTACTATGTAAGTATAAAGAAGCAAAAGTTGATTTTCCCCTCAGTCTATCAAGTCTTATATCCTAGGGCTGGGAATTAGTAATAATTGTTCAGGAAAAAGGGGAGTACTATCTCACTGTTTTAGAGATCTTGTCTATCAACAAAACAACTGTTGTGATGGAAAAATATGATAAACTTTTCCTCCAACATCAGAACAGACAGCTGTAAACAGCAAGTAATAACTTCACAGTGCCCAGTGCATGCAATGAGGTTTTCATTAGCTTAATCATTTCCATCAGAGGTAGAAATACAACTTTTTCTAGTTGACATGCACCACAGAGATGATGCCAAATGTCCTAGCAGTCCTCACAAGAATCTCCCATCCTCATGCCTACTTTCCACAGCTCTGAGCAGGGACAGAGGAGAGAGAGATAGCATTGCAGAGAATGCCAGCAGTCTGCCCTCATGGCCAAGAAGGCCAATGGCATCCTGAGGTGTATTAGAAGGGGGCTGGTTAGTAGGTCAAGAGAGGTCCTTCTCCCCCCTCTACTCTGCCCTGGTGAGACCTCACCTGGAGTATTGTGTCCAGTTCTGGGCCTCTCAGTCCAGGAGGGACATAGAACTCCTTGAAAAAGTCCAGCGCAGGGCCACCAAGATGATGGAGTGGAACACCTTTATGAGGACAGGCTGAGGGAGTGAACTCAATGTTTACAATATGTTAAGGGTGAACGTCAGGAGGATGGATCCAGGCTCTTCTTGGTTTAGTCACTGATAGAACAACGGGCAATGTGTTCAAGCTGGAGCATAGGAAGTTCCATGTGAATGTAAGGAAAAATCTTTTCCCTGTGAGGGTGACAGATCACTGGAACAGGCTGCTGGAGAGGTTGTGACATCTCCTCTGGAGACATTCAAGACCAACCTGGACACGTTCCTGTGTGATTTAATCTGTGTGATCCTGCTTGGGCAGGGGTGTGGACTTGATGATCTTTTGAGGTCCCTTCCAACACCTAACATTCTGTGATTCTGTGACATCTGTAGAGGGTTAAATGAACAAATTACTGATTGCAAACTGGAACCACTGAAGCACACCAGGAAACCATCCATCACTTATATTTCGAGGGCTGGTTATTTCCCTAACTCACACATCAACTCTCATTGGAACAGGCAGTAAAAGACTACAGCAGCATATGGCTGAGACTAGGTTTGACTTGCTGCATGAAGAAATGTGTTAAAAAATAGAGACCACAGACTGATTTTTTTATACTTTGCATAAAGAGATATTAATGTGATTTACAAATTATGGTGGATGTAGTTTACATTGGTCGGGGAAAGTTTTACTGTCTCATTTGCAGTGATATCTTTGGGTCCTAACATCTTGGGAGGTTTATGAAAAGTTTGTTAAGCAAGGATGCCTTTACTGAAAAAGAGACTGGATACAGAGTCAGTGAGTGAAGTGGAGGAATGCAGTGGCCCCATTTATGGTTATTGCAGAAAAGATGCTATAAAGGAGACTTGGAAAAATATGCATTTGGCAATTCAGAGAGACAGATATGAAAGCTTTTACTTTGGAATTTTAATGTTCAGGGTTTGAAAATAAACACATACTGTGCACACTTGATCACAGATTCATTCTGCAGTGTTTTAACAGAAGTGGCTGCTGAGCTAAAGAATCAATTTCCATATCTCCATCAGAAGGGGAGAGAGAGGTTGCTCAGACCTGAACTGCCAGCAGTGTTTCCCTTCCACCAGTGACTGATCTGTCGGTATTTGGAAAATTATCTATATGTGCCAAGGAAGTGAATCATGTGATATGAGAATATCTTTATATTTATTTCTGTGTGAGGTGGTTGGTTTTAATGTCTATGTTTTGTAGCTCTAGAACTAAGAAATGTTTTATTTACTACTAGGTATATTCAGTAATTAGTTTTGGATTTGGCTCATATTGAGTGAAACATTGGTTTGTACTGCTAAGCAGAAATTAATTGTAGCTAGTGCCTGCTATCACAGTCTGTTTCAGTGGGCTAGCAGGATTGGAGTGACTGTATCAATGCAGTCAATTGACAGGGAAAACTTTGTGCTCCAACTCTAAAGCTCTGTACTGCAGTTAAGGACCTGGTGGATCACCAGAAACATTCTGGCATTGTTGAAGACACCACAGTCATGAACTCCTCATCTTCAAGTTTTCAAACTTCATTCTAAAGGGAATTGAGATTTATTTATTTATTGGTCCTGCCTCTTGCCAGTGAATACCTTTTCTAAAGGTTTGTTCAGCTGTAACCTCTGAGGGAGATTAGAAACCTCCTTCTCATTTTCCTGTTTAAATTTGTTCATGGCTGTTTTAACTGTACTTAGAAACCATGCAAGTAGCTTTCCCCAGTGCATTCCCCATCAGAATCAGCATGTGTCTTTTCATCAACTTCAGTAAACTGACCCATGATGACATCAAACCAGATCCAAGTTGAGATGGGTGGGAAATTCAGAGGGTGATGTCCAGGTTTTCTCTGTTGATGTGGAGGTTGTGTGGACTTTCTAGTAGTACTTTCTTTCTTTGTAGTACGCCACTAACATATCCCCTTTCTCCTGTGCCTAAAGGTGTGCAGTGTGCTCTGCCGTTCAGTGCCCCATCTGTTCTCAACGGAGCTGTATTTTGTGAAAATATTTCTGGGCAAGCTTCAAGTGTTCAGCAGTGCCGGCTGATGTGTCGCCAGGGCTTCCACAGCGCCGTTTCTAGCACGTCCTTCCAGTGTGATGTACAGCAGCGACGATGGGTCTCGGCTGCCCCGCTCTATCAGGCGTGCCAGAGTATGTCTGAAGTGGGAAGGGTTGGGAAGGGTGCAGACCAAACCCAGCAGACATACAAAACCACACCTTCATCATAAAGCTACTGTGTGAATGGCAATAATAGGACACAACCTTTACATCGGAGTTGCTAAGTTAAGTTGCAGAAGTTCAGTCTCATCTTCTGCCATGTTCATCTCTGTCTCTTGGCTAGCTCCATGCCCGGAACAGCCCCACTTTTCTGTAATAATAGTTATTCAATCTATATGCAGATTTCTCTTTGCAAGTTAAAAGATGCTGGCACCATGAAGTGATTCTGATGGAACCACTTAGGCCTGGAAGAACAGATGAGCACCAGATGTTTGAATTTGGCAGAACATAACTGTTTATTTGCATAATCAAGTCACTGTTACTTCTGCATGTCTTTGCAGCAGACTGTTCTTGAAGATTATTGCTGTCTTTGTTGGCTGACTTGGGGGATTTTTCAAATCATTTTTCTTTCAAGAAAAAAAACACTACATCTTGAGAGAATCAGCTGTCTATTCAGTATTCAGAGCTCTTGTAATCAGATATTGATGTCGGCCTTCTTAATTATTTCAGACAGAGATACTTTCTGATCAAAATGGCAATTTGTAGCAATGCTGAACTTTGAGAAATGCAGGTCATGATGTGAAATTTGGAGATACCCTTCATCTCCAGAATGGTTTAAACCCACTCTGGAAATCACTGTTGACACATTTCCCATTATACCCCAGGTCTTTTATACCAAATGTAAATGATTTTAAACTTTCAATTTCAGACTGAGACTTTGGTCAGCCTGTCTGTAGTCATCTTTGCTAGGTTTTGTAGCACATTATGAAGTTTCATGTTTGCCTGATGGCAGTTGCACAATTGTTTGTACAGTGCGATACAAGCTGTGGTTTAATGCAAGCTAAGGGCTTCCCACAGTAATTTGTGATTGAAATAGAGCATGGTTTTAAGGAGAGAAAAAATTCCCACCACATCTGAAGGTGATTGAATAAACTTCACGATAATGGAAAATTCACCACAACACTTTGTAATTCGTTCCAGTGGATAATTATCCACACTCTTAAACATCATATTTCCTGTTCCTTATGTGTACACTTAGAGATTGTGGTTAAGTCAGCTCTTAAGTACTTTCTGATAAATTAAACAGATAGAGGGCTTTGTGCCCTGCAGGAAGAAGTAGGCTTTATCGTCTTCCAGTCCCTCCCACCATTCTTCTTGGATGCTCTCCAGGCTTTCCCACTCATTTCACTCACTCATTTTGGGAGTGAGGGATGGAATTGTGCTGCAGCAGTGACACTTGCAGTGGTGCAGTGAGGGTCTAAGAGAGGAGGTGAATGAAGGAGAGCTCTGCTGCTTTTCCAAGCTGGTGGGATAAGAGCCAGCTCCATTTGGAGGTGGCATGAGAGCATTATGCTGAATCTGAGATAACCAACCCTCTGTGAAGCCTAGGATCAGTATAACTCCAACAAGACAGACAAGAAATTTGCACCTTTTTTATTCTGGCTAAAAGAGGTTTACATTTTGTGACTGACTGATGAGCTCATAAATTTCTCATAAGTTTGTATATCCTTATAAATTATTCTTTTAATTCTTATAAATTCTTAAAATCCTGGAAGATTTGCATCACTTTGGTTTGCTGTGAAAAAATTTTATTTTAGAGAGACTCTTGTAAATGTCCACTTCAACACCATTGTTATGCAAATTTATTCTCTCCTAAAACTTGATTTATAGTCAATTTGAGAGCTAGTTTTCTAAAAGCCCATTTGAATTACTGTTAATTGCTTTAACAATTTAATTTCTTTTTTTAATAGAAGTTCTTTCATAATTGTTTCTGCAAAAAGCAGAGTTTGACTGACAGTCCAATAAATCCTGTCTTTCTGTTTCTTTTCTAAATAGTGATATAAAGTCGTCTTTCATTTAGTTCTCTGGAAATTCCTATCTGCCAAGCCTTATAAAAAATCATCATTAATGATCCAGATTTTTCCTTATCTTCCTGTTCATTAGTGCTGCAATGTCAATATTTCATTATTATATAACTCTATCACTTGGCTTTTTCTTGAATGCATGACATACATATTTATCAAGCATGTCACTTGCTGTTTATTGTTTATTATGGACAACTCTACTGCTTTCAGCTAGAAATGGGGAGTTAACACTGACACCAAAACTCAAAATGCCAAATCAGTGTTGTCTTTTCTGAAAATAATTTTGAAAGGCAGTTTTCACATTTAATAGTGAGGCTACTAATTGCCTTTTCTATTTATGTTTTAGAGGTTCAATTATTTCAGACAGTCCAAGTTCAAACACACTTTCAAGTACTACTGCCTCCTGAGAAGACTTGTAGTTCTGACTTCTCTGGATTACTCCAGGCATTCCAGATATTTATTTTAGATGAATTGAAGGCTCGTGGTTTATGTCACCTTCAGGTAATTTTAATTCTTTATTCTCTGTTGTTGTTGGGTTGTTCGGTTTGTTTTTTGTTGGTGGATTTTTTTTCCAGGGGGTTGTATTAAAAAAAAAAGAAAAAGAAAACCACAGGGAGATACAAAGTAGAGCTTTAGCTGAGAGAGGTGGAAGAGGAGAAAATGCCCTGAAATCTGTCAAGATTGGAAGCACTTGACTATGGATAGCTTGGAAAATAGGATGCTTAGACTCACTGACCTCACATCAACAGATCACCTTAACTGTAGCCACAGCAGTCATATCACATCAATCTAATATTTATTAGAAGTATATTTCAGTGGAAGAGAACCCTTTGACTGTTTGAATATGAGTAAATGACCTGCTAAATTATCTCTTCCTACTTCTGTTCTTAGAGGCTGTTTTGAAAGTCTTGCCTTTGAGCACAGCACAATGCAATCGAGTAGGGAAAGACAAGAACTAAGTGAGTCTCAGGTTGACTAACTATGGTTTCATTTAATTTCAAATTAAAGGTAAATGTGTTTGGAAATACCAGCTCAGTTTCTGTCTGTGATGATTCCCCTGTCTATGTCGAATGCCTGAGCCTGGACCGCCTGGGGGTGAACATCACATGGAGGACTCAGCTGGAAAACATCCCGTCAGCTTCTCTGCCCGACTTACACGATATTGGTATTTTATTTTTTTTTCTTCTGAGATTTCTGTGGTTTAAATCTGCTCTACTTTTAATTATTTTGCTTCACCATGTCTGCTTTTAGGAGGTACTAGCAAGGTAGTATAAATGCTCATGAAAAGAGTTTATAATGCTGGAGTTGTGGTTTTGAGCTTTTGGCGTTGAAGCATTTATCTTTTCAGGCTGTGACTGCCTGATGGAAAGGAACTGTAATTTAATGTTTCTTTCAGATAGGATGGCCTCTCCTAGCTTCCTTAACTGAGATTGAATATTACTTTATTGGCATAAGCTCAGCTGTCCCAGATGTTAATTTCCATTGGGCAGTGGTGGAAAAAATTATTACTTATCGGGTTGGGATCGGAGAAACACAATTCACGGATTGCTAAAAATATAACTCATTTTTCAAGGGTTTTTTTCACCATTTCTTTCTTCTTTCTTCTTATTCTTTTTTTTTCTTCAATTTATTGTATTCTATAATATGTATTTGACACAAAAGAAAGATCTTTATCTTTTAAGTACTAGAGGAATAGTACAGATATCATAGACTGGCAGATCCTTGCTGTGTTTTCCAAGAGTGTTAAGGATGGTGTAATGACCTTCTTTCAAAGCAGTCAGCATTTCCTTTTAAAATAAAAGGTGTAAAGATGTATTCTAACTACAAATTCCCTGTGTGACAGCCTTTCTACAGTTTCAGTGCTTTGCAGTGGTCTTCCTAGAACTAAATATAAATAACTCTTCACTTGTCCTTCCCTCTAACTTTGGGACTTGGAGATGTGTCCCCTGTGCCAGTGTTTATCCAATCAGAACCAAGTTCAAAGGTCTTCAGGACTCAGAAAGTGTCTGCAATGGTCATGTGGTTCCTGGTTTGCAGTCTTTTTATATTTACATCCTTTCCATTGCTCCCGATTATGAGGGAAGCATGGATATTCAAGGAGTATTCAAAGTACAGGTCTGTTTGGGTGTATAGCAAAACTTATTTTGAAAGCCTTCTGCTTTGAGAGTGTAACATTTCTAACCCTCTCCACACTAAAATTTCCCCATAGTACTAGAGTCACTTTTCAGGGAATCATAGAATCCTGAGTTGGAAGGGACCTGTAAATATCAAGTCCAACTCCTGGCTCAACACAGGGCCAGACAAGTCAGAGCATGGCACTGAGTGCATCTTCCAGACACTCAAGACAGTGTTGTTACCACTGCTCTGGGGAGCCTGTTCCAGTGCTTGACCACCCTCTCAGTAAAGAACCTCTTCCTAATATCCAACCTAAACCTCCCCTTTTGCAGCTTAATAACAACTGTATGGTTTCAGAAGAAGCAGTCCAAGTCCAGTCTGGGGAGGTTAGACAACTAGGAGCATGCTCTGTATACTCATGGCACCATTAACTTTCCTTACCTTCTCAGGTAGCTTTGGGTATTTCTGTTTGAGGTGTTTTCTGGTGTATTTACACAAAAAGAGCAAATTGTGTTTTTTTTATTTGAAAATATACATTATTAAAATAGGTTTGTTCTTTTTCTTGCTTCATCATGGGTAAACGAGAAGTCTTGCTTTTTGTTTTCTCTGTGAAGTAACTGAGAAAAAATGTTGCTAAACAGAAGTGCAGCATGCTTATGTTCCCAATGAAGAACCTTAAACCTGAATCATACCCAAAAAACAAAATATTTATTTTTTCTTTTCCTGCAGATATTTTCATGTACTAAATTCTGAGGATGTGAAAATCCTTCGTGAAGGATCTTATGCCATTTAGTTTTGTAGCTTAGGCCTCAGCTCTACAATAGCAAGGAACAATTGTAGCTACTTCTGTCTTTTCTGTTCAACAGGCAAAAATAATGGTGATTATAAAAATGAGCATTTGATGGATGAACATATAGGAAACAGTTCTCATCAGTGAGACTGGAGCAAATCAATGCTTGCCCTATGCAACTGATATTTTAAGCTGTGTCATTGTGCTCTGCATTTTCCTGTTTTAAAATTTTATTTCTCTTTTCTCTCACTTTTTCATTTTTCAATATAAATTCTAGGTAATAATATGATCCCTTTCATGTTGAAAATACAGTTTAATTCAACAGAAGCAAACCCTAAATCTGACTTCTTCCCACTGTACTGCACAAGATACAACTATTTGCGGGATATTTCTGTATGTAAAAAAAAAAACCCAAAAAACAAAAACAAAAATAGTATTTCCAGGTCCCTAAAGGTATACCAGGCCCCAGAGTAATTCTTGGTAAGAACTTCAGTAAATCTAACAAAATATGAGATGCGTAGAAGCTTAAATTGTCAAAATTATGTAGCAAAACCAGGGGAGTGCTGTGGTACCTGCCATGCTTTGGAGCACACTGAAGGTCCCAGTAAGCTCATCCTGGGGGAGAAATCAGTTACCATACCAGGAGGGAAGTGTGGTCCCAAGCTCGCCAGCCTTGCTGGCAGGGCTGGACCGAGATAGCTTGTGTAAGGTGTTACCAGCAAGCCTGTGGTTGGCATGTCTGTCAGGCACTGGATTATTCTCTGTTGAGATGTTACAGGATGTTCCTGTCTATTTGCAAAGCATGAACATCTATGTGGCAGTTAATCACTTGCTTAAATACTCTGAATGTCAGGGATACATATATGCCTGGATGAATGGTGTGGTCATAGGATGGCTGTATTTAGTGACATCGTGGTTTCTCACTAGCCGAGAGCCGAACACCACACAGCCACTCTGTCTCTGAACTGGGGTGGGGGGAAGGGAGAGAAAAGAAAACCAGAAAGAAAGACAAACCTCACAGGTTGGGATAAGGACAGCAGAGAGATAGAGAGATAACAACAATAATAGGACTTTATAGCAAAATATACAAAACTGGTGACACAGGATGCAATTTCTCACCAAACTGCACAACTCAGAGCTTTTCTGGAACTAGACTGTCTCCAAAACCACGTGTCCTGAAGACCTGTCCTTCTGTCCCCACCAGTCCCCCTTTACACTAAGCATGATGTAATTGGCATGGAATACTTTCTTTGGACAGTTTGGGTCCCCTCTCCTGTTTGTGTTCACTCCCAGCTTTTGGGGCACCCCCTGCCCTCTGAATTGTTCATATTGCCCCACTAATGAGAAGTCTTTGACTGCTTGGCAACAACTAAAAACATCGGGGTGTTATCAGTGCCCCCTCTACTCTGCCCTCGTGAGACCTCACCTGGAGTACTGTGTCCAGTTCTGGAACCCCCAACAGAAGAAGGACATGGACCAGAGTGTCCAGAGGAGGGCCACAAAGATGATAAAGGGGCTGGAGCACCTTTCCTACGAGGACAGACTGAGAGAGTTGGGGCTGTTCAGCCTGGAGAAGAGGAGGCTCCGGGGAGACCTTCTAGCGGTCTTCCAGTACCTCAAGGGGGCCTACAAGAAAGATGGGGAGAGGCTGTTCAGTAGGGCCTGTTGTGACAGGACAAGGGGTAAAATAGAGGGAGGTAGATTTAGATTGGATATTAGGAAAAAGTTCTTTCCTGTAAGAGTGGTGGAGCACTGGAACAGGTTTCCCAGGGAGGTGTTGGATGCCCCATCCCTGGAGAAGTTCAAGGCCAGACTGGATGAGGCCCTGAGCAACCTGATCTAGTTGGGGGTGTCCCTGCTTCTTGCGGGGGGGTTGGACTAGATGACCTCTGGGAGTCGCTTCTAACCCTAGTCATTCTATGATTCTATGATTCTTCCTGACTCCCAAACACAGCATTCCACTGGCTGCTAGAAAGAAAATTAACTCTACCCTCACCGAAACCAGGACAAGTGACCGTGTTAAGAACTTTTCAACAGAGGGAAACAGTTTAGACTAAAGGAAATTCAACAGCCCCAAGTAGGTTGTTACTGGTTTGACTGCTTCTTACATGTGAATTCCCTCCAGCTGTCATTTCAAGGATATTTTTAGTTCTGCTACAGCTAGTCACTAGAAAATTCGGAAGGATATTTTCTTGAATAAAAGGCTAATCTGCTTATTCCTGCTTTCAATTATGAGACAATTTCTGGCAGAACATTTGCAAAATGTTGTTGGTTATCCAGTGATCTCCAGTAACTTCCTTCCAAGCTTCATTTTGGCCTGGGGTTGAATAAGTGCTATTTCGTTGATATTAGTTTGTGTCAGTGCAGTAGGATAGGTGCTCAAATCTGGAGAAAGTAGAGCATTGAGAATGTGAGGACACAGCTGCCAGCTTTAACAAGAGATTTATTCATTTTAGCCCATAATTATAACAACCTCATGTCCCTCCTGTGTGAGAGAGGAAGCATCATCTACATGATGGCGGTTGGCTGTGGACCAACATTTGAGAAGGGAGGGCACCTCCTCTTTCAATATTGAAGGTCTAGGATGATCTTTCAGAAGAAGGATTGTACACTCGTGGTCGACATTGCAGGATGTCAGTGCTGTGTCTCCAAAGCCTGTGTCTGACTATAAAATTGCCTCTGCACAACTGAGGAGTTGCCCCGAACGACTGTGCAAAGTTGGGAAACTCACCATGAGAGAAGGCAGCAGTACCCTCAGTCACATGGGTACTCAGACATGTCAGTCACAAAATAAGCTTTTCACAGTGTGTGATCTGTAACATTCCTGATGCTCTCTTTATGTAGATGACATCCTCCCTGTGAATATTTAACACCCAAGGTCATTGGCATACCAGAAAAACTTGAAGTATATAGTGTGCAGAACTTCCCATTTGCTGGGTGACTGGGCTGCCCATCACCTGTAGCTACAGGAGGCCCTTGTACTGCAGATTTGAAGCATCAACATTTCTCTGAATGCCATAAAGCCTGCAGGGATAAACAGAATGTGATAGCAAACAAAAACTGCTGGAAACACGGTTCTTGCAGTATTTCTGGTCCAGGGAAACTGGGGAATTTTCTCTTCATAGCGCACTGGAAATTGTCCTTGCACAAGTCATTGGAAGGAAAGCTGCCTGGCACCTAATAGAGAGTAGGAAAGGTTTTGGTTTTGGTTTTGGTTTTTTTTTGTTTTTTTTTTTTAAGTTTTCCTACTTTAAATGTCAGATTCAGCATGCCTGTTGCATAGGTGGATATATTGAATGTTGGTAGTGTCACGGAAGGTGGTTATTACATCACTAGAGATGCTGACCTTCAAAGACAAACCAACAGAATGCTGAAAAAGTGGCATATTATACCCACTGAAGAAAACAGGAATAAAAGAAATGTGAATGTCAGATAAAACTGGTTATCCTCTGCTGAATATTTGTAACTCAGAAATAAAATTTTTCTCTGCCTTGGTTTTTTGAATAAGCTATTTTTTGATTCTTTTTTTCTGGGTCTTTTTGTAGCACCTTCTACAAATATTGAGATTAGAAATTTAATTATAGACACTATGCAGATTCATTCTTTTCTTTTTCTTTGCTAAGATACTTATATTTGTGTATCTGCCTAAGTTTTTAACTTAAAGTGCATAATTTTCTGTGTGGACATCCATTTCCCATATTGGAAATCTCTTTCATGCTATTGTGTTGCATTTTTTCCCCCTTTAGAAAATGCACTGGTTGGAGAAAATCTGATTGGAGCATTTATAAAAGAGATTAAGGATGGTGGTTTTCAGCTTCTTTTGGACTCCACGAAATTCCTAGGAGATTCTTTCATTGATTTTCCCTTGGATGAAGAGTTCAACCTGTCTCCGAATGTGCAGCTTGGATGCAGAAGTGGGTTTCGAAGAATTTTGTCTCCTGTGAAAACAGACCCAAATTCACAAGGATGTGGTATGTCTCAGTTTAGCTTTCCCTTCTGTGATATTGTTAGGACTCAGTATCAAGCTATAGTTAGGAAATCATTAGTGAACTTGTGTTTATGGTTATATATGTAAAAAGCATGAAGCACCAATCAAACCTGAGAAGAGATGGGAATTAGTGCTTTGCTTAATATCCAATCCTTGTGTTGAACCAATGATTTGGCAATAGGCATCATGGCAGTCACATATTATAGAAAGTTTTGCAAACATTTTGGGGGAATGTCTTACATTTGTTTTGAATTAGAGGGTCTTTCTGTAATGTATATGACCATTAAGAAGATTTCAAGGAGATAATGGATCAAGAGCATTGGATGATGATACATTACCCTGAATAGTAACCTAGATACAGAAATGGCAAAAGTTCTGAAATTGTGAATTCCTGGGCCAAGTCCAGCTAGCTTTCTTGGTGTTGGCCAACACCCAGACCTGATTACACTGCTGCCCTCTTTTCATCTTCTTCCCTTCTGTTTAGTCTGCTTCCCTGAAACAGCTGCCCATCTGTCAACATCCTGCCTTAGGCTGCCAAACCTACCTTCTCTGTGGATCCCCACAGCTATGCCTAGCACCCCTGTGTGTGCTGCCAAAGAGCCTTTGCCTTAACAGCCCTGCTCTTGTTTCTATGATTATCAGCCCTTGGACAATGCAGCCCTCATCCTTCTCCTTTGGCTCAGTTAGCCTCAGTGAATCCTGTCTTCTGTCAGTTTGGGATGTCCAGAGGAGGAATGCACCACTTGTAGGTATAAGATTGGCAGTAGAAAGTATTTTATAAGTTGTCCAAAAAGGTGAATATTTTCAGGTGGGAAAACTTCAACACTGCAGCTTAAGCTAGAGACCCTAAAAGTGAATCAAAGTACCTGAAAACAACATAACTCCCTGCTTGGCATGGTGCATCTTTTTAAGTTAGGAGAGATTCCTAATGCCTGCTGAAGGGCTTCAAAGTAATCAAGTGATAAACCAGTTCTGAATTGCTGCAGTTAATAGTAAATTAACTAGTAAAGTATTCTAGCTTTAATAGTAAATTAACTCAAGTTTCAGTTTGTTTCTGTTGCCTCACTGAAACACTTCAGATTTTGTTGATTTAAATACACCATGCAGAAAGAAGATTAATTCCCACTGAGAATCCAGAGTCTGTAACAACTCGCAGTTCTTAACAAGATACAGTCTTGTACTGATTAAATGTTATTATTTACAAAGGAGAGCCCATCACTTAAAGCAGAACATACAAAGAATTGGATCTTTCTGCCGAGTATTTCCTACCGAGGATAAAGGCTTCAAGAAAGCAGTGAATTAATCTGCTTTGTGTGTTAGTTCAAATGTATTTGATGAGCTAGCTGTAGAGGAAGGCACTCAGTAAAACAGACTTATAATAGAGGTGCCAAGAGGAGCGAGTTTCTGCTCCAGGTTTTTGCAGAGATTTTGTATTCTAAGATGTCATGGTAGACATGTTGTTGGACACTGGACATTAAATTTTTAAATTATTATTAATATTTTCTGTTCTGAGGATACAGATTTTGGGTCCAGTGCTAACACTGAGCACAGAGATTTTGCCTCAAGGCTGTTCTCTATTTTCCTACATTGTTAAAACATATGAGTGTTAAAGCTTGAAAGAAGTAAAATATGATGGTTTGTCTAACTTCCAGAATCAAACTGAATCTCTGTGATTGCATTGAGTATAATCTATGGCTGAAATGACACGTCTTCAAGAGTTATAGAATCCAGAAAACATATCTCTCTACACCAACATTTTTTTCTGTTTTTTGTGCCCTTTTTTAATATAATGTGGAGGCAAAGGCAATTTTACTTGTTTAAAATGTGGTTGGAGACACAGGCGTTACTTTCACAATATGATTGTAGCTACAAATAAGGAGGATGCTTTGAAAAGCTTAATTTGTTCCTTTTTTAAACTTGAATTGCTTAATTAGTCTCCCTTATCCTTCGAATTTTGTCTTCCATTTAGGCATAGATTAGTCCTTTCTATTTCTGCTGTTGTTCATTTCAGATGAGTATGATCCTTTCTGCATGTGTTGGAAAATGTCTTTAAAATGCATCAGACACTCTGGTGTATTAAATAATATGCATCAGATAGGAGAAATCTGCCTGCTCCAGGACTTTTTGTTCTCTAATTGATTTCAGATATGTGTTATACCTAAAGCCTTGATCCGGATTTCAGTCTCACAGTTGTGCCCTCCTAGACTTTCCCATTGGACCACTCATTGCAGATGAAGGAAGATATGATATTTTTTCACAGTAGCTGTCTTTCTAGTCTATTCTAATTTAGGTATTCCTACAAGTCAAATTAATTTACACTCCAGTGTGTTGGCCAGAACAGTAATTCATCATACGGGTTGTAGTGGGAATGGCCAATTTTCCATTACTGTTTCTCTCTCATAAAAGCTTAAACTGCTGTCAAGGCATAGGGTAAAACCAGAAATAAGTTTTGCACATTGTCAAAGTCCCAAAATATATATTTGATAGTGTTTTGAAGTAACTCTACATCTGGAAAGCAGCTGTGAAATAACAAGTAAAGGTATTGTCCTGAAAATGTGCCTGTGATTGTTCTGCTTTAATGTTCATTTGAATTATCTGGAAGGGACAGTATTTAATAACTTCTCAGAAGGCAACAAATTTTCTTTGTAATATGCAACAGTCAGCTGGAAATATTACTTATATGTATTCGTTCCATATATACATACATACATATATATATATATATATATATATATATACACACACATATATATATAGAGTTTGCTCTTTTGTTTGGTGTTTAGACAGTTTGAAGTGCTTACCAAAAGTCTAATTAAAAGGAATTCTGAATGAAAGGGTTACTGGTGTGTTTCCTGATGATGTTTTTGTTGTTTCTACTCCTTGGAGTCTTCCTGTTTATCTGTGCAGTGTTTGTAGAAGATACTCTGTTTGTAGCTTGTGTTTTTCTTTTTTTTTGTCTTTCACAACCTAACAAAGTGCATCGTCTTATTAGAAATGGATTTGACAAATGTAAATCAGGTCTGGATTTGCAATTTCCAGAAAGTTTGGTGTGTAGATATTAAAAAACACTTTTAGTGTGATTTGAGAAAAAAAAATCTGTGTACTTTCCAATCATTGGTGAGATTAAAGAAAATTTAAGTTCTTACTTGTGTCATACCACTTAAATTATGTTTATTGAGAGCTTCAAACCTATGAGAAGTCTACCAGTGTGATATATATATATATATACATACATGCACACAGACATATATATATATACACACACACACACAAACGCATACCTGCATAGATTTTTATACAAGGGCATGTACTGAAATGACAAGAAGAAACTAACTTCAACTGAGAGATGGTAGATATTAATCAGATATTGAAAAGATAGTCTTCACTGTGAGAGCGGTGAAGCCCTGGCACAGGTTTCCCAGAGGAGCTGTGGCTGCCTCCTCCCTGGCAGTGTTCAAGGCCACGTTGGATGGGGCTTTGGGCGACCTGGTCTAGTGGAGGGTGTCCCTGCCTGTGGTAGGGGGATTGGAACTAGATGAGCTTTGAGGTCCCTTCCAAACCAAACCATTCTGATTCTAAACCTACACATATGTGTGCAAGTGCCCCGATTATTTGGATTCCCTAAAAGTAATAAAGTGGTTGTTCTCTTTGCAGTTGTTTGTCCTCCAGGCAGTCATTTCCAGAATGATGAATGCATTCCCTGTCTTTTTGGCTACTATCAGCATCAGACAGGGCGTTCCTCTTGTATCAAGTGTCCAGTGGGTAAAACTACCAACTCATATGGGGCATTCAGCACTGACCACTGTAAGTTGAACTAATTTCTTCTCTTACCCTTTGTATTCTGGCTTCAAACAACTAATGGAATTTTTAATTTTTTCATCTTTAAGTTTAAAATACAAAGAAGATACTCCCTCTGGGTTTTTTTGGTGGGATATGATCTCTTCTGCATACATTCAAAGACATTTTTCAAAGATGGACACATCTGTCTGTATTTTTGACCAAAAATCTGTGAGAAATGAGTGGTTAGTCTCATCCAGGATATTGCAGTTCCTTGAGACATGTTCATTGGCCTCAGGAATGATATGTGGGTATTTGGTGTCAGTGGGAAACATCTTACATGGTTCACTTATTGTCACTTTCATGAATACCAAAGTAGTCTTGTCTTTGTGCAGCTCTTTCCCCTGTAAATGCAAATACTTCTCCCAAAAAAAAATAAATTATCAATATTCCATAAAGTTGGTGTGTTCAGTTTAAACGGCTTATTTTTCCATGCAGTTTCATAAAGAAAATGACTTATATCCAAATTCAGCTTTGTCTGCAGCATTAGCTCATGGATAAAAATAAGTGAGTAGTAAGAATGGGTTTCTTGGGAGTATCAATGGGTGTAGCAACTCCTTTGTTCTGTTTTAACCTATTTAATCTGTTAGGTGGGATAAAAAACCCAAACAGATTTATTGTTAGGCACCCTGACATCAATTAGCTTTTGGCTAAAGTTGTCAGTTTTCATTTCCACATGTGTTGCTGGTGTGTAGATATTGGACTCCTGTGCTTGAGAGTTTGTTCCTTAGGGGCTTTTTATTGCACTTGCAGGTTTGGGTTTTTTTTCAGGGGCAATTAAACCTACTTCCTGCTTAGTTTCCACCTTGCCTGTGTGCTGAGTCTGAGTGTCAGCCCTTTCCAAAGAGTCATGTTGTACAGATTTGGCCTTCAGTGTCCCTTCCTCCATGCCCCTTTCTTTTCTGCTGTTTCCTTCTAAAGTCTGAAGAGTTTCCTGAATTAACTGCCAGATAAAAAAAGGAAAGTATGAACTCACAAACACAGCGCAGGAAAATTGGAGAAATGAAGTCTTCTTCTCTATGTTGCTTACCTTGTTTTCCTCCCAGAGGCATGAGAAACATTTTCTAAACTACCTTAGCTTCTGACTTGGTGCACTGAATTGAAAAGTGCTGACTTTGCCCATTTTGATATATCAGACTAAACTCTGGTGGCTTCTTCATACACAGACAAGCCTTACTTGCTTCTGTAGCATCTCAGAAGGAAGGCATCAAAGTGGTTAACCGTCAGGTTTAGTTCATTTGGGATTTTCTGCTGTTGCCTTCCATGTTGGTCAAATTTCCACATTTATTTTGTCTGTGGAGCCCAGATACCTGGTTTCTAAAGGTTACTGAATAACTAAAACTGTTAAGTAGTGGGATAAATTCAGAGCTCATTCATTCTTCATTCTTTAAGAGTGTTTGTCCTACAGCGTTGAAATACTGGTTTACAGCATTGACAGGACCAGAGGCCGTGGACATAAACTGTGGACATGATCCTGGGCAACTGGCTCTAGGTGGCCCTGCTTGAATGGGGGGGTTGAACCAGATGACTTCCAAAGGTCCCTTTCATCCTGAATCATTCTGTGAAAACCAATGACAGCATTATCAAAGCACTTATTTTTCCTGTTCTTGTTTATTTATAACAGGTATCACACCCTGTCAAAGCAATGAGCAGGGTCTGCTGTGTGATCAAGATGGCCAGTATAGATCTTCCCAGCAAAACCCTGACACAAAGAAATCCTTCTGCATTGAGAGCTTTGGAGCATCACTGGACTGGACTGAGACAGATGATCTCCTTACTGATGACCAGTGCCAAGGTAAGTGTCAGAAGAATATTTTTTATGTGTTCTGACCTCACATAAGTGAAACATCCTTATGAAGAGACTATGAAAAGCTTATGGGGATTCACTTTACCATAGTTTTGGCCTCTGCCTTAAACTACATTTTTCCTTAATTTTGTGTTTCTTGACTATATTGGAGAAGTCATTTCCTGTAAGGGAAGCAAGAGGTAAGAGGATTTCTTGCACTCTCAGGTGGCTGACAGCTTCTGATGTATGCTAATCTGCTCTCTCCTTGGAAACCAAAAGAATAACCAGAAGGCTAATGGGAAAGAAGTGGAATGTTGAATTTAATTGTGAAATTATCACTCATAAGTGTGTTCATGTGAAATAGACTGTGTTTGATAATGATCTCACCGCTGTGACATAACGTCATCCTCTGAGTCACAGCTGTAGGGTATCTGACTTGGTGAACATCTCCTTGCAAGCTTGGGAAACTTCTGCTTGAACACAGTCATTTAATGCCAGTTCACAAGGACAAGTAATTTGAAAAAAAACCCATCCATCAAACAGCCCTCAAACTCTAAGGCCTAATTATGCTTCTCAATCCCAAAGCTTATTCTTTGCCCAAAAAGAGTTTTCCAGAAGCTTTTATTATTTATCACATGATTGGTGTCAAATGTAATGGAACATTCAGTTTAGAAACTTATGTCATGGTGTGCTCTGAATTAAAGTGTCTTATGGTGTGTGTGATCTGTGGAAGGACTTTGAAGTGGAAGCTCTCAGTTGTGAAGAGGTTGCAAAACTATTTTCAGTTAAAATACCTGGATTTTTCCTCTGAGCATACTCAAAGACTGATGGTAGTTAGGAGCACGAGGTGTTAGACTGGTGCTCTCAGTCATGGGTAACTGGGATGTTTTTTGGGCAGAGGACTCACAACAGCTCGATTCTATCCTTTACTTACCTTGATGCCTCCTGCAAAAGCAGGACATATTCTGACACTGTCTAGGATGAGCAGTTGTAGATATCTATGTGTATTTTTGTGGATTATGTTAGGAGAGGAGCTAGAGCCTTATTCTCTAGTAACATGAGTTGAAGGAGAATTTCTGCTATGAATTCTCCCTGTGAAAGTGTCAAGTAGATACATTTCTGCTGAGAAGGCAGCAATGTGAAAAAGTGAATTGATGAATTCATGAAAATGGGAGCTGGTACAATATTTTTCATTGTACTTCTTTGACAAAGTAACTTTATGAATGCAATTATTCCCCTTTATATTAAAAGACAAAATGCAAGAATTTTAAATAAGGCTTTTTTTTTTTTCTTCCCTGCTAGATTTGCAATGTTTTCAGTTTAATGTTTCGTTATTTCAGGAAAAATGGAGGGGTGGGATGAATCCAGAAAGAAAACCCCCCAAAACCCCGAAGCCTCTGCCCCCCCNTAAATATTGAATTTTGCTTTAGAAATGAGGACAGCCAGCAGCACAAAAACTCTATTGTTTTTCAGTTTTATGAAAATGCCTTAATTCTGTTTAGCTGTGACTTGCAGATGTAGAGGGAATTCAGTTTAGAAAATAATTATGTTATTGCTTATATTTTGAGGTCCTGTATTTCAGAGAAGGATAAACCTTCCACTTCTGTTTACACCGTCATTCATCCCTCTCCCCATCCTAGCTGGAGTGGAAGGATTATTTTTGGGGGGTGTGTGTGAAGTGTTTGGCTAGCTCTGGTGTTTTTTCTGAGCGAAACGACGGTTTTATCAAAAGCACCTGCTGAATCAGCCCTGACAACAGCAGACATTTGCTTCTGATTTAGTCCTGACTGTTTTTCTGTAAGGGTACAAATGATTGCTTTAAGATCTTATCCCTGACTTTTATTTTGTGGTTTATCCAGTCATTTCAGGATGAGAGGTCTGGGACCCTCCTGCTCGGATCTCTGTGCCCATGTGTGCAGGGAAAAGCTGAGCCTCCAGCTCTTCCAGGGGCTGCGATCAGAGAGGGGCTCCTGCCTCTTCGCACTCTTGGTTCTGGGCCATGTTTTGGCTGCAATGAGCCAGAGTTTTGCCTTCCTTTGGGGCATTTAAGGACAAGTGGGATCAACACAGGGGTGATGCTAAGTCACCATGTTCTTTCCTTCTCCTTCATATACTGTGCTCACTGACAGGTATTAGTATATCAACTGGTTGACACACCATACAACCCCCTTTGTAATACAGAGAGTAGCAACCTGAGGGAGGTAGTGGTGGTGCCACTGTGTGTTCTCTGACTAGACAATAACCTTCTGGAAACAGAGAGGAACAAGCCTGCCAGAGCTTAAATCACACTCCTTATTCCATTTAGTGACCTTTGGGTTTTACATCTCTAGACCCCTTGAGCTTTTCCTAGGTTGTGAATAATATTGCTTGTCTTATTTCTTTACACTCAGGTGAAGTGGGTCCAATTCAGAAAAAGTAGATAAAAAGGCTTGGTAAGTGAAGTGAAAGTCTGGAGTTAAAAGTTTGGATGAAGGAGTCAAAAAGGAGCACCTAGGACACATCATAGATAGATCCCTAACCTTGAAGGTGGTTGAGATCAGTGGTATTGTGTTCCTATACACAAGTAATAGTCTCCTAGACTTCCTTTTTAGCCAAGTTTTCTTGGAGCTGTCTCTTGTTTCAGTGGCTGAATTGCAGAAAGTGGTTCCCTCGTTGACTCAATAGTTGGTTCTGCGCCATGAACAAGTAATGGGAGATGGCCAGTCTGCTGTTGGAAGAAAAGTCTTACTTGAACATAAACTCTGAGCCCACTCCTGGCTAAGTATTTTTAAAAGATCTTGTGACACTTCTTTTTTTTTTTTTCTTTTTTTTTCCCTTCCAGAATAGAAATCATATCCTCAGTCCAGCTGTCTCCTCTGATATCTGTAGACTTATAGTACACCATTTAATGAGCAAACCATTTTCCCTACAGAATTAATGAATTTTTTATTTCTATCCAAAGTCTGTCTCTCTGCAGCATGGAAACAGATAATTTGTTGGTTTTGGTTTTTTTTTTTTAGTGCTCAGAAAATTTGAGAGAGTTTCTGCTTCCAAACTGATTTATGGGTCAGAAGCTCAAATTATTCAATCTCAGTCATTTGGGGGAGACCTACAAAGTCCAGATTTCCAGTGCATTTCAGGTGAGGAAAATTATCTGAAAATCTGTAGAGACAACAATAGCTCTCATGGAAAATAAAAATATTTTAGATGATGAACTTATAGTTGCATTTCTACGCAAACTGTGTGCTTTGCAGTTTAGCACCAATTCACTGCAAGATATTTACATATTTTGGTGACCTTGGTTCAGAGAAGTCTTCTGACTTTACATAGCACTTCAGACAAGAAGTTAATGTCTCCCTCCTTCCTGTCACTCTGATATTTGTCACAACCTGTTTACTATGGGGTTACTGTATCAGGCAGATGTGATATGCTGGCAAAGTCGTTTGTGAGGGTCCTCCCTGTCTGTCTCAGGCAAAATTATCCAGCAGACATTAAATATTTGGATGAGTGGGTAGAAAGAACTCAGCTGTTTGTTTCATGAAGTGGTGAATGTGCAAAGAACATTCTACATCAATTTAAGCTAATTAAAAAACTTAACCCTCTACTTAAATAGTTGAATACTATCTGATTGAGGTATGAAAAACTACATAAATGTCATTAAACAGTAGAACTTTTAGGAGAAATTTTGCCCATGATATGCTAGGAAACTTAAGGCTTCTTTGCTGCTTTTCAGGCTGTGAGAAGGAAGACACATGTGGTTTTGCCACTGTAACTCGTGCCGGCACTGACTTTATCTGTGAATTATACAGTGCTGCTGAAGTCAACTTCAACTGCACCACCTCTGGATTGGTAAAAATGATGCTATTTAAAAATATGTTTATCATAATACTGCAGGTTCAGTATGAGTAGAAGGTTGTCACAGAGTACAGGCTGTTAGCTGAGCCCTTGGACATTGCTCTTTGCTAAGGCAGTAATAAATTCCTGCTAATTGGTAAAGAAACTACACCCAAATGTTCCCAAAAGTGACATATAAATGCCTCGGTGTTTCATACAGCACTTAAAACATGCTGAGCTGCCACAGTCTGGAGATTAGGTTAATTCAAAAGGGGGTGTTTCATCTGGATAGGCCAAAGTAGAAGTGTCCAGGTCAGTAATTAGATCACCTGAAACAGTCATCATCTCTCAGTCCTTTCCTCTGGTCCAGGGTTTGCAGCGTGTGCTCTTTAGCACTGTAACATCTTCCTATTTGTCACTTTTAAGCACAGTTGCGTGGCACTGAAGAGTCAAGATCTCAGTATAATAAACACACAGTGGGGCCACACAGAGCTGTGGTGGTTATAAATCCTGCGTGTGCTAATTCCTCACCCTGTGTTTCTGAGTAAGCACAATATGTTTTAGGAGAGGAAATTTCCTATGAAGCTACAACACGGAAGGTTTAGTTTGGATATTAAAAAGAGGTTCTTTACTGAGAGGGTGGTTGGGCACTGGAACAGGCTCCCCAGGTCACAGCACCCAGCTGAGTTCAAGAAGTATCTGGACAATGCACTCAGTCCCATGCCCAGACTTGGCTGGGCCTGTGTGGAGCCAGGAGTTGGAGTTGACGACCCTTCAGGGTCCCTTCCAACTCAGGATATTCTCTGATTCTGTGATTCTATGAAATCCATTAGGTTGTATTTATTGTGTGTGCTTGTTTTCTGCCTCAGGTGCAAGGTGTTCTGGGGAACCCTGCTGCCACCAGCATCGGTCATCTCAGCTGCCTGCTTCATGTCAGGAATCCAGAGGGAGATGCGTTGATGGTCTATTTGAAGAGAGGTGCCTAATACAAATCACCCTTTTCCTGTTCAGCTGCTGTGCCCAAGCTTGTACTTACTTTTATATAGGATCATAACTGAATATTGGGTGCACCATTTTTTACAAAGACACAATACTTTTCAGACCTTAACATTTAGTGATAGGACAGAAAACTCAGCAAACCTTCTCTTTGTCTTGTTTCCCAGAAATTAAAAATTGAGCTTTGTAAGCCGCTTTGATTCCTTTCTCCATCAGTTCCACAAAAATTCAAATTCAATTGAATGTGATATTCTATTCTGTTGTACATTGTTTTCTCTTTATTAAGCATTTTGTTATTTGAATATATAAGGAATTATTGATGACCAGCTTGTACATAATCTAGCAGTGTACATTCATTCTGCTTGGGAATGGCCCTACTAATATACCAGCCAAGAAATAACACCCTCTCCAATGAATCCTAAATCAGCTAACTAATATTTGTTTGGTTGGGTTTTTTTGTCCTAAGTGTGGTTGATACCACTGAATATTACAGCCAATGTGTGTCCAACTTTAAGGCTCATGACAAATCTGAAACAAGACAACCAGATGCAGAATGCTGCAGGGTTTGGGCCAAAAACTTTCTGCTGTCACTGATATTTTTTTACTTCTAGCTAAACCTCTGGGTCACCATTTATTAATAAAAGTAAAAATAAATAGCTGAGTTTCATTTGAAAAGAGACAAGTCCACTGAGCTTGTTGCAATCAGTGGAATCTTGTTGATACCAGATCTACTTTAGATTTCTGTTGATATTTCTAATTAGATCCAGGTTTATATGAATTGTGTCCTCTTAGATATGTGTCTAGTCAGCAGAAGCCTTAATTGCAGTCAGTTATGCTGGCCAGATTGCCCAGTGTACATTTTTAATGAGATAATTTGTTTCATTTATACCTGGGAGTTATTAATGTAGTGCTTGAAAGTGGAATATTACCAGCTTTACTGCATACATTGATTTAGGAGCTCTTTGCTGGTACAATGGACAGTTTTTCTCACCCTGGCAGTACATTCTTACCAACTACTCAAGTTTATTCACACAGAAACATTTGATGATCTTACCTTGTATTGAAAACTCAAAGGGACTTTTAAGGCCAAGTTTTTATCATAAAACTTTCAACCATCTCCAGGATCTGAAAACATCCCATCTCTTCCTGAGAAGTTTTGAACATTTATTTCTGGTTCTGTCTACCCAGGACAAGAATTTAACTCATCTGGACTCAAGACATTCGAAAGGACCAGTTTTCAGAATACACTTTCTGGTGTTTATCACTCCATGGTGCTCTCAGCAGCTAACACATCTCTGACTGATGTGCAACTCTTGTGTCGGCAGACTTGCAGCAGGGACTCATGCTGTGATGGCTTCATCTTGAGTCAGATTGTACTTGATGAAGGTATTGTCTCACTAAGAAAAATAAAATACCTCTGCAGTAGAAAACCAATACTAAGTATATAAAACTCATTTTTGGACACAGAATACCTGCTTTTACATCACACCAGAGTGCCAGCAGCCTATCTGTACATCACTGACATTTTTTGGTGTAGGCAGAATTTGAGTAATGCCCAAGACTTGACCTAGAGATAAAGACCTGAGGTGGCAAGCTGCTCTTAGAGACAAATGGACATTTTGGAAAGATAGTTCTTTTGACCTGCTTTAGACATCTGTATCTGATGGAATAAATTATTCTGAAACAGCCTCTCTCCTTACATTATGCAGCTTAGTTACTAGAATTTTCTGCCTTTCAGCTGATGGGACAATTAAGACAATGCCTCAAGAATCCTTCTAGTGCAAATGTAAATCAACTCCCTTTTTTTGGAGCAGGGAAAGAGGAGGCCAAGCAGGACATTATGTTATATTACTGCATGCAGGAATGCTATAAACTCTTAAATCTGGGTGTCTATCTAGGAGTGGGATGAACGATGTGTGGTAAAGTCTTAGGCAGAACCCAGATTTCTGCCAGCAAATGTAAGCACTCACACAGTGCCTGCTTTTTGTAGTTTCTTTCTCATCTCACGCAGGATCAGATTTCCTGTTGGAGGTGCTTTTCCTATAGGAACCATGAAGCTATAATTGTCATGTCTCAAGTTCTTAAAGATGGGCTCTTACAAAAGCAGGCATGTGCTACTGACCACTGTGTGTCAAGCACTTCTCTAGTTTTGAGTGGAAACTGGTCCTGGATTTCAGAAAACTCTCTATGTGGAACTTTTCAAACAAATGTTTCAAGGACATTATTTTATGTTCTGGCATCATGTATTTTTTGCATCAAAATACTCTAGGCCATCTTAAAAGCCCACTTCTCTATTTATTTATCACCAAATTTTTTTGGCTCCCTGTACTTGTGAGTGCAGAAAGGGTTATGGCAAAGGTCAATGTCTTTGCTTATTTGGAGTCACCTATGTAAGACCTTGAGTATTGTTTAGATGCTAGGGGAGACTCAGGCCTGGACTGGCTGAAATAAGTCACCAATCCAGGAAACCATCCCTGTTAAAAATAGAAGTGCTTTCTTGGTTCAGAGCCTGGGATTGTAAGACTGCCAAAGGATTGAATATGTCTCCATGGTGCTATAAAGTGCTGAGAACACTGTTGGGTATTATCAGATAATAGTTATATTTTATTAGGTGGTAATAGTACATGGTTGAAATCTTTGAAAAGCAGGCTAACAGTGTTTGGTTTCAGTATGAACTTTAATACTCCAGTTTGAACAGGTGTCTCTGATCTACTTGGGTTTTTTGGTAGCAATGGTAAAGGGTATCTATCTCAGTCACACACATTCAATTGGCATTTAGAGAAAGTACTGGGATACTTGAGTGAAAAGCTCCATGTAGATGCACAGCACTCATGGAGTGTCACAACTCTCTTTGCCTGAACCTAGGTACCATTTGGTGTAGTTTGATGAGCTACCCAGATGTGCTGATCTGCAATGCCAACAGCTGGACTCCATCACCAGCATCGGTCATAGATGGGATATGTAAAGGCGTGAGCTATGATGAAAAAGAGAAGACGTTTTCCTTTACCATGGGAGGAAAGGTGTTCAGCAGAAGTATGCAAATGAATTATCTTAATTTACATTAACTTTCTTTATATCTTCTATAGACTCTGCCTTTTTATCACACCTGCTCTGGTAATTTGGTGTGCTTTTTTTCACAAGTAGTTCCATATCTGTACAACCATAAGAGGAACAAGAATTCTCTAATTAGATGCATGTTAGATAGATGGACCTCTCACATTTTACTATGCACATTAATAAAAGTCAAGACTGCATTGGTTTTAGTGTGTTACCTTGTAATGCTTGAAGTATTTAATTCAAGCCAATAATCTGAAATAAATGTAACCTCTGGAGCAAGATGCCCAGAACTGCACAGAAAAAGCAATGATGGAAAATAAAGCCTTGGCACCCCTGACATCAGGATACCTTGGACCTTCTCGGTTGGACCCCTAGCACCAGGATACCTTTTTTTTTTAGGGTCTTGTAATGTCACTAAAGTCTAGGATTGTGCTTTTTCAGTTTCTGAGTATTTCAATACTACCTGTTTAGTTTGAGCAGCTATTCTAACAATCATTTTTCTTTATTAGTTTCTAAGTCGGCAGAAGAGGCAGAAAGAAATTTTACTACCTTTCAGCAAGTTTATCTGTGGAGAGGTGAGTCACAGGAGTTGTTATCAAAGCTTATGATAAAGCTTGTAACAGATGGTAGGCTTATCATAAGTGGTAGGCTGTGGCAGATATGTGTTCTTTAATGGTAGCAACATTCTTTATTTTATACAAGAACCTTCTCAAAAATCTTTTCTGACAGGTATGGGGGTAATCTGGAGTAATTCTACAACTTTCAGTTTCAAGAAATTTGGGTAAATTCTTGTATGTGAGAATATACTTTATAACTTATAATAGCTTTGAAAAAAGTTATGATTGAGATATTAACCACTGTCCCATGAATGTCCAGGTAGCATAATAATTTATGTTATATATCACTAGATTAATTACTTTTTTTTAGCATCATTTTTTTTTTGCAATTTTCTTTCTGAACGCCACAAATTGCATGGCAGGTTCTGCACACATGATTTGTGACACTGCTTTATAAACTCAGTTTTGAGAGCATCAGTGCTGAATCATAGAATAATGATTGTGGATAGAATAATAGAATAATGATTGTGGACATGGCATTTGCTTTTATCCTCCAAACAGTGCATTTTGGTTTATGTTCTTCCCAGAGTTATACATATGTGGTTTTACTCATTTTTGATTCATCAGTTGGTAGTACTACCTAAGGGGTTTTTCTAAGCGGTGCACTTTGAGGATGATTTTGTCTTGTGGAAGAGAGATAAAGTGAATTACTATGATTTTATTTCTTGATGTGTTCCAGGCTCTGATATGCTCACACGGGCTAAGACCTCTGCATGCAATACTGCTGCTTTGAAGACAGAGAGAGATCTAACATTATCAGGTATTACAGTAAAGGGCTGTTAGATAAGGCAACAAAAGATAGCAGAGGGGGATGTAGAATTTATCTGGGTGGTATCATATATTGCCATATAGGTACAGTATTGAATAGGGTATTGTGAAGTGCAGAGGATTTCTCTTACGTAGGAAGTCTGATACAGGTTTGAGAAAGACATTCAAAATATAAGCCTCTCCCTTTATGGTTTTTACCTTCTCAGGCCAGGCTGGAAATGCAAGTGTTCATATGTTCCATGAAAGCTTGTTCTTCCAGGCTTACTAAACTCCAAAGACTCAGGAAATATTATTTAGCTGGGAAAACAATTTTGCATAAACTCAGGAATCAAAACCTTAACATGGGTATCTGGGCATGTTTACCACTACTGGCAATATGAATGTAAATATGATGCTCAGAGGAACTCAGGTTGAAACTGCAATCAAAAATGTTTGTTCCATGCATGTTGAAAGTGAGGTACTAGTGAATATCTTTAGCTCCTTTATTATACCAAGGTCTTCTCTTCATTTTAATGTCATGTATATATCCAAAATAATTTTTAATAAGTTGCTAGAGTACCTTTGAGCCTCCAGCACCATAATCCCAAGAGAGCAGTGGAGCCTCTTAAGAGCATTTTGGCTCATTGCTAATGAACTGTAACCTTCGTTGAGCAGCCTTAATGAGTATGAGATTTAAAACGTGTAAAATCCTAACATGAAGTGAATTGCTGATATTGCTTATGTCACTTGAAAGGAAGGTAAGACAAAATGTCCATTTATATAGTGGTGCTCCTATACAGTTAGAGGTATTTTGAAGTCTAGACTTAAAAATGAGAAAAAAAACCTGCACTAAATACATGTCTTTTTTTTCCTATTTTAATTTTTGGCTGGTTGTTTCTGCGCATATATAATACAACAACAGACATTCTCACAATAAAAAGAAATTTGTAAGAGATCAGTGAAGAATGACCATTTCTTTCAATATTGTACTTGGTCCCTTATTTAGAGGGATGGATTTGAAAACATCCTGAGGTAGCTGTGATTGTTCCAGAAGGAGCTCAGGAGATATAAAGCATTGTATGCATGTCTAAAGATCAGAGACAGCTGACAAAAAAGAGTTATTTAATGTGGTCTGTGGGACCATAAACTAGGAGAAATAAGGTTAAATTACTGAAATAGGTATTAAGCTTGTTAAGAAAACTTTTGACACTGAGAGGTGTAAAATCCTCCCAAGGAGATATAAGAAAACTGCTGAACTTTGGCTTAATGTAATTAAATTAAGGTATTCAAAACATCCTCTGAGGCACCATACTTCACTGTTAGGTTAATATGTTGCGTGACAGTAGTAGAGTCTTATTTCTAGGAGCTGTGATTTTCATCTAGTTTTTGGGGTGGTGGAAATAGGCTGACAATGTTATATTGTACAGGCAGCTCAGCAAGGATGTGTTGTTCACACTCTAACAGTGGGTGTTCTGTTATTAAAAGCAGCTTTTAGTGTATGAGGGCCCTACAAAATTATTGCAGCTGTTTTACAGTGAAAGGCAGAACTTTATATATAAATAAATTAAATTTATTCCAGATCATAGGTTTTTTGCTGGTTTGAGCTGTTTGTTTGTTTGAATCTTAGACTCCACAAAGGATCTTTTCTACCTAATGGACAACAGCTGGATACGAAGTGACCAGAACTATTCTCTCCCTTACCAGCAGTATTGGGTCTTCAAGCAGTACTCAGCAGAGGAAGCTGTGCTTTGGTGTCTCACACGTAAGACATCTTGGTAGACTGTTATTCTGTAGGGTATAATAATATATTAAAATGTTTTAATAGGTATTATAAGCATGATGAGTGGAAACTCTGGACTTCAATTTTTAAAAAATACATAATTTTCATGGAAGTTGCTAATGGTACCACCTATTTTTTTCCTTACAATCTTTGTCTACTGTGACAAAAAGTGTTCTCAGCAAGAGAAGTTGAAGATACAGCTTAGGCAATACTCTGCTGTTTTTTAAATGAACTCCTCCATATAGATATATGACATGGTGGTGAAAGGAGAAGGTTAAATCCAGGTATTTAGGGTTAATGATCAATTAAATTTTTATGTGATAAATGGAGAAGTGTTTCTAACACTGACAATGAGAAACTGAGAGTACTAAACAGTGCACAAAGATCACTGTAAGATGTTATTTACCTGTTAAAAATTAAGAATCGACATATATATTTACACGAATTATTGCCATAGAAGTGGGTTTGACAGCGTTTTTTCTTTCCTGAAAGCGCATTATTACCCTAGAGAAAGTTTCAGTGCAAATTGCTAGAAGCAAATGGCTGAAACAGTTGGTTCTAGAAGTTAGATTTTGAAAAAAACTTCCTAAGCCACTGTAGACTGCATTGTCCTTTTTATTCCTTAAAGTAAGAGGCCCACGGCTGGTGCAGAGTTCTTTTATGATTATACAGTTTGTATGTCAAATTCATTAAAAATAAAGTGAGAGATGTCTTTACCAATGAGTTAGTGACATCTAACATCTAGGGTTATGCTTGTTAAAGCATTGTTAAATGCTTTTAAAGCATTGTTAGATTTTTTAAGTTTTTTTTTTAAGTTTTTGAAACAGTTTTAATGCTTGTTAAAGCTTGGTAAAGCTGGGGAATGTATCTTCCATTTTGCTGAGGTTTTTCTTCTTTTCTGTGTTCCCCAGCTAAGCCTGCTCTTCAGTGTCATGACAAACAGAATCTGCCCCTGTTCCTCGTGAACCATAATAGAATAATATTGGTATTGTTCCTTTGGGTTGTTTAGGGATGAGTAGCATTAAGTGTGCTGGGGACATGAAGACGAACAGAGAAGGGAATAAGCTCTTGTGTGTGTGTGACTCTAAGGAGCTTTGTTTCCTAGGCTGTGCAGAGGAAGAGGAGTTTTGTCGGATGGCTGATCTTCAAAATGCCACAGACATATACTTTGTGTGCATCCTGTATCCAGACACTCAGATTTGTGATGGCAGCATCGATCAAATACCAGAAAATTGTCCAACTGTCTTACCCCAGCAACCACAGATGCTGTACCGTAAAATAGGCAAGTTTGAATGGATTTGAATGTGTAATGTGTGCTCTAACCCTGATAATGAAGCCACTACTCTGGCTTTTGATTCAGAGCTTTGAAGTCTGAATGAATGAATGAATGCTGGGATATGATGGGCAAGGGAAGGTCAAGTAGGTATGGGTATGATTTTTCATTTTCCATTCAGAATGGAAAGATATTAACCGTGAGTTCCAATCTCCCCCTCAGTTATTCCCAATACAGAGAGGTCAAGGGTAGCTCAGATAATTTGTATACCAGAACTTAGATCCTTTTATAATATAGATGAAATGGGAATGTCACTAATACCATTTTCAATCATTAAAATTTCTGGTGTAGTTAAGCAATGAATGAATTTAAAGTCGTTAAGTGTAGGTCTGCGGGGTTTTTTCGTAAAAATAAAAAGGAAATATAGATTTACAGATGTGGATTTAAACCTCTGGTCTTTGAATGCTTGAGAAGTTCACTCATGATGTGAGGAAGCTGGACAAACAAGACTGTTTTCACAGTATGAGAACATACTTTTGCTGTGAGAAATGTAGAGGTGCACTGAATTAACTATTAAATTGTATCTTTTTGGGAAGCTCAAAGTGCAGCAAAATGATTGTGTGGGCACACTGGAGCATTTGCTTGTTGGTTTTTTTTGTTGATTTTTAGCTCAATCATCAAAAAGTTTATTATGATAATGTAATCATAGAATCATATGGATCAAGACCATTGTAGCATAGAAATATTAACTTTATCCTTATCATGTGACTACTTGACCAGTATATGTAAATTACTAGGTTAAGGTGATATTTCCAATTTTTTTTTTCCTTACAGTTACTCTAAAAAGTTCTGTAAAGAGCTTCTACACACGTGTACCATTCCAGAAAGTAACGGGTATTTCAGTGAGGAATAAGACTGACCTGAGCAGAAAAGCTGTTTCAGATGGGTAGGACATGACTGTTCCTTTGTTTTTTACTGGAAATTTGATCATACCAGGAATACCAAGGCCCTGTTATGCAAGTGAAGGGCTTCAGATATATTGATCCAAGGAAACCATTATTTGATAATATTTAACAAAGAAGAAAAAGCATATGAATTAAAATAAATATATAATTGAGTTATAGTGATGCACATAGTCATTTTATCTATGTGAATTATTACCTATAGCACTATTAAGCTGCTGGTTGGCAGTTAAATCTATTGGCAATATTACAGTGAATTAATGTAAGCTGGTATTTTAAGCACAGATATCAAAATACAAATCTAATGCATTGCATGTAGTCTGGTAGATGTATACAGATAGAACATAATTTCATCTATATTCTTGGTGTCTCTCGCCTGTGGGGTATCCTCTCTCCCCTTCTCCACAGCAGAGGCAGATAACTACTGTCAGCAAAAATAATGATTTTTTTTTCCTTTCCCAGCTTTTTTGAGTGTGAGCGTTGGTGTGATGCTGACCCCTGTTGCACAGGATTTGGCTTTTTGAATGGCTCCCAGCAATCAGGTATTTTTTCACAATTTTATATTTAAAAATATTAAACTACACATTTTATCACTTTTGCTGTGGAGGACACTTTAAAAGTGCTTACAGATCTTTCACAATTCATATCATTGCTTTTTGAGTAACCATAACCATTTCTAAAAATTCAGTCAAAAAACACACTCCATGTGTCAGAAATCAAGAAATATTCATGAAAATGAGACTTTAAGAGGGTGCAGTTCCAACAGCATGAAAATCAAACTGACAAGACTCAACGGAATTATTGCTTCTTGTTTATCAACCTCTCTTAAAAAATGTTGGTTGAATTTTTTTTTTTTAATTATTTCTGTTTTTATTTTGGTTTTGCCTTTACCCTTACTTCAGTGTTGGAACTTCTCTGCTCCCAAATTTTAGTCTTTTACTTGACGAAGACTGGGGATAGAGGTTGCCTGTCCTCTCCACAGGTGACAAAGATGATTAGGGGGTTCGAGCATCTCTCCTATGAAGACATGCTGAGAGAGTTGGGGCTGTTAAGCCTGGAGAAGAGAAGGCTTTAGGGAGACCTTATAGAAGCTTTACGGTACCTGAAAAAAGCTGGAGAGGGACCTTTCAGAATGGTGTGTAGTGATAGAATGAGGGGGAATGGTTTTAAATTGGAAAGGGGTAGATTTAGATTGGATATTAGGAAGAGATTCTTCACTGTGAGGGTGGTGAGGCACTGGAACAGGTTGCCCAGGAAAGTGGTGGCTGCTCCCTCCCTGGAAGTGTTCAAGGCCAGGTTGGATGGGGCCTTGAGCAGCCTGGTCTAGTGAGAGGTGTCCTTGCCCATGGCAGGGGGGTTGGAACTTGATGATCTTTAAGGTCCCTTCCAGCCCAAGCCATTCTATGAATCCATGACTCTACATTTCTATAATTCCTCCTTAGTGTTTTAGCTTCTTAAGATGTCTTAAGTAACATTTCTGTTTGAGGGAGTCGGATCTTCAAAAATATTTGTGACTTGAAGGACATTTGATAATCAACCAAAACATATTTTTCTCACCTGAGATGGCTAAATTAAGGGGTGATGTCACCCTGTGCCCCCTCTATAGTCATCAGAGAGATATATAGACCCAATTATAGGGTTTTAGGATAAGAGCTTTGGTTAACCGAATCCTATTCTAGATATAATTTTCTTTCTCTCCACTGGCTGTAGTGGAAGTCTCTGTTTAAAAGGAAGTCTTTAGCAAGTGTTTAGATTTGGATACCATCCCAGTCAAAGTCAGTAAATTCATTTTTAGTATTTTATTCCAGATTTAGGCCACTAAAATGGCCAGCCTTGTTTGCAAAATTGTCATGTGCTAATCAGCTCTCCTTGAAGCCATGAGGATGTACTGGTTTTGCAGTTCATTTCTGTGAATTTGGAACACCTCATAAATTCATATTTTTAATTACCTTTTTTTGTTGAGCAGGAAAAATTTTCAGCTAAAAATGAATAACTTGTAAAATTAATCCAGTGTAGTTTAGATTGGAATTACTGTGCAAGTCAAAAAGACTTGACAGTTTTCATACCTCCATGTAACCATGTGAAATTTGAAGTCTTAACTGAATATGAATTTAAGTTTCTTTAAATAATTCTAAAATAAATTTAGCATTTTAAGGCATTGAACATACAAAATTGACACCTCTTAGTTTATCTGATTAGTATTTATTATCTGTTGCATTTCAGATGTCCAGTCATGGCATTCATGTAGGCAAAAGAACTTTCACTAGTAATTTTTAAATGAGCTAGAATAAATCTTCAGGGAAACTGCTAGCTGTGTTCCAAGTGCTCCGTTTTGTTCAGGTACAGAAATATTTGCATTAGGCCTTTTAAAAGCAGAATTTTTATTTTGATGTAAATAGGGGCTGTGTTTCAATATACATGCAGGTTTTAGTTTCCAGGATTGAAGTAACCAGATTGGTCTGCTTGCTCAAAGGTGAAATCTTTGCTCGGTGGAAATACTCCTAGAGACCCTAATAGGTTATAATGTTGGTTACCCACCTTCTCACATTGAATTAATTGTGATTTTTTTTAAGACTCTTGTCAACAGCAGTAAAACTTGGCCCATTTTTGGTAGGTCCCTCCTTTGATTTCTAAGCCGGTGGAATTCCTTTTAACACTCAGTGGAACTGTGCTGTATTTGCTTTCCTCAAAACACTATCTAGAAGAGGAAATTTTTCCTCATCATTTCTATAACCATGCATTTCCCTGGCAGGTGGAAAGATTGTGTGCCTGACTCTGAACAGCCTAGGTATCCAGATGTGTGCTGAGGAAACAAGAAGTGCTTGGCAAATTTCAAACTGTAGTTCACCAGATGCTGTCGTCACAATACACCCATTTGGCTGGTATCAAAAGCCTGGTAAGTGGTGGCAGGACTCATGGCTTTTCTGACTAGTTTCTACTTTTATTATTTAGCTTCAATGTATAGAAGCTAAAGCTTTCAGATAGAGGACCGATTTGCAAGGATCACAAATAGACAAGGCAGAGAAATATGTGGTAGGGAAAGGCACAATTTAATCTCTGTTTTAATAGAAAAGGAATAGAAATACCTTAAAAGGGTAAAATTTAGTTTCTTAGATTGTATAGGAGACTTGGGATCAAAGTTGGAACTGACATATGTTTTGCCTGACTACACAGTTTGGTCCAGAGCATCATTCTTTGTGTCTCGCAGCATTGTTTATGGTGTGGATGCATACTTTCAAAAGGTTGTCTTTATTTTGTGAAAATTCACTTTTGGCTGGTTTGGTAAAGAAAAGGCCAAGACCAAAATTCCAAGGTTGCACTGTGTTCTTCAAGCAGTAAGAAGCCATCCCATATTTAAACAGAATTTATGAGAGGTCAGGTTTTTCCCTCTGGAGCTGTCAAACCACTCCTTTTCCATCGCAAAACAAAGGCTCCATTACATTGTTAAAAAATTTCAATGGGTTTGTCATTTGTCACACTCCTGGGCAGGTCTAGTTCCACTTTGTTAAGCTTTGATTTAGTGCAACTGAATCAATAAGGAAAACAAATTCCTGACTGACTGACTACTGATAGCCTGTTACTAAGTCAACAGAATCTTACTGAACCTTACTGCCCCCACCTTACACACCACCCACTCCATGGGGGGCAGGTCTGGTGATGTTGACAGAATCAGGGACAAAAATGAATAAATTTCCTGCTTTTAAACTGCCTTTGTTTTGCAGAGTAGAGAAGAATTGATATCTGAGAGATGAGGCATGAAGTGTGGATATATACTGTCCAGGGCATGTGATATTGTTAATCCAGTTAAAGCTGTGTGCAGCTAAATCAGATATCCTGGCAATATACTGCATTTTACAGTGTTGATAAAGTAAAAGAAAACTCTCATTCACGCTGGAAAAGTCAGAAATACGAACTTTTTCTTGAGCTTTTCCAAGACCTAGGTGGGCACTCAACTCCCTAGACCATTCATTTCCTCCCTCAGTGGGAAGAGAAGGCAGCATGGAGTTGAGGAGGCAGCATGGAGTTGAGGGGGCACCACAGAAGCTAAAAGGGTTTCCCAGATCCTCAGTGTGGACTTGGGGAGGGATGAGCTGAGAATGAAAGGTAGGGAGCAATAAGCCTGACAAAGTAGGCAGTAGCAGGAGTACGTGGACTGGGGAACTGAGAAACAGAAACTGACAGGGTGTAAGAAGGAAGAACAGTAGAAAGATGAAGTGGAGATCGTGAGGCATAGATACACCCCAGTTCTTGGAATTGGTTTTTTCCTCTAGTTGACAAAGAACCAAGTAAAAATAAAGTAGGTTGTTCACTTCCTGGACAAAGGGATGATGAAGATGAGACTGGGGTGTACGCAAAGAGGAGAGTGTTAGGAGAGACAGTGACATTTCCTTATGTAGTTAGGAAGCTTCAGAAGTGTTTCCACCAGAACACACAGCAAGGCACAGATGTTTATGCAAATGGAGATATTTGCAGACAAGAATTTGTATCAGTTGTGCTGGTGTGTTGGGGGTCTGGGAACCACGAAGAGGAACAAGAAAGTTCAGAGACTAAAAGGGAAAATGAGTAAAATCTGGAGGAGGAATTTACTGTAGGCAGTGGAACGTTAGCATGCAGCAAGTCTTTGGTTTTAGTCTACAGTCTCCCACTGTAGGAGGCACTTATGTCTCTGCTTTCGTAGTATGTTAAATTGACGTATGAGCTGTTTGCCTGTGCGGCTCTGCTCATTAGCAGTTTGACTTCATATCTATAGTCATGGTTGCAGCTCAGTCAAAAAGGAACATATATTAACACTTTGTTTAAAGACAATTCTGGGTAGCCCCAATTCTTCACTCTCATCAGTGCAAATGGTAAAAATCCTGAATTTTAATAAATATATATTGGTTATGTGTGTGAGCAGTACAAACTGGAAGAAGCAAATAGAAAGTTTGATCTGTGATACAGGAAACCAAATATAGAGGGACATGGAAAAATCACAGAACTACTGAAATGAGTTCTTCATAAATACCTCTATTTTGAAACATGTTTATAAGATTGTTTATAAATTCAGAAATGTAGAGAAGTCTGATTTCATGTATGTGCTCAAAGGGTTAGATAGCAAAGCAGCTTCACATTCTTGTGGTGTTTGTTGTGAGAAGGTGTAATATTCACATCCCAGAAGTAAAGCTGGAAATGCTAAGATTTTGATTCCATTTTAAACTTTCAAGAGTAATTGTTTTCAAATGTTCTGTGTTTTCTGCTTTTAGCTGCCTTGAAGAACACCATGTCTAGCCTATGTCCACCTGTTAGTTTACCTCCCAGGCCAGAAAATGGTAAGTGTGTTCACATATTAATCCAAAAACAAAGGACAAGCACCCTATTTTGTATGCATTACTTTAAGTTCACACATTATTGAAATGGTTGTGTTCCCCACGTGTATCTTCACTCATGTACTTTTAAATTAATTGTGTATCATTTAAATGGAAAAAATGTCATCCAGAATGTTAGCTTAATATCTCTCAAACTCACAACCGCAAGGGGTCACTGAGGCAAAATATTTGGCAGGATTCATGAAGAAATTTATCACAGAATCACAGAATGTTCTATCATTCATAAGTGTGGATGTCACATTACTTTCAATGTATATAACTTCATATGGCAAAGGTAGTCTCCTTGAAAACTTTTACTGTGTTATTGTCTACTCTTGTGGGGTCTCTAGTGCCTTTCTTGTAGGATCTGGTGCTTCTTGGAATGGCAAGGGATGACAGACTAGACAAATCGCCAGCATTTTCTTTCATGCTGAATGCAAGAAGTGGCAATGAGTTTTCAAACAGATACAAAGAATTGCAATAGAATTGCAAAGGCAAATCTAGAAAATCTAGTTTTCTCCAAAAACCAAGATGATGAAAGGGATAATTCATTCAGAAAATGATGCAGGTTTATACTGCTTTATAATTGGTGGTACAGAAGAATGATAAGCTGTGGTACCTTTAGTCCTTGTATGTTTTCCTGCAAGGGTGGGAATATGATCCCACCATAAGATTATGCAGAACTGGATCACAAGAAATGTAGTATTTTAGGTGTATGTTAAGTCCCACTTTTGAAGAGATGCCGTAATTTACTATGACACCATCTTTTTTTTTTTTGTATTGAGAAGAAAAAATTATTTCAGACTTGTAGTAAATTAATCTTATGGTGTTCACATGTTGTTTTAAAAGTGGGTGGATCCTCTTAATAAATGAAACTCAACCGTTGTCTTTCAGGGCTTGTATTTATTGCCCCCTAAAAATATATGCAAATTGTCAACAGCTACAGGCTTCCCTGATGTGTCCTTTCCAGAAATACACGGCATATCTGCTAAATGCTGCATGTAACGGAAAGGAAGCAGTTTGACTAGTCATCAGTTAACTCAATTTAACCCTCAGTTGAGACTGAAATTGAGAAGCCTCATCCATTTCAGCACTTGATTTTATGTTTGATTTAAGTAAATTTGTTACTCTGTTTCTGTCTGACTTTTCTCAAACTATATGCAATCTGGCTTTCAGGAGATGGTTAATATTCCATATTCAGTTTGAAATTTATCACTAAGTGTTTCATCATCATGTCTATGATTATCAGTAATGATAATGTTCAGACAATTTATGTTATTAGTAGAATCTGTGCTTTTGTATTGATTATTTTAATGTAATAGAAAGAAAACACCTAGCCTTATAAGTAAGCAGAAGTAATGTTCATCTGAAATGATGGAAGAAGCTAGTGGGATAATGTGTGGGTTGGGTGATTCAACTCCTTTGTCAAGTGTTTTTCCCATGGCATGTAGAAAAATGTTTTACTAAATCTTTTGTCCTCCAGCATGCAGCTTTGTAGCAATATTTTAATTTTCCTATTATGTTTTACTTGCTTTCTTAAATCTAGGAAAATAGTGACCTAAACAGCACTTATGGAAATTATACCTTCCCATCAGTCATTTGCTCTCTGCTTTAAAGACTGCTCAGAACTTAACTACAGCAAGTGAGGGACTCATCTTACTTTTAGCAACAATTGTGATCAATCAGACCCATTTAGAATCATAGAATGGCTTGGGCTGGAAGGGACCTTAAAGATCATCAAGATCCAACCCCCCTGCCATGGCCAAGGACACCTCTCACTAGACCAGGCTGCTCAAGGCCCTATCCAACCTGGCCTTGAACACTGCCAGGGAGGGGCAGCCACCACTTTCCTGGGCACCCTGTGCCAGTGCCTCACCACCCTCATAGTGAAGAATTTCTTCCTAATATCCAATCTAAATCTACCCCTTCCAATTTAAAAACCACTCCCCCTCATTCTATCACTACACACCCTTCTAAAAAGTCCCTCTGCAGCTTTCTTGTAGGCTCCTTCAGGTACTGGACCCTTCCAGGTCATCTTTCCAAATTCAGAGCAAGTATGTATGTCTGTAGTTTGCAAACATCTGGGTAACCACCCAAATGAGCAGATCCTCCCATGGAGAGAAGCAGGGTTCTGGATTGGAGTGGTTGCCCTGAGGACAGCAGTCAGGAGAAAGTCACTGAATTACGAAGTGCACAACTGGTCTGGATGTCAAATTAGTACTGGTATCCTCTGCTTTTTGGGTCTCTGACACCAGTATGTGCGGCAGCGCATTAAAAATGCAACTTGGCGCCATCTGTCCCTCTTATGTTCTGCCTCATTTTGAGAGCAGAATTACCAGCATGGCTATTTAGGTCAGATTGATATCTCTGTTGTGTTGTCAGACATTTGGGAAATTGTCAGAAACATTGTCTCCAAACTCTTTGTATACATTATATCAATCTATGCTATAGAAGATGAATGGGTTTAGAGTTGGGCATTGTATAAAAGCTAGCAGTGACTGAGTTTGCTACATTGTGGCATTGCTTGTACAAGGGGAAAAAAACCAATACTGTGACTCCCGTGTGGTAACCAGATGGTGAGTGTGAGACTGCGTCACTATTTAAATGTCACTCTATTGTGTGTGGAAGTATATTTATATATGTGTGTTTATGTACAAGTAAGCACCTATATATAAAACTTTCCATCAAATGATAAAAACATAATTAATTTTAAATACTTTGCCAGAAGGCTATGTGAAATGAGTTAATGTTACATCCAGTCACAGAATCACAGAATATTAGGAGCTGGAAGAGATCTCGAAAGATCACTCAGTCCAACCCCCCTGCCCAAGCAGGATCATCTAGACTAGATCATATAGGAACGTGTCCAGATTGGTCTTGAATGTCTCCAGAGAAGGAGACTCTATGTAGAACCTCTATGCAGAGTCTGAGTTTACTGAAGCACAATTAAGGGTTATATTTTAATAGACAGTTACTGTATTTGACATCGGCATTTTCTAATTAAACAGTCTGCAATGCCCAGGTCAGAGTGACAGCACTTTGCTTCCTGCTGTTTGCAGTCAGGATACAGAGCACTCCTCCACTCCACTCTGTGGTTTTTCCCAGCCTGATATGTTGTAAAGAGACACAGATAAACTGAGTTATTTTCAGTCTTGTGGGAAGTAAATGCTTTATATGTTTTACTCATCTCTCTTCTCAATATATAAGTTAAGGAATTGTAGGACCATTGAACAATGGAAAAAACCTCAACAAGAAAGGTTTCTACAAATGCATGGGCAGCAAAAGAAAGAGTAGAACAAATGTGAGTCTGCTGCTGAATGGGGCAGAAGACCTGATGGCAATGGATGTAGAAATGGCTGAGGTACATAGTGCTTTCTCCTCCTCAGTGTTTACTGTTAAAACCATCCATCAGGCCATTGAAACTGGAGAGAAAGACTGGAAGAAGGAAGATTTAACCTCAGTGGAGAAGGATCAGGCTAGGGAGCAAGCTAAACATATGAACTCATGGTGCCTGACCTGATGCACCTACAAGTACAAAGGCAGCAAAGGTTGATGTCATTGTGAGGCCACCCTTTACTACTTTAGAAAGGCCTTGGTGATGGTTGAAGTTGCCCTTCTATATGAGGCAGACCTCAGGAGAGATACAGCAGAAGGCAAGTCTTGATGTTCTTCCAGTTCTTTGCCTTGTACCAGCTCATTCATCCAGCAGCCTACTGTAGCCCTGTCATTTCTCTTAACAGCCTGAGGCTCCCAGTTGAGTTCCCCAGGTTACTCTCCCTACTGCCAGCACTGCTAGGCGTTTGTACACTCATTAGTTACCCCATTAGTCTGCAAAAAATGGCAATTAAGTGCTCCATGATGCCTGTTGGCCACTGCAGTCTGTCAGGAGACAGGTGATTTATTTTACCTGAATTCTTGCTGCTTTCTTGTTGCTTCAACATCTTTTGCCTATTTGTATTCTTGCAATACCTTTTCTTTTATAAGGTTATGTAATATGCATATGTGTATAACATATATGTGTACATTCTCCAAGTTGTCTTCATCAATACTCTGTAGTGTGCTTAACTGAATGTGTGGGTTTCATCTTTAAACAAATGCTTTTATTTATACTTTCATCACATGAAGCAAAGCACGTTCCTGCTGGTCTGCTGTGATTTCTATATAGTTCCTGTTATCTGAGAAGTAAGGCTAGAAAACTAGATAACCTGGGAAAATCTGATTTGTGAGGTATGGAGCATTTTTTTCCCCTGAAAAAGCTCACGTGCTGTGATGACACTGAGTACAGAACCATCTGTGTCAAGTTTCAGGTATGATCTGTGACCTTTAAGGATGGCAGGACAAATGTTATTATACCACTGCCCATGCTGAAAGCACAAATATATCATGCCACAGTCTTGGTTTACTAACAGTAGTATTTAAATTACAACTCCACTGAGTTGTGTGAACAGGGAGGAATGTTAGATAAAAAAAAAATAGTCAAGTCTCATAATTAGGTTTGAGGTGGAACCTTCTGCAGCTGGCCATACAGGCCAATAAGAAAGAAATTAATGAGAAATTATTTATTCACATTTTATAGATCTATAATGCAATTATTTACAGGATTTTGAGCAGTGGAAGTCTTTTGTCTTTCCAACTAAGACTGAAAGAAGCAAACAAATCTGTGAAATCTTACCTGGCTTTTTATTAGAAGGATACTTGTGCTGAAAGCAAGCTGGAAAGCCAGCAAATATTCCCATGCATGTGGAAGGGAGGAATGACACTGACATATAACTTCTGCTTTTATACTTTGTTATGAGATTTGTGAATGTTATGCTGTTATTATGCATTTGTGTCTTCAGTTTCCTCAAATTTAAATAGGTTAGGGGTAACTATCTTAGATTTGACTACTGCTAGTAGACAATAGCCCATAAATGGTGACCTCTGCATGGGACTGTGGATTGTATAAGAAATATCTGGAGGGATCATATGGGCTCTTTTGCCACTCTTATCTGAATCAAATAAGTCACTGAGAACCCACCGAGGCATATGGATGTCATGATCTGTAGGGCCTTTCCTGTTTCTGACTCCTGGGATGTCCTTATGACCTGAAGTTGTTCTCTCAGTGTGGGCTGAGCAGTAGCTGTGGGATTTTCTGACATGGGAATAAACGTCCCATTGAGCTATCTTAGCATATGGGGTATTTCCATTCTCAACAGAGATGCTGACGGTAGTACAGGGAGCTGATACAGCTGATTGTGATTATTAATAGTATAATTTGTCTTCCTGTTTTCCCACAATGCTGAGTATGTGTCAGAGAGATCTTTGGTGTGAAACAAAACCCACTTTTTTAATCCATTCTCAGAAGCTGATCTGCCATATCCCCTTACAGCATATTAGGCCTCTAGTATAGGATTACTTTGTCTTTAGTCTTGAATTAAATTTTTATTCTGTTTGTAAACATTAAGTTTTTAGCCTTTTGAAAACAGCTCATTTTAAACCTGGATAAATATCTGGTACATTTTTAGTATCCCATTACTACACCATTTCCTATAATTGGCACTACCGAAGGAAGTTTAAAGCTTGCATTTAACATGAGCATATCAAGATTGCTCACTGCTAAAGGGCATAAATAACATGTTTGTTTACAACATGTTTGTCTGAGGTGTGATAATAGCTATTATACAGTAGTTTTAAGAAAATCATTCATTTTGAATTATTCCAATCTCAGTAGATGGACAAAATTTAGAAGTAGCTGTATTTTAGAAAGAGTGTATTTTCTGCGGGTCATCTCTGAGTTGATGATTTTCTGTTTTTAGAGATTATTAGTATACAGACTGGCAAAAAACCTCTCAGAACAACAGGAATATAAAGCACTGGGTTCAGTCTGTAAGCATGTTTTTGGCTTGAGTTGAGGCTGTTAAATATGGCTTACAGATTTCAGAATTAAGATCAGAATTTGTCATAAACTAGGCATACTGGACACTGATTTGTGTACCCCTTAACCTCATTTTAACCTCATCTGATTTATGTTCCTACTTAACTTTGTGAGCTTTCTTCTAAGTTTAACTTTTTATTTTATTGCACTTCTGTATCTCCATTTCCTTATATAAAATGTTGAATTTTCCTTCAAACTCAGAACTGGCCCCTCTTTGCTTCTGTTGAAGTCAGTGATGAAACTTTTGATGACTTTAAGAAAAGGATTTTATAATGTAATTGCGTGTGAAAGTGGGAGACTGAACTCTCTGCCCCTAGGAAATCTATTCCAGTCTTGTGATCTTATGACCTGAGTGGGAACAGAGTAAGGTCAGTGCAAGTCCTTTCGCAAAACTAGTCTTAAACCTCGCCTACCCAAACAAGAACATCTGGAAGAGAGAGGCTCTCTGTATAGGACATCTATAATTTTGCAATAAAAGTTACAGGGCTGGCTGGATTCAGAGTACTGTAATTATCCAATCAAAGCGTTTGCCAAAATGCGGTTTGGAAGATCAGAACTTAACCTATATATAAACCAGAAATGCCTTCTAGCCCATCAGGTGCACTATGCATTTGCAGTCTCTCTCTCTTGGAAAATCTGGCCTCACATAACAGAAATAGAATGACTTCAATGTGGTTGAACAGGACCCATGGAACCAAGTGCTGCTTTCTTGCCTCTAGTTCACAAGCATGAGCTTGGGCTGGTCTGTTTGGGAAGATCTGTGGAGTACAGCATGTATGTTCATCACTCCATCAGATGTTTTCTTCAGCAAGGGTGAGAGCAAAGGAGCTAACACTAACATTAAGAGCCTTGGCAATGGTGGTGGCATATCAGTTTTTTTTCAGCTTGTTCTTTGGGGAAGAACCCATGCTTGAGATTTACACTGCCTTGGGAAGCATTTGCCTTCCAAAAGCAAAGACTGAGCATCAATGTAGAGCCCTGGGTTGTGGTAGCTGCCTTGTGTTTTTGTGAATTATTTGAAATAGAACAATTTTGAAATCTAATTTAATCCTTACTATTCCCTGACTACTTGCTCAAGCAATGATGCTCAAGCAATGATAGTCCATGGTCTGTTTCAAGTCTTCAATTGTCACCAACTGGACAAGTATGTCAAGATTAGGATTTCCAAGTTTCAGTTCCCATGCCACATCCATGATTGTATGAACCTCAGATTCAGCTTCACGTTTGATGTTAAGTGGTATGGTCACAGATGTCCTTTTGCAAGGAGGAGAAGGAAGGAAACTTTGGCCACTTTTGCAAGTTACCATTTCTCAGAAGACTGAAACAAATCTTTAATGAAATGACTGATCACTTTTGCTTCTGTGTGGTACATGAGCTCAAGCTACAAGGCAGGATCTGCTCACCAGGAATAGCAAGAAAATAGCTGTCTCAGGTCTGTCCTGTCTACAATTATACCAAGAGGGTAATGCCAACCTCCCGTTGGTGGCTACAGCAGGGCTCTCTGCTTTTAAAACATATTGAACTGCAGAAATAAACTAAAATAATTAAAGGCCCATTTTTTCCCAAGTCTTTTTATTGCTGTGTGCAAAATTGAGAGTCTGCAGATATTTTTATCTGTTTGTGTATGAGAAAAGAATGTTTGTGGCATTTTTTAAAATCCACTCTTAGACAGAAGAATAAATTTTGATGAACACTAGAGTCAGTAGCTATGTGTATACTCACACATGTGTTTGGATGTGTACATGTATATATGTGAATATACATGTTCATGTATATATACATGTATATATATACACATATTTGTGTTAATATGTATACATATTAAATAGAATTAAATCTTAATTGTGTAGCAGTTAAGTGACATTAGAACAATTCATATAATTTTATGGAATTCTAAGAAATCAAAGTGAAGACAAAATATAGCATTTGTGAGAACAGTTGTCTCATTTTCACCTAGACTGAAAGGTTGGGGCTTGCTCTCTATATCTAGATGCCTGCAGGCAACATAGCTCCATTTCTGCTACTCACATGAGATTCCCTGTTCAGACAACATAGACATCTGGCTCATGTAATCCATGGATTCTTGGGAGTGATTTGTCTCATCCTAAACCAAACATCCTAAAGTGGGATGGAGATATTGTATAGTAAAACTGTCTATTCCTCCTGATAGTACAAAGGGTCTGGTGTAATTAACTCAGATGTAGTCATCTACATTGAAGGGTTCCTGCCTTAGGAAACCACCTCCTATTTAATTACACATGTGGACTGCTGGAGGTTCTGTGAGTGCTCAGTCACATGAAAGATCCCCAGTTGCTTTCCACTGAGTTCATGGATGTACCTGCTTAGGAGCTCGTGTGCAAGCATTATGACCCACGTCCTTTGATGTAACCAGGCCTGTTCAGAAAGCTTTTATTTAAATCAGTGGTATTTACATGCATGCCTGGATGAAGCTGGTCCCCATTTTCTTTTTTATTAACTGAACACCTTTGTAAAGAGTTGTGCATGACCTCTGACAATGGGACTGCACCCTCTAAGAAATCAGGCCTTTGGATATTATATTTCTTTTATTTCTAGCTGATACAAAGGAAGGTGGAAGTCTTTCACTGGGGAACTCCCCAGTGCTTTTACATCTATATTATTTTCCTCTTTTTTTTTTTTTATGGATTCCTTTATTTATTTTTAATCGTTCATTTTACAGAGTATTCAGATATATGGCAACCCTTAAATGTATCCTCTGTTCTCATGGATTCATCCATCTCAGTCTTTGAAGTTGTGCAAGTTAGCAGAGAAATATCCAGTGACTTCTCCACTGCTAGAGACTTTTGTCTATCCGGTAAGAAAGAGTTTTTCTTAGCTTTACAGAAAACACTGGCTTGTGAGCCTGAAAAATCAAGAGCAGCGTCCCCCACACAGATACACTGATTTTACTTGTTTTTAAACATGTGTTTCTGAGTTTGAGAGAAGGGACCTGCAAAAGGTTATCTAATGAAAGGTGTAATAGACAAAAAATGCCATACATTCATTGCAGAATTTTGACCCCTCTTGGGCACAGATATACAGTCACTATACAACTTGGAGGATACTGTAGAAAATAAAAAAAGGTATGATGTCAAAATTTTTGAAAGAATAGTTAAGGGAAGCCTGTTGTTTAAGGCAGATTATAGAGCCACCTACTATTATCTAAAGTAACTCATATCCATGGTGCATGAGAGCAGGTTAACTGAGAGCTGGCCTGAAGCAGGGGTTGGACTGTAGTAATGACAAAGGGAACTGCTTTAATCAGTAGCCTGACTAAACAGAATGTGCTTTAACTTCACATGACAAGCAAATCTTCAAAAGCCACAGAAGACTAGAAATAAGGAAAAGTCACAATTTTGCCCTCAGCTACTGCAGAAGATGGTTCTTGGAATGGTCCCACTTTCTGAAGCAGATTGTTTTCACCTTAAGAAGGCAATCAGTGTAATATTTTTCCCTCTCCTTTTCCCGTAACTGTTGGAAGGTGTCTTTCTAAAGGAAAATGTTAGATACCCACCTCTACGTACATACTGGGATTCTGAAGCTCCCTGAAGTCCCTAGAGCTCCCTGGGGACTGGTTGAATGCAGTTGAGTTCCTCAGTACTGTATTAGAAGATGCTTTTCTTCTCCTGTGATACCAGCTGTATTGTTCCATTTTAATGTCAACATAACATTTTGTCCTTTGGCTATTTTGGAGAATGTTCTGAGAATCTGGGACATTTATGCCCCTTTTTCTGTTTTATAGCTACTTCACGTTCTTGTTTGACCTGTTGTAAAACCTTTCTTTTAAGCATGTTATAACTGTGTCATACAAAATACTTTGAGAATACATTTTTATCTGCTCTTATTCCTCACATTTCCCCTTACAGCTTGTTCAAAGAATCAGTCATGTACAGTGGTTACACTGGAAATTCAGCCTTCAGAAGTAAGATGCCTTTTCTACCCTGACACACAGATTTGCACACATGGCCTGCAAGGGCACAGCTGCTGGGTTTTACTCAAAGAGCCTGCTACATATATCTACAGGAGGCAAGGTAAGAGCAGGTTAAGGTTGTGGAGGAAAGAACTCGACTGTGGTGGCCTGTGTATGATTCTTGTGAATGGCAGAGGGTGGAAATACTCAGTAGACATAAAGCGATATGGATGTCTCCTAAACAATTGTCCATTGCTTCTTCAGTGTATTTTACAGCCAAGCCAGATGGGAAAATGTCCCATCTGAACCTTCTAGTTTCAAGCTCAATGAGAGAAAGAGGGGTTTTTCATTTTCAAGTGAACAAAAATCACATACTGAGATGTAGTGGCTAGGCCTCTGTATTTATGTAGTTTAGTCACTTGAGTGAGAAGTTTGTTCCTGCCTATCAAATACATTATTTTAGGAGAGAAATAGTACAAGGTACCAACCAGCTCTGTTTTAAAAGTAAGACACTATTGAAAAACTTCTTCGCATACATAGCCTATGATTCAGATAATCCTTATATAAAAAGAAAAATATTTGGATCAAACTCTAATGCCCAAAATACTTCATAATTTTTGCAAGCAAAAGATAAATTCAGATAGCAATTATTTTTGCTCTAACATATAGATCCTAGCATAAGTTCTGTGGAAGAAAATGTCAGTATTCACCATAGAGTGTAAGGCAAGAGACAGTGATGGAGGCCCTCTGGTACATGTTCCCTTCTTGTGCATGAAGTAAGCATGCATGTGCCTCATTGACTGAAAGTGAGAACTTGCACTGGTGCTTCTTTCTTCAAAGCTGTAGGGAATTTGCACAAGGATTGTGCTCAGTGCCTTCTACTGAAGCTTCTTCTGTCTCACATAGCGATACAGCTACTGGAAAGGAGACTGAAGTACCAGTCTTTCCCAACCAATTAGTTGCATGGTTATTTCCTCTCTCTGACTTGCTGTAAACGTTTAAAGGCACAATAACATTGTGCTTTTTAGGGTCAAGATAGGGGGAAGACTGAAAATCTTTCATCCTTTCTATAGAAATACTCAGATTTATAGTCTAATGTGATGTCTTATCTAGAAGAAATGTTTGAACAAGGGTCTGCAAAGCTAAATAAGGGGCTAATATATAGCATAGCATGAAAGGGCAGAATAGTATATTCATTTATGTTTTGTTTAACTAAGTGTATTAGATAATTAACTGCTTAAAATTATGGGAAATTCAATTAATTTTCATTTCTGAAATAGTAATAACTTGACAAAAAAATTGTTTTTCCTCTGTTGTTTCATCCCATCCCCCTGTGTCATGTGTGTCCCATTAGATTTATTTCTTCCCTTTTCTGAATTGGATTTAACCCCATCTGTGCATATCCCATCCCATGGAGATCTGATGGGCAAATCCCAGGTGATCCACATTGGCTTAGAGTGGAGAAATGTCAGCCAGTTCCTGGGGATCCCATACGCTGCACCTCCCCTTGCAGAGAGGCGCTTCAGTCCTCCAGAACCCTTTGCTTGGGTGGAAACCTGGAATGCTACTGTGGCTCGGTAAGAAAACACTTTGATCATCTGCAGAAGCACTTAGTCCATCCATGAAATGAGCTGGACTGATGACCAGATGTCATTTCTTGCAAAATAACTTATGAGTACAGATTAATACAAGTTTGGGAATTTGGCAAAAGGAATAATTTCTCCATCTATATGTTAATGTATGTTAGCACCTCAAAAAAAATGCAGATTCCAGTACATTGCCTTGAATCTAGGCATGACTCCCCAATGCCTGTCTGCTGTCAGTCCATTCTATTCTGAGTATTTATGCAGGCATTTGTAATATTTATACAAATACACTTTGCTCTACTGAGCCATTTTTATGTAAGGGAAAACCTTCTCACTGTAGAGGGTGACAGAGCCCTGGAACAGGCTGCTCAGAGAGTCTCCTTCTCTGGAGATATTCAAGACCGATCTGGACATGTTCCTGTGTGATTTAATCCAGGTGATCCTGCTCAGGCGGGGGGTGGACTAGATGATCTTTTGAGGTCCCTTCCAACTCCTTACACTCTGTGATTCTGTGATAAATTTATTGAGCATTTAATGAAACAGTGGTGCTTTAATGCTGGTGCAACCAGAAACTGTGTTCCTCATACAGAAATTCTCTGCCTAGTAGTGTCTAGGAGATGAAGGTGAAGGATCCAAGCAGTCCTTTTTGTCCAAAGACTATTAAAAGGCAAATACTTGCTAAATGGTTTGGAAAGAATTACAGAAGTTATAAACATTTTAGGTAATGCCTTAAGAGGAAATGAGCTCTAGAACTGTACTAGCACATGGACTAAATGACTTTGTCAGTTCCTATGTCAATGTTTTGAATTGGCTGCCCCTGGCTCTCCAAGACTCTGCAGACTTCACTGTTCAGTGACTTTAGGTTGGAGGCACTCTATGCACATTTGTGTTTCATTTAGTCTTATAAGTCTTTATTTTGTTGCACCAAAATTTAAATTGTGAATGTGTATTTCTTGAAGAAAAGAGGGTTTGGGTGATGGTTCTCAGTATATCTGCTGTGGAACATTGGCATTCCTGACCACGAGGGCACATTGATGGCTCATGGTCATTCTGCTGCCCACCAGGACCCCCAAGGCCCTCTCACCTCAACAGATGAGAGCTGGTGTCCGATTCTGTTCCTATCAATAAAAAGCAGACTGTTTCCTGGCAGACATGAGGAGCTGCAGGGAAAAGAAATAAGATACAAACAAGTAACAGGAGAATGAAAGTATAGAACAGCCAAAAGGAGAGATGGGAGCACTCAGGGAACTTTCTGTAGAGGGAGTTGCAGAAATCAGGCCTGAGGGATGTGGTTGAGTGACCCGAGAGCTTCCAACTACTATGAACCACTGAGATCATGTGTTATACTTCCTGCCACAGCTGACCACCCAGCTCTGTTCAGCTCCTGGCACTGGGAGTGGTTCTCATGTGGTTACTGCTACTACTTCAGCTGCTGATTTGGCCAAGAGCTTACACGATTAAGGAAAAGAGACAGAATTTGGTATGCTAGTAAAGGAAAAGCTGGACATGAGCCAGCAGCATGCACTCACAGCCCAGAAGGCCAACCATATCCTGGGCTACACCAAAAGGATCAGGGAGCAGGTCAAAGGAGGTGATTCTGCCCCTCTACTCTGCTCTGGTGAGACCCCACCTGAAGTACTGCATCCAGCTCTGGGGTTTCCAGTACAAGAAAGACATGGAGCTATTGTAGCAAGTCCAGATGAGGGCCACAAAGATGATGAGAGGGCTGGAGCACCTCCCTTGTGAAGACAGGCTGAATTTGTCTTGTTCAGCTTGCAGAAGAGAAAGCTCCAGGGAGACCTTATAGCAGCCTTTCAATACTTAAAGGGGGATTTGAAGAAAGTTGGAGAAAAACTTGTTAGTAAGGCCCATTGTAGTAGTACAAAGGGTAATGGTTTCAAACTGAAAGAACTGGGTATAAGAAAGAATTTTTTACAATGGGATGGTGAAACAGGGTGCTGAGAAAGGTGGCAGAAGTCCCATCCCTGGAAACATTCAAAGCCAGGTTGTATGAGGCTTTGGGAAATCTGATCTAGTTGAAGGAGTCCCTGCTCATTGCAATGAGGTTTGACTAGATGACCTTTGAAGGCCTTTTAGAACCAAACGTATTTTATGATTCTATGATAAATCTTTGCAAAGGAGCTGGCAGGATGACACTCAGCAGACCTGACATGAATCAACACCTGCTTTGGTGGAAACACACCCTGATGCTACAGATTTAGAGACCTTTCAGGGGTGTTGAAGCTGTTTGGTGTCTCTGTTACTTAGAATTTTTCTGCAGTGTGGTTTCTAGCAAAGCCTGTGATGAGCTGAGTGAGTGAAGACGCAGCACTGTTTTGTGGACTTGAAAAAAACATCTGGCCTTTCTTTGGTGGTCTCATCCTCACTGAGTTGTGAGTGTACTGTGTTAACAACATAACCACAGTAGTCACACAGGCACATGTACATAGTGGAGGGATCTGGTGCAAAGTGGCTTTTTGTGTCCCCAGGTGCACAATGATGTTAGGTTAGCACACACACCATCAGCTCTTTGTGCCTGCAGCCACAGCATGGTGCCTGCTAGGACTTTGGTAAGACCCATCTGCCTCTGTGGGCTCTCTTTGAAGACATGGTGTTGTAGTGGGCATCCTGTCTGAAATTTTCAGAGAAATTTAGGGACTTCTGTTGATCTGCTGCTATCTGTTGAATTCTCAGTGATTCTATAGGACAGTGAAAAAAATGGAAATTATCTTCTATTATTTGTTAGAGGTTAAAAAAAAATTCTTTGAGCACCGTGGAGGTGCATTTGCACATTCAGAGGGACCTCATTCCCTGTGTGTTTGCAACCTTTTTTTTTTTATTCTATTTTACTGCACAATATTTGTATACAAGAAATGCACATTGGCACTGTGCCATTACTGGCAGAAGAGAAAATTTTATTTATCATCCTGGACATGATAAAAGACTCAAAAAAACTCAAACCTAACCTCCAAACAAGCAAAAACCTCCTCCAGATGCTGAAGTCTCAAGCTGCTGGAGGAGCTGTGGACTTGCCTCAGCAGGTGGCAGACTTCCCTGGAGTGAGTCCTGGCATAAGGAGATCCTGGGAGCTGACAGTGCTGAGAATCTTGTTGAGTTGCTAAAAATAAGAAAAAAGAAAAAAAAAAGAAAAAAAAAAAGCCAAGCCATGAGCACGGGTGATGCCTCCTGCTATCCTGTTGAAGGCTGCACAGTTAATAGCTTTAAACCTGTTGTTCTGGCTGAGTTCCTACCTGAGAATTTGTATTTTGTCCGCTTAAAATGAAAGTTTGAGCAGTGTTGGTTGGAGATGATGTGTTTCTCTACACTGGTGTGAAAGCTTTTCCGTGATATCACCATCCTAGGAACCTCCCTTAAGGAAAAATTTTATAGAATTCCATTAAATCTTGTCCTTCCCCTTGTAGTTTAATTTGAAATTTTTATAAGGTATTTAAAGATCACAATTTAGAAATAATTCTCCGAGATATTCTCTTTTCCATAGCCTCTTTTGGCTTCTTCCCTAATAAATTGTGATGCTTTTCCATATCTGATGATGTGACATAAATATGGCTGTGAAGTAGAAGGCTTCAAAATAGCTTATCTCTGAACTACAAAAATAATCCATTTGATTCTTGGTTGTGAAGAGACCTTGAGCATACAAATCTCATACAGTTGATGGCAAGAACATGATTTTCTCTGCATGGCTGGCTGGCTGAATTCCTATTAAATGTTAATTTATAACGTTGGTGATAGTCTGCTATGGTGCACAAAAAAAGATTTTTAAAATGCCTTAAAATTTTAAACTTACCATATTTTTCCACAAACCAATAGAAAATAAAATAAATGAATGCAAATGAAGCCTACAGGCTATTAGTAATTATAATTAATAACTGACACTCCATTAAAAGAGTGGATTACATAGGTGTGCAGGCAGGAGGGGGAGACCTGTGACTGAGATCCCAGTCCTGCTCCCCTTACATCTGGTGCTGGTTTTGTGCAGCTTATGCAAAACGTGAGCTTTCTGATGGCTTATTTTCAAGCTCTGATCCTTTTAAAATGAGGCTGTTTTTTTGAGGGAAGGATTCTAGACATGAAAACGCAACACGGTTTTTGCACTTGTATACGTGTATACAAACCCACGTGTTCATTACTAAGGTAGAGGTGTGCATGATTTTAAATGTGATTGAGATCTACAGATTTAAAGATCTTATAAACTTGGTGTATCAAAATATAAGGAAATACCAGGAACAGAAAGGATTGCATGCTTTTTTATTGTGATTTTCTTCATCGGTGTCTTTAGGGCAGCTTGTTGGCAGCCAGGAGATGGAGAGGCCCCATCATATTCTGTCAGTGAAGACTGCCTATACCTGAACATCTTTGTTCCTGCCACCACAGTAAGTAGGAGATTACTTTCTTGTGGCTCAGTGTTGAGTATTTTGTTTTTCTAAGTACTGTTAATTGGCATGAATTACTTTTTGTTTCATGTGGTGTTCACAAAGCCCTGCAAACTTAAATTAGGCACTCCATTGTTAGTGTGTATGCAAGAATATTCCCTCCAGGCTTTCAGTGAGGAGTGTTTGGGTAACTAGGAGGGTAGCAAATTAAAATGCTAGAAATAAGTGAGGGACAAAGAGGGAAACAAAACACAAGAGGAAGATGGCAGCAAATGAGAAGAAACGAAGGACAATAATGGCAATGTCCCCTGAAATGACACTTACACCAGTTGAGCAGGAGCAGATGATGTTTTTTGCACTTTCATCTTTACTGTTCCCCTGTTGACATCTGTGGGAGCTTTTGAAGAATAAGGGTAACCAGAAATGCTAGATTTGTGGTCAATCTGCAGAACATAAAGATAATGTTTTAAAGATAGCTGGACAATGGTAAAATCTGAGAAGCTTATTTGAAAGTTCTTGAGTTTCTCATTCTAAACAGATACAAAGCTTTAAGTTAGAGCCAAGCTTAGATGACTGGCAAAACCCCTGGGGGGCTGGGGATAAAGATGCTGAATAACATTTGAATCCCATTGAAGACTGGGCCCAGAGCACAGAAACAGAGATTTTTCTTTCTGTATTACTGGTAATTTTCAGAAGGTGATGGCGTTTATAATAGAAATTTATGGGTCTGTCAAACCTGGAAACAGTTGGTCTAGCTATCTGACAGCAGCATATAGAGTCCCTTGCAGGCCCTTTTAGTCACCAGAAAGACCAGCAGTCTCTTCTCTCCCTGCAGCACCAGACTGTCATTTTGCCTTGAGTACAGCCATCGCTTATTGAAAACATCAGGTCACTGTCCCAGGCAGTTTGCCATCTTTGCTTAAGCGCTGCTTTCAAGAGAGCTTATTTGAAAACATTCTATTTTCTACCATCTGATAGGCTAAACAGGCTCATATTTTTTCCTTGCAGCACTTAGAACTTAATCCCTCCTGTCTTTTGTCAAGACATTGTAAGGTAGAACTAGAATAACAGAGTAGTTTGGGTTGTTCCCAGCAACCAAATTCCAACACCCTGCCATGGGCAGGGACACCCTCCACTAAACCAGGTGGCCCAAAGCCCCATCCAACCTGGCCTTGAACACTGCCAGGGAGGAGGCAGCCACAGCTTCTCTGGGCAACCTGTGCCAGGGCTTCATCACCTCTAGAATGAAGAATTATATCTGATGAATGAAGAAGTGGGTCCAACCAAGTCAATCAATTTCACATGCATAAGTCTAGCCTCAAGAGAGAACCAAAACTTTTGTTTTTGCAGAAGTAGCTGGGAGCAGAATGCATGGCATTTTCCTGTTTCTTTTTGTGGCAAGGTCTATTTTTTTACTCACACACAGAGAGTTATGATTATGTATTTTCAGCCCATGGAAAGTTAAATTAGCTAGTAAATGCTGGATGTAAAACCTCCTGGAGAGCACTGAATGCAGAGGTCGTTCAGGAGCAATTTGAGCCAGAACAAGAGCATGGTGTGGAGGCTGCTGCCTGCCACCAAAGGACTTTTTTAACTGTCAAGCAGTGATGGTGCATGGCATCATCTCATTTTGCTTCCATACCCACATGTACCACATAACCCTCCAAATAAAACTGGTACTTCTGAGAGACTTTTTTCCACCTATAACCATCACCACCTGTCAGACTACCAAAGTAAAGCTGTGCTTCAGCTTGATTTGTTCAAATGTAAGATCAAGACTTGATGCTTTCCACTGAATAAGGATAGAAAGTGTACCTGCTCTCTTCTTCTCCCACCCCCTGCACGTGTTATTCACCTCCTTTATCACATCATCCCCATTGCACTCCATTCTTTACAGATCAATACTGTACAGTAGTAAAAGCACTTCAGGTTGCCTGGCTCTGGAGAGTTTAAATCTACCCCTGCCAAGAGGCTCATGAAATGTTTTACAGAAGGCTAGAAAAGATGCTTCTCAATACAACAAAACCATACTACTTCCAGTTGATTTGCAGCTTCCTGGTGGATGGTGAACTTCTCTCACCCTTGCGGGTTTGCACATGGGACCTAAGCCCCTACAGGCATGAGGCCATGGTGAAGCTCCTGGCCTCCCCAGAAGAGATCCCCCTGCTTGCTAAGCCAGCAGAAGCTGTCTGAACATGTCCATCTGGAAGATTTTGCACAGATTTTTACACCTCAAAGTGAGACTTTCAGTGTTTTCTTGATGAGTATGGAGCAAAACCTTGGACGGTAGCCATGTAGCAGCCATGGATAAGATAGACAGACAGACAGACAGTCGGAATGTATTGTGAGGTGTAGTTCAATTACAGCATGAAAATAATTGTGCTCTGCTGTTAAAATGGCTAACAAGAAATGGGAAGGCAGCTATGTTAAACAGTCTTAATCCAAAATACCCAAATCCATGAGCTCTGAGATTGAAATCCCTTGGGATTAAAACAAATTATGTTTCATGATAGTTTATCTTTACACAGGAGAGGAATCTGTATTTGCTCAACACAGACTAGAATTGTGAATGCTACGTCCAAACACTTGGCACTAGGCACAGCCCTGGTGATAAAACACCCTCTGAATTGCTCCATATCTGTTGCAACAGGTTTTGGTTTGCCTTTTTTTAACTTTTATCTCCCACTTTTGTCTTTCTTAAGCTTTTCATCACTCAAGCATTGGGCAAAATCACTCAGCATAATGTAATACATGACTTACAGGGCATCTGGAGGTCATGCATGGTTCTATGCAGGATGTGGACATGGGGGAAATGCCTAGTTGGAATCTCAGGCTTAACTATACTGAGCTGAGAGGATGAAACAGGCTCAGCATCACATTTGATACCATTTTAGCTGACATGGATCAATGTGGTTGTGTTTTAGAATGAATTTCCATATGAAAACAGATTCTTTAGTTTTTTTTCCTTGCTCCCATCTCTCTTTCTCTCTCAGTGATGCATGTGATGTAGAAGTGGCAACCAGGGACAAGGCACTGCGAATTAGGCAACAGAAGTTCCTGAGAGAGAGCAATATGTTTCAGTGCTCACAGTTTCTGGGGTTTTCTCAGTTACATTGTCTTGTTCACAAGAAGGCTCTGAAGTGATTTTCCAGATAGATGAGGACTGCACACAGTTGTGACATATCAAGGGCAACTGAGGAGAATTTGCCTCCTCTCCTGTAGTTTTGCAGAAGGCTGCAACATCATCTGCTTCTTCTGTGTAGCCAGTCACATTTTTGCTGGAGAAATTCTTTGCCAGAGCAGATGGAACTGCTGTTTTTAGCTAAACTCTATCCAGAAACATAACAACAAGAGAGCCCAATGCCCTCTTGCTGCAGGGAAAAACAAACCTCAGATGTACTTTGATGCTGCTGCAGGGGCCACCAGCCCTTCTTTGAAAAAAAACAATGATTGCCAAAGCAGAAAATGGTATGGGTGGGTGACTGTGACCTGCTACTGATTGAAGGACAGGACCTTCCTTCAGTAAAAACCCAAAGTGGGAAATAGGAGATGAAAGTGCTGAATGGAAAATTGAGGTTGCACTCTGAAAAAAAACCTTCTTAGCACTGGAGCAGGTTACTCTGATTTTTGAAGGGGGAAGAGTTAAAAGAAAAAAGGCAAGCAAATAAACAAAACCCTTCCAAATCATAGTTTTAATGATATTTCTTGAGAGTTGCATCTTGTCAGAGTTGTAATCTGCTGGTAAATACTGAAATCTCCTGAGGCAGTTTTGCTTTTGTGCTGCTCATGCAGCATCAAGCCTGGCTGCATCCCTGCTGTTTGTGCAGAGAGGGTCTGCACAGATATCATGCTACTTTGGGAAAAACTCTCAGTTTCTGAGCAGAATCAGGTAGCTCTGCAAGGCGTGCTAACACGGGCAGCAGTCTATTGTAGCTCCTTCCCATCCAGAGTCCTCAGGGAAGACACCCTCTGTGCTTCATGAGAGGTGACTCTCTCCCATGCAGTGAAAAAGTCCTCTCTGCAGAAACCCTCTTTGTATCTAGTGGGGGAAACCTCCATAGGGATTAAAAGAGCAATGAGGAATTTATGTCAAGTGAGATTTTGAGACTAGGAAGTGATTAAATGCTGAAAGACTGCATAGTACGAAGCAGCCCCACACAGCTATTGAGTTAGTCCTGCTGAAGACGAAGCAACCCAACAGGCCTTTTCCTGTTTCCCAATTGTTTGAATTTTTCATGTGTCTTTGTGTGTACATCAGCCATGTTACTGCAAAGACAAGCACACCACATTCTCAGTGGCCAAGTCAGGAGGATGGTTCTGCCTTGAGTTAACTTGGTGTAGAGTTGTTGGCTGTTGGAACACAATAAAATTTCTTTGTACTGGATATAGTGTCATTTTAATTGTATGTCAGTCATTGTGGGCAATTTAGCCCTAGAATTTCAGATTGTGATACATCTTCTCATTATGGTCACTGTTAAATAGCTGTGAATGTCTTAATGCTAATGGAGAAGATGCTTGTGTTGTCATCTTGACCTTTCTCATCCTAATAGTAACCTGGTTTTTATCACAACAGGTCAAAAACATGTCAGTGTTGCTGTTCTTCCACAACGGAGGGAGTTACAATGCAGAGGCAGGAAAGCTAACCATAGATGGATCATACCTAGCTGCCATCAGTAATGCCATTGTCGTGACAGCAAGCTACCGGGTCGGTGTTTTTGGCTTTCTTAGCACTGGTAAGTCAAGCATTCATGAACAAAGACATCTATGGGCTAATTCGCATGTTGTAACACTTCTATGTCTGTTCTTTTTTCCTATTGCCTCCTAATACCAACTGACACTAAAAATTATACAAATTCCCATTATAGACAGGATTTTGTGTCATGCAAAGACACATGTACACACAAAAGTGTACATTCACATTCCCCTAAACCTTTGTGATGCTGTCATCTGGTCTTTGAGATTGCTTTTTTTTTTTCCTTTTGCCTTTTATTAATTTGCCTATTTAAGCAAGTAGGGAACACTTTTCTTTCTACTGTCTTTCAATTCTGCCTGGGACAGGGGGTCTTAAGTTGTAGAACTGCAGAGAAAAATGCAACAATTGTGAGTGGACCAGGGGCTCCATCAGTCTGGTGGCAATTCTTGGTCTCTGCAGTGGATATTTTAATACCTTTATAATCTGTAGGAGGTTATAATCGCTATGTTTGCAAATACCAGACCTGTACACGTGACCTCGTGATGCTTTTGAGTATTCACTGCTAGTGATACTGTGTGGATCTTGCCTAGTTTGGGGTTATAGCCGCAGCTGTTGGTTACTGTTTCCCTTTTCTGTTTTACTGTTGTTCAGAGCTCACTGTCAGCAAAGCCTGTTTTGCATTCAGTAACTAGAGAGTTGGCATTACAAACTCCACTCTTTCAGATAAGGATTTGATAATAGGTGTATCTCAGGAAAGAATCACTATTTTCATCAGTGCAAACCAGATGCTTTTCAGAGTGACACTGGGGCTTCATTTTGCTAGAGACAAATGCGGTGTGGATACATGCTGTGTGAGCTCCATGACGCAGCTCGGCCCACGCGTTACCCACTAACCTCCTTCAGCCCTGTGAATCTCACCTAGGTTTCTACCTAAGTGGAAACTGCTGCCTGGACTGAATGTTATATAGCAGTGTTTCTGCGGTGGTCCATAATCTAGGGATCAGGAAAATTCTCCAGCCTCTTTTTCAGAGACACTTGCTCACATGTCCCCAGGGCATCAGTGCATGACCTGTGTACTGCTCATGTGTAATTTGTATTTCTGAAAACCTTTGTGGTGGGGAGTCATTACAAGTAGGGAGTATTTGAGGCCTCTCTCCTCTTTAGAGTGGAGCTGTGGCTAAGGAAACGTACACAAGGTTCCCTGTGAGGAAATCCTTGGTATGTATTTGAGAAAATCCTGTTACGGAACTGGAGCAGGTAGGAAAAGCTCTTCACAAGAGTCGTTGGAGCAAGCTAAGTAGTGCATTCATGGGAAGTCCTAAAAATTCCCTCAGGGCCAAACTCCTGCCTCCTCTGTGTTTCCTCTAGTTCATGTTGGGTTGATTAGGTTGGTATGCTTGTATCAGGCTTTCCGTCAGCATGGATTTTGGGTCACATCCATTCTGGTCAGCAATGCTTCCACTGCAAAATCTGGTTTTTGGTCCACCACAGTTTGATGGACTACCTCTGACTTCTGCTGTGTGTGACCAGTAGACACTGGAGATTTTCAGTTAAGGTTATCAAGCTGGGTCAAACACTGTAAAAGTTTTTCTCAGGACTGAAACCAAATCCTTAATGACATTACAGGGATGTTTCCATTCTTACCTAAAGATATGGACAAGTCCTGGTCTTCTGGAAATTTTTCCATCAGTTTCAAAGTGGGCAGGTCCTCATCCTTAGGACTGTGGGAACATTAGCAGCAGGACTGTTCGGAGAAACTGAAGTTACAAATAAAAACTAAAATCTTGTGAGAAATATCAATTTCATTGATCAACAAAGCAAAGTGATGAATCCTCTCATGTTGACTTGTTTTAAAATGCAGCACTTGAAAGAGTTAAATCGAGATTTATGAGAAGAAGGGAAAACAATGGATTTCCGTTTGTGTGTGTGTGTTTGTTGTTAGTTTTGCAGTTGTTTCAGTCTCTCATTGACCAGGCTTTTGCAAGCAAAGAGCTTTCATTCTTCTAAATATGAAGGAAGTTTAATTTCATTTGGTGTCACCCAGTAATGTTGCAAAAAGTGATGCAGATTCTTACTAGTGCCTTCACCTTTAGCTTTGCACCCAGGAAAGTGAAGGTGAATTGCCAATGATATGTATAACAATATGTATGTATATGGAGATGGTTATGGTTTTAGACCTGATTCTTTTAAGGGTCCATGAAGTCATTTAAAACAGAATGATTTTCATTTTTAAATTTAGCACTATTGTTCTTCTCCAGTTAAGCAGTAACAGAAATGCACATGTATGTCCTTGTTTGCTTCCTTCTGAACACTGGTTTCTTTTAATTCTTCAGTCGACCTCAGAAATGTGAATTTTTCCTGCAACATGTCAGTAAGATAGAGTCCTGGTAGGCAAGTTTCTTTTGGTCTAACTACATGAATGTCACAGAATCACAGAAACACAAGGTTGGAGAAGACCTACAAGATCATCTAGCCCAACTGTACCTTTCCTCTCCTAAAACATATCCCTAAGCCCCTCATCTACCTGTCTTAAATACATCCAGGGATGGTGACTCAACCACCTCCCTGAGCAGTCTGTTCCACATCCAGACAACTCCTTCGGTGAAGAACTTTTTTTCCTAACATCTAATCTGAACCTGCCCTGGCACAGCAGAGGCCTTTTCCCCTTGTCCTATCACCTGTCACTTGACTGAAGGGACCGTTGCCCACCCCTCTACAAGCTTCTTTCAGGTAATTACAGGTAGTGATAAGGTTTCCTTCAGCAGTCTGATTGCCCTTCTCTGGACCTGCTCCAGGACCTCAATATCCTTCTTGTAGTGAGGGGCCCAGAACTGAACAAAGCACTCGAGGTGTAGCCTTACCAATGCCAAGTACAGTGGCGTAATCACCTCCCTAGACCTGCTGGCCACACTGTTTCTGATACAAGCCAGGATGCCATTGGCCTTCTTGGCCACCTGGGCACACTGCTGACTCACACTGAGTTGTCAGGCAACAATCACCCTCAGGTCCTTCTCCACCTGGCAGCTGTCCAGCCACTCTTCCCCAAGACAATAGCACTGCATGGGGTTGTTATGTCCCAGGTTCAGGACTCTGCACTTGGCTTTGTTGAACCTTATCCCATTGGTTTCAGCCCATCAATCCAGTCTGTTCAGGTCCCTTTGAAGACCCTCCCTACTCTCAAGCAGATCGACACTTCCTCCCAGCTTAGTGTTGTCCACATACATCTCTTCCCCAGAGTGGTGCGTTCCACAATCTGGCTGTGGTTTTTGCCAGAGCAAAAGGAACTGGTTATATTTTCCTCCTCAGGCTTGTTTAGCACACCAGTAGCTAGGCACGTTGTGGGGCTACACCATTTACAGAGATTTCACTTCCTCTGGGGACGTCTCACAAGGTGTGCAACAAACCCTTGAAATGAAGTTTCCTTTTTAACAAGGTAGAGTGGGTTTATTGCTAGATTGAGAGCTCTGGGAACTGCTGGTGCTGTGTAGACAAACTAAAAAACTCCAACCCTAAAAACTAAAGCATGGAAGGATTTTTCCTCCATTGCTTCAATGGGGACCTTGGAATGTTGATAGATGGAATATGAGCCAGCAGTGTGCCAAGGTGGCCAAGAAGGCCAACAATGTCTTGGCCTGTATCAAGAACAGTGTAGTGAGCAGCAATAGAGAAGTGCTGGAGTGTGTCCTGAGAAGAGTGATGAGGCTGGTGAGGAGACTGGAGAATAAATGTTATGATGAGCAGCTGAAGGACCTGGGGTTGTTTGGTCTGGAGGAGGTTGAGGGGAGACCTAATCACTCTCTCCAACTACCTGAAGGAAGGTTCTAGAGGTAGAGGCTGACCTCTTCTCTCTAGTGAGAAGTGATAGGACCAGAGGAAATGGCATCAAGTTGTGTTGGGGGAGGTTAAGATTTGATGTTAGGAAAAATTTGTTTTTTTCTATCATTTCTTTTCCAATGGTTGTTAGGAATTGGAACAGGCTGCCCAGGGAGGTGGTGGTCTCCTTTCCTGGAGGTATTTAAAAGACAGGTACATGTGGCCCTGAGGGACATGGTTGAGTAGTTGTTTTGACAGGATAGGCTGATGATTGGACTTGATGATGTGGAGGATCCCTTCTGACTGAGAAAAGTATATGATTCTATGATTCAGTGGTGTGGCTTGGCCTGATCAGCTGAAACTGTGTCTATGGATGGGAGATTGTCATTTCTGGTGCCATTTAAATCTTGCCTGTCCTACTGAAAGGGCACTTGTAGTGACGGCTGTTGGATTGTATATATCTGTAAGATCTACAGGGCTAATAAACCATCTGGTCTCCTCTATAATCTATTCAACTGCTTAAATCTCAGTAATTCATTCATGAAGGCATATGGATATCTACTACAGGATATACCCTTTCTGTTGCTCTTTGTGTGAGACAGAGCTGTCTTTCCACAAAGTGACAGCTTTGCTCATTGACAGCACTATCCACTCATTTTGATACACTTGTTTCTGAGTCCAATGTTACCCTAAAATTATACTATTTTGTCTTGGCAACAGAAGTAACAAATAATTTTTGCTGTGTTTCTGTTCCTGACATTTCTGTCTCCCCCACACCCCAAGATTTCAACATGGAAAATTTAAACATAAATGGCTGTGGAGTAAAAAGAAGTAGACAGTGAATAATCATTTTCTATTCCTTTCTTATGGACTGTGTAGGGATTACTTACTTCTGCTTTTGTTGCTATAAAATTACGCTTGCCTGCGGGCTTGCATCATTAGGTGCTTTCAGCATTAGTTTCTTCTTAAGCATGGGGTGTTCATGATTTTTTCTTTTTGTTGGTTTTTTTTTTTTTGGGGAACAAAAATATAAATGTGAATCATATGTCTATCAGCTAGATGTAGGTCAGTCTCAAAGGTTATTTATGGATATATAAATTATAAAATAATATATGTACATGCATAAAAAATGCAAAATGATGTGACTAATAAATGACTGGCCAGACAGAGCAAGTGTGAAAGGGACATAGCAACAAAACAGATGCAATTAGGTGTACTCCAGGGACACAGTCTGTGATGCTTATGGGTCAATTCCAACCTGAGAATTTGGCAAACAAGCCGGGTTTTGTTTCCTTTTAATTCATATTAAGATGGTGATATTCAAGGTCAGGCTTGATGGGGCACTGAGCAATCTGATCTAGTTAAAGTTGTTCCTGCTTACTGCAGAGGGTTGGACTGGATGACCTTTAAAGGTCCCTTCCAACATAACAGAGTCGGTGATTCTTCTGAGACAGTAAAAGAATCTCATGGCCTGAATTTATGGATACTTTAGCCTGGATTCATGTCTCCTGCCATGAGGTGTCCAAATGAACCTTAGAAATTGGAGTGTTATTTGCTGTCATCAGGACAGACAATTAGACACCTCCAGGGATGCCTGGTGGAGCGGTTAAAACTGAAATGCAGTTAATTGGTCAAGTGATGACCTTGGAAGAGACCACTTCAGACTTTTAAACTCTGGCATATTTTGTCTAGGTGCGACTGCAAAAGCTGCTAAAAGTTTAACATTTAATACAAATTTCAAATGTTTATAGTTTTGTTTCTTTTCAGAGCCATTTGTTTCTTTTCCACAACAGGTACTCCTGAGGCGAGTGGAAATGCTGGCCTGTTGGATCAATTGGCTGCTTTGAAGTGGGTGCAGCAGAACATTGCTAGCTTTGGAGGAGATCCAAGCCGAGTTTCTCTAGGAGCTGACCGTGGTGGGGCAGACATCACCAGCATTCACCTGATCACAGAGGCAGCAGATATGGACCTCTTCAGGAGCGTGTTGTTGATGGTAAGTCCCATCCATGACCTTTGACATCTTTGTGAAAGGATGTTGTTACAGACAGGAGGATGCAGTGTGTGGGTGATGGTTCTATTTCATCCATACCTTGGCAGCACTAATAGGGCTGTTACTGTTATAGTTATGTTTCATCTCACCTGTGAATGCTATCTCCAGGAGCTGGGTACTTCACAAGGAAGTACAAGAGATGCACTTTGTTGATTGATTTAGTCATAGCAAGAATCTGGTTTTCGTCACTGTGGTTTTTTGTGTATTATATAAATAGCCTTGTTTCATAACTTACAGGTACAACAGGTTAGTTTCCATTCCATAATTACGGTTGTTGATCAGCAGTTTTCAGCCGCTAAAACTGGTGAACCAAACATCCGCATGTTTGAAGTATCCAATCTTTTTATCTGATCTCAAGACAGATTTCATTTAAAAGAAAAAGCAAGTTTCAGAGAAAGAGTAAAAATCCATTTACCCACAGGTTTGTTTGCTATCAACTTGGACCATTTTCACTGCCACCCCAGTGATCCATATTTTTACAGCACTGCCCATGTTGAATCTCAGGACTTTGAGCTCAGCCTTGTCAGCTTCAGTACTACCATTGATCTTTACAGATGACAGTAGTGTTCTTTGACATGAGGCTTAGTCTTCAGTAGAGGTTTATAAAATGGTACTTGGACAAAATTCTCTCTCTGAAAACAGTGTTCTCTTGGAAACATGAGTGGTGGAATAGCTATTTTTGGTTCAGGAAACCTAGGACCCTATTAAACAAAATCTTACTTTGAAATATGATATCTCTATTTGTGTTCAGTGTATCCTTGCTTCAAGGAAAATAATTTGCCTTTTTCAACCCCATTTGTCAATAAGATTATTTTAATTGCATCACTCTAGTGGAAAACGCTAGAGAAGTTCTTGAAAGTTGGTGTTCAGTCATTATTTTATAATTCCTCACAGTTCCAAAATTTTTACTCTGCTCTTGACATAGCAGTTAATTTGCTAGTAGACCCAGAGTGCTTTTCAATCAGAGTACATTTCCACCCTACTCTTTCTCTGAAGTCACAAATCCTTTGCAGAAATGTCTTAGGCTATGGCCCTCTGCAAGCTCTGGTAGGATACAGTGCAATTTACCAGTTGAGCAACTGATGAAAGGGAAATGCAAGGACCTCCTTGATTAATTTAATTACTGGAGTGTAGTTCCACATCACATCTTTTATAAAACAAGGTTTGAACTCCTCCTTTCTCCTACAGCAGAACATCCAATAATGGAAAACAGTGGCAAGTGCAATACACAGGCAAGTGCATCACTTCTGCACCAATCTAGTGCTTGTAAGAAAAAATTTTCTTCCTGGGAATTGTGCAGGCCACTGAGTTGGCAAAATGAAGATGTTCTCCTACTTCAAAGTGACAAAGTATTTGTCCTTGCAGTGTCATGGTGGATTTAGTTTTCTTGTGCAATGCACTGATAAAATAAAAAGCAAGCAACAGTAGCAGGGATTTGAAAATATAAAATATCTTCTACGTAGTGATGCAGAATGTTGCTTTACTTAGATTTCTCAGCCAGACCCCTTGTAAAGGGATGCATCTTGTCTTTGTTACAAGACACCAAAATCATTGTGCACTTTTAATTTTTCTATAAAGAAGGTGCACACAAAGAATCTTGAATCTGAGAATATATACCAGATATAGATTTCCCAAGGGAAAATCCCATGAAGCAGTGCAGCTTTTCTGCAAAATTTAGTTTTGTGCTCCCCGTTCGTGTCTTTTTCGTGCATTAAAAAATTATATTAATAGAATCATAGAATCACAGAATGTGTTAGGTTGGAAGGGACATTTAAAGGACATCTAGTCCAACTTCCCTACAATAAGCATGGACATCTTCACTGCATCAGGTTGCTCAGAGCGTCATCACGCCTGACCTTGAATATCTTCATGGATGGGGCCTCCTCTGGGTAGCCTCTTCCAATGGTACCACCTTAATGTTTTTTGGCATGCAGAGAGGTGTGATGTGCAAAGATTTCTCTGCATTAAGCATGCACCTGAAATATCAAAATGCCTTTGAGTTTCTCATATCTTCCCTGTAATAGATTTTACTTAGAACATGTCTGAAAACAGATCATACAAAACAAATGCAAAGTTTTCATGGACCTACTGTGAGGGTGACTGAGTACTGGCACAGATTGCCCAGAGAAGTTGTGGAATCTCTGTTCCTGGAGGTGTTCAGACGTCATCTGGACATGGTCCTGGACAACTGGGTCTTGGTAGCCTTGCCTGAGCAGGGTGATTGGAGCAGGTGTGCTCCAGAGACCACTTCCAACCTGAATCTGCCATCATCAGAACCTGTCATCATCAAAACATATCTTTTCCCCTTCCCATGGAGCATATTCCAAGTTCTGCCCAGTTATGTGGGCTCTTGGATTCTTTTGTCACATACCATCAAAGATATCTCCTGGAAGCATCATTGCAAGGCTGGGTGTTTGTACTAGTTTCGTGCAAGTTTTTCCATTTTTTAAAATCAATACAAAGTAACTGTTGGATATTATTTTAATGAATAAATACAAGTCATGATTTTGAAATCTGTAATGCTCCCCATATACATTTTCCTGGATAAAATGCAGACACCATAACATATTAATGATCAGTAACAGTAATGAGATTATGCAAATGCCTAGAGTTCCTGAGTTCATTTTGCTTTGTGGTGTTCAGTGTTTACAGGCCAAATACATTCATCCTTTGATTTCTGAAATATGCTTAAATAGGCTGTGAGCTGTTTTGATCTCTGAATCTCTCTTGCTAGTGCAAATTACGTTACAAGATCTAAAAAGCACACAGATTTGTGCTAAGAGGTATTTACAGAGGAAATATGTATGTGTGTTTGTGTGTGTGTATATGTATATTTATAAAATACCTAGTTCCCTGCACCTCCAAATTTTCATTACTCAAATTTGTGCAAAAAATGTACAACAGAATATTAGATTGAAAAAATCTCGGCTCAAGAATGTAGACTGCAGCACTTTACATCTCCAAATGTGAATGATTTCTTGATCTAGAAAGCAATCACAAGTCAGATTCAGAGGACCATGCTAGCTGCTTCTTTATAACTTAATAAAGGGTATGTACATACAAAATACTTCTCTAATTTCTGAAATTTCAGATAACCCAGTTACCGATCTTTAAACAATTTGGTGAAATGTGTCATTCCTATTTGATGTAACTCTCTTCTGGCAAGAAATTCAGAAAACTCTTTAAGATCCACTGTTACTGTTATGCTCTTAGTTTAATTAATTTTTTAAAAGCTGCTCTTAATATAAATATTACACATAAATATGGCAGTGCCTTCAGGAAATGAGGTTAAAAACTGGTCCTCTACACATAAAAGGTCTCACCTTTTCATGCCTACCTTTGCATATTACTAACACAATTAACCTTTCACTTAAACCCCCCCTTTTTCTTTATTGCATATCTGACAGACTATGAGCAGCCGAGTTGTGCTTGTGGATATGCCTGTATACCCACTTCAGGGCAAACTGGAACTGCTCCTCTTAAGCCCATTCTGGTATTTATGATCTCTTTGTGACACCATAGGCCTTTATCAGCAGTTGTATTAAATACCACCTGGAAAATCAATGATTTTATTCTGCCCCACCCCCAACCTAAAATGTGAAAGTGACATAAATATAGAGTCCATATAAGCAGGTGCTTCTTGGATGCCAGATGTTACATATTTTCTTGGGGCTTTTGATGACTTTGTGACCCACTGTCAGTGACAGTGCATGAGTCTATGTGGAGAAGAAAAAGGCTTCGTTTCTCATTGTTAGTAGGTCCTGTAAAGATGGTTTTCAGTCTTGTGGAGAATACCAGACTAAGACTTAATTTAAATTGTTGAGTTGAAGTTAGTCCTTACTGTACAGTCACCTTTGTACAATGGTGGGCATCACCCTTGCTGAGAGTCATCTGCCTCCCTTGTCTCTTGACTTAGAGTCTATCTCAGTTTATCCTGTGTGGAAGCAGATTCTAATTTCAGCTGCACTGAGGAGGTTCCCAGCACACACCAGAGCTGAAATAGCACCTTTAAGAAGGTCTCTGGTTCCCATTCAGAAGAGGAAATGCAGAGACATTGCATCATTCGGTCATCCACTGGTGTGCTTGTATTTCTCAGCTGCCAAAGGTCTTCAGGACCACAGAGTTCTCTGAGTTTTCTAATCCCTCAGTTTTGGTTTTCGGGTTTCTCTCCGCACCAATTGCTTATGTTTAGTCTTCATAGTAGGTAGGTGGCAAGTGAAGTGTACTCTTTCGTTTGGTCCCTGTGTACATGAGAGATTGGGCTTTCTTCTTTCTGGCACTTGCAAAAGAAGCATTGTCTTCCCCTGTTAAGGAGAGGTAGGATGCAATACTTTCCCTCAGGCCATAGCTGAGACAAGAAGCATCCATTTCTGCCAGAGTGCTTTCAGTATCGTCAGTCACTTCCAGCCTTTAAAAGAACAAACTTATGTTAGTGTTTGGGCTGCTTAAACTGAGCACATTAGTAAAACAGTTTTTAAACAAAATTATGATAATATTATTGTATAAATAAAATAATACTAAAAAAACCTGTCTTATAAATCACCAGACATTTCTGTCAACTAGTGATTTTCTGAAGCAATCAGTACAACAATGATATCTAAATATTTTTCAGCATCTTAAAAGGAAATAACATCTATGTACATTCTGTATTTATCTATTTATTTATTTATTTCTTCTTAATCTGTATGAAAAATGGCTTTGAAACCACACACAATTTTCTTCCATTTGCACGCAAATGAATGTGCTTTGTGCAGGAAGGGTATTGGAAGGAAATTTACAATTCAAAACCAAGAGATGTTAAAAGAAGGTGGATGTTTCACCAGTTTCTGAAACCTGACCTAGTTTCTCTAGTTGCAGTCATAATATTAGAAATCTCATAAACCTTGAGTTGGACTATCCGCTGTGACAAACACAGCTGGAAAGATTTATGTATTCATTGCATTTGTGCTGCTACATGGATGGCCAACATGTGGGCAAGGAGGAGCCATTTCTGACTGTTGAGTCTTAACCATAAGCCATTGCACATTCATGTCTCATCAGTGGTGGTTCTGACTAGGTTTTATGGCCTGGCTCTTATTCCTGTCCCCTTGGTGGAGGGGACTTATGAGTCCCAAAGAACTGTATATGTGTCCACGCTCTTAGCTGGATAGGGGAAATTATTTAATGTTAACTATGCTTTCTTTCAAGTGAAACCAAGATTATCAGACAGCTGGACATCCAGCATCCATGGGTTAACATGCTGCCAGCTGCTTTGAAGGTTGTCTTTTAAGCTAGCGTCAGGAGAAGGAAATGACTGTTTCTTCTGCAAGTATATGCAAGGCTTATATTCAAGGAAAAAGCCCTTGCTGTTTGTCAGTCTGTTGTGTGCAGTACCTGTGAATGTTTCTCCAGTTGAAGTTTTTATTCCTCATCACCACAGGAGGGACTTGATTCGTTAGGCTGTTGCTGTTAGTACACTGGGTAAGGCAAGGTGTTGTAAGGACACAGCAGAGACCATCTGCAACTTCTGGAGAGGGAAACAAATGCACAGAAAGTGAACTGTTACCTTCACTGTTTTTCTTCCCTGGTGCATGGTCAGGTAAACACTTTTTGGACTTTTGTAGTAGTGGATAAATTGTGTGTTCTCAGCAAGGACACTGTAACACAACCTTAACCTTCTCATGGGGTTTATTTCCCACAGTACAAGTGAGGAATTGAGACACAGAAAGATGAAGTAGCTTGCTGAAAGTCTAGAAGGAAGTTTGTGACAGAGCAGAGTTTTCAACCCAGGTTTCCTGAGTCATTAGCAAGTTCAGTTATTGCTTCCTACCATCTCAGCCATGCAGAGTGCAAAATAGCTGCACAATACAGCCACTTAAGAGTGGATTGTATGTGCATCTCTTCTGCTGTGGAACATGGCTGTGGAATGAATCATGCTGCATTCAGTTTACTTTCAGCTATGTTTCTTCTCTCCATCCCCCTCTCCTTACCCCACTAGGAACATTGCATAAATGCCAGTGTTTTATACCTCTCAGATGTATTTCAAGGTGAGGTTCTGTATCAGCTTATGGTGGGGGAAGGAGGATAGCTAAATCTCACTATGTCTTACATATATACAAATCTCTTTGTATACATCTCATATCTATATTAAGTCTCTTACATCTATAACTCAAGTAAAAATGGTAGTTGTTGTAGGTTTTGGGTTCCCCTCCCCAGCCCCAAATTTTAAACTTCAATTGTTTGCTTCTTTCTAAATGAAGAAAGGTGTCAACTAATGAAAACATTGGGGAAAAAATAATAATAAAACCACCCTGTTCAAATTCTCACTCCTCAAGTTTGTGTCTTTGGACTTAAAGGTTTCTTTTCCATGTTTTGAATGAATATAAATTCTCTCCTCCGTCTGTCAGAATACTTTTTGGCCAATACATGTTCTCATTTACCTATGAAATATGCAGATAGGGTAACTTTACACTTTTGAAATTGCAGAGTACCCATTACTAATTAAAACACAGAACTTACTGTTCTCTTGTAACTTTTATGCAATTACAGTACTGCAATCTTCCTTCCTCATTTGAAAATGTTTTCATTTTAATGCATGATAGCTACAGCCATTTGAATGTGTTGTTTGTCAGATTATCTTTCTGACCCAAGTTCAATTGCCATAAATCTGAAAAACTATCATTAAAACAGGTGTCATTCACTGTATGGGTATTAGTAAAACTGACAGCTGAACCCAGATTTAAAATAATGGCTTGAGCATCTTTAGATAATTGCTGCTGATAAAATTCAGCTGTATTTTTCTAACATAATAGGGAAGGAACCAACATAATTTCTGAGAATTTTCTGATGCAGATAAGGTTGTAGTGGTTCCTAAGCAAAATGTGGTTGCAGAACCAGGTCTTGCATGTCCTGATATTAACTGTCTGTCTATATAGTAAGTAAATAAGTGGCAGACACATTTATGCTGGTAAACAAAGTGAGCCAGGAGATGAGCTATATGGTCCTGGGACCCAGAAATATGACTTGCATCTCTACAGCCTAATGTTTTTATACACACAAAGTTTTACTTTAGTTTTGCTCAGAGAAGGGCTGGACATCCTTGGCCTGTGCTGACCTCCAAATTGTAGTTGAAATTTTTCTAAGCCGGTGTTAAACACTGGTTTTTGGACCAAATAATGTCAGGACAACTGTATTGCTATATACAGTATTATATACCAATACAGGCAGACCCTCTTTGTCTTTATTTAGCCAAGCTCTTGGATTGATTTCAGTTGTACTGTGAATGGTAGCATATTTGTATTTAGCATAAAAATTAAAACAAAAAAATTTCACTTTACTTTTTCTTCAGCTGTACATACAAGCCTTGGACATAGGCAAAATTTGTTCTGGACATTTAACGGGTAGTTTTACATCTGCCAGTGTAAAATATGTTTATTCTTTTACCTGAGTAGTGATTCACAAGGTCTTCAAGGCACTGAAAGGTTTGCCGTGGAGAGATGTAATACCAGTTATTAGGAAGGCGGAAGATCCTGTAATGTTTCACTTGCCTGTGCCGCACTGACAGGGAGTATAACCCTGGAGAAAGAGGAGAACTAATTACACCAAAGTAGGGCCCTAATTCTGGATGGATAGCAGTGACCACAAATGGAGTATCTCTAAGATATGCACGGTGCCATGACCAAACATGTCCTCAAAAGACCTGAAGAAGAATGAATACCCATCCTAATTTCTACTTGTATAGCATACTTACATATACAATTAAGTATAACAAAAGTAACATCAGGGCCTGAGATTTTGATTGAATTTGAAATTCTGGTGTGATTTTCCTTTCTTTTTGCAGGTATGGCATATTTTGAAATGGTGTTAAGGAAACAGGCTTTGCATGAGTTGGTTTTTGCTGTCCTCTGACAAGGGGAACCAGACTCATATGCTGGTGTATTGATTTAGTCAGCTCCTATTAATGCCGTAAAACCCATAGCTGGTAATGTAGTCCTAGCAGATGATAACTGGGATTTTCCTGATTCTTTGTTTAAAATTAGTACTCAGTAGGCTTGAATGTTGATCTTAAATTTCTATGATAGTAATATAGGTATTAGGAAACTAATTGGCCTGTGGTATGCAAGAGTTCAGAGTACACGATTTATTCCTTTTCTAAATGTAACATCGTAGGGGCCTATGAGAAGGCTGAGGAGGGCCTTTTTACAAGGGCATACAAGGGGGAATAGTTTTAAATTGGAAGGGGGTAGATTGAGATTGATATTAGGAAGAAATTCTTCACTCTGAGTGTGGTGAGGCACTGGCACAGGGTGCCCAGGGAAGTGGTGGCTGCCCCTCCCTCGAGGTGTTCAATGCCAGATTAGGTGAGGCCTTGAGCAGCCTGGTCTAGTGAGAGGTGTCCTGCCCATGGCCGGGGGGTTGGAACTTGATGATCTCTAAGGCCCCTTCCAGCATGAACCACTCCGTGATTCTATGATTCTGTTATATTAGAATGAGTCCCAGTACTTCAGAAAAAGGGAAGATATCATGCTGCACAGTGGGAGATGTATTCCCACTGAAGAGAATAAAAGCATAAGCTGTGTGCAGTGCAACTCCCATGTAGAAACCAAATTGTTATGAAAGAAAATAATATTGGAGGCATGTAATTTTAAAAAAGTAAATAGAGTAACCATCTGTTTACATAGGAACTGCACTTATCAGCCACCCCTGCTACTTGGTGTGTATTTTATAGCTTTTTCAGACAATCTTTGGTGGATCAACGAGAAGCGGTGACTCTTCCTCCCTGTTAAAAGTCCCACTGCTTAATAAGCAACCAAAGTATATAATAATGTTTAAACAACTGTGTCTTGTTTGTGCTGATGCCTGTGGAACTTCTCATGGCCATTGCTAACCCTGTTTCCAGCGCCGTTCGTAACATAGGAGACTGTTATTCTGTCTGGCATTCTGCACTGGGTGCTTCTGCCTTCCCATTACAGACATGTTCTGGTTTTGGACTGATCCACATGACACGGGACAGGGAGTGAATTAAAGAGCTGTAAAACTGTTAATGCTTAATATCAAATGGTGGTGGTGATGAAATTGTATTTTCTCACCTTTCCTAGTTTCACTCTCTCTGATCATGAAGGAGCCGACCTTGGTATTGGGTAGCTGTAGAAGTTCCTCTGCCTTTTCTCTTCCCAGCCCTTCAAATAACCAGCTGTGAAGCAGGAAAAAACATATTCTGAAATTTGGACACCAGTGAAACAGTGAGCAGCATGTGGCCCTGAAAGTGTAGCATTAGCCAGGAAAAGTGACTGCAAAAATAACACTGTGGCTTTCTGTAGTTACTCTCTCAACTATGTCCAGGCATATTTCTCCAGTTTATGGAGAAAAATCTTGCTCTCTTTGAGTTCCATTAACTTTTATGAGACTCAGAGAAGAGTGGAGAAAGTTTGAACTTACTAGGGAAAACAAAACTTTTTTATTTGAATTGTTGGAGACATATCCATGTGGTATATTGATAGAATATATCTATGTCTTTAATAAAATTCCCCTTTTTCATTTTAACCACTTTTGTTATCCCCAAGTTATATTTTATTTTATCATAAACCCAAAATAAAATTTTCACCATAGCTCGGTGCCCTGCTGCATTTGTCACGGCTAATGTCTAACCACATAAATGAGTTTGCTGGGCTGGTGTAGGAGATACTGGAACGTTATTTTAAAGTTGTTCTTGTGTGTTTAATCCAGTCTCCTATCAGCAAAATGGTTTTGGGGAACCTTCAGACAGTAGCTTCAATTACTGTATCTATTCTCTGCATTCAGGGAAGCGTCTCAGTTTCAGGAGGGTATCAAAGTATATTTAAATGTAAGCATTTGCATAAGCTCTGGTGAAGTTCACAATTTATATGCTTAACACTAAACTGGTATTAAAATTTGCCAGCAGAGTATTAAGTATTTGCTTTAATGGTTGGTTGTTTTTTTTTCCTGACTGGTGTCCAGGGCAACAAGAAACCTCTGAAACTTCTTTAGCTCTTCCAGTGTGAGAGTTTACATTCTTGAATGACATTACTCTTTCTGTTTGTTCTTGCTTGTTTGTTTTTCAAAAGCTTAAATTTTGCTCATTACAAATATTAAAAATTCTTTCTACATAAGGTCTCTTTACCAGTGTCTTAAAATTAGAGATCAGTCCATGAAACAGAAGTATTTAAAATACCTTATGTGACATTTGAAGGGTTTCGGACCCTTTCCAGCTTTTAAAAACTAAGATTTTCCTTTTCGTATGATCTAAACTTAGATGTCGATTTTGTGTTCTCAAATTTCAAAGGAATTATTTTAGGATGTCAATAAGTAAAATTTCTCTTTGTCTAGTAACCATTGGCATAATTTTGATTATGACACTGAATAACTAATCAGAGCAGTACATGTAGAAACATGGTGTTGAAAGGCTTCAGGAAATGCATTTACTTACCCGTGGTAAACCTTTGCTACATATTTTCCAGGAATATAGTTTTCTCGACCTGTTGCAAGGGAATGGACTCTCCACCAGCCTCCTTCACTGTGTGAAAGAAAGAGAAGGGATATTTTCAGATGTACTTTCAGAGCTTGTCCTGGTTTTAGACATTGGTTAAGACAAACACATTAGCCTGTAACCTTCTGTCTGTTCCTGAATCTCCATACTCAGAAAGGGACCCAAGTTTTATTTAGAGGACTTGAATTTCTAAACCTACCTCAGGATTAAATTTAGCTGGAGAAATAAGCTGCATTTGTTCAATTTAAATCACATAAGTAGCAAAATATTTGGTGGTGGTTAAAAGAAGTGTAAAGAAGCGGTTAAGCCATGTTGTGATCTGCCTTCCTACAGCTAGGGTTGTACTGGTATCCAAGATAATCAGCCTTTGAATGAGTATGTCGTGTCTGGACAGTGTTGTAGTTACTCCTGTGACATCAGGGTAGAGACACATTGCAAATGCACCAAGTTTGCCTGGGAACAGGTTTTCTGTCTAACAAAACCTGGTTTGTTGTTTGTTCTATTTCAATTTCCTTCAATGGGTTGTTGACCAGGTTCCAATAAAAACACCTCATAAGTGACTAGCCATCTTTTTTTACTGATAAACCTTAAGTTCTTGCTGCAATAGTGAATGCTGGCATTGGCTTTTGCATCCCTTAGGGAGGGCAGTGTAAGAAGAATTTTTACGTGGATGCTGCAGAGCTTTAGTGATTACTGCCAGGATGCTGATGATTTATATGTTCTCTCCACCTTTTTCTTTAAGAGTTTGAATCAAAATAATAGTGGTCTTGTGTTGGAATACTGTTTTTGTGGATGCTCATAAAAATGCTCCCAAACAATGCCTGGACTACAGTCCAGACTCTCAGTGCATGTAAAAATATCTGAGTTGACAATGCATAAATTAAACCTATGGAGTTGTAACCATGGGGCCATGGTCCAGAATGTATTTGCTGAGGAAAAAAGGGAAGTGTCTACCTCTCAGAGTTGGAAATACCAGGGTGCCCCAAATTTTGTTTGTGGGTTTCCAGATGACATGAAATTATCTATAAGAAGTTTAGGTTATCATGATTTTTCTCCCAGAACTCTCCCAGACAGAACCAAGAATTGCAGTAACAAAAAAGCCCTGAAAGACTCTGCATCTTCCTCTCTCCAAACTATAATTTTGCTATATGATTGTGATGATTATAGTCCCATGATGATTAAAAGTCTCTATGTTGATTAAAAGTCCCAGTGCAGCACATTTCTCCTGGGGCAAGAGCCACAAAAATTATGTAAATTGGGCAGATCATTGGGAAACATCTGTTTTGACTGCTGCCAGCTAAATGCAGTTATTCATCTGGTGATAAAAGGTGTCTGACAAGTGTGGAGAGTGAGAAACTGTCACAGTGGTGCTTATCTAATCCTGCCCACCCAGAGCAGTCACAAGTATCTGTGAGGAGCTGTTTTTACTATGGGGGCTCCAAGGATCATGTTCCTGGTAGGACTGGTGGGGCTGATAGCCACTACACATAGTTGCTTTGGTGGAAGACTGGAAAGCTGCCGTTACAAAAGCAATATTTGCTGCCTGCTCAAGCTGGCTTCTCCATGGTGACTTCTCATCACTCGTGCTCTGGTTGTGAAGAGCTCTGGCTCTGGTTCTGAAGAACCTTGCTGTTCTTCTCTTCCACTGAGTTTGGCTTCTATGAATGATATGAGAAAAAGATTCTACCTATAGTTTGTATGCAGGTGACTGGTTGCTACTAACATCAGCACATACCCTGGTAGGGAAGAGCAGGTCCTTTAGCAAGGACACTGCTTTGCATAGAGCATTGGAGTGTCGTGTCTTCTGTGAATAAGCTGATTCAAAACAGGTAGAGGAAAGTTCCCAGCAAGGTTTGCTTTTGCTCTTGTTTACTATTAGGTGAAGCTCTTAATCACTGCAGAGCAGACAAATGTGATAAAAAATGTTACCGTGGAACCCTAGTTCATATAGAAGTTGTTCATCCAGTAGATCAAACTATGCAGCACCTGTATGTGTATAATATGCCACACGTATAATTCCTATGGAGGCAGGCATATGTAGCTATGTCATGGTGTAAGGACTCTTAGCTGATGAATGCTTTAATGTCAAATTTCCAAGCTAAAACAATTATTGTGCCATGTCTTGTATGTAGTGCGAACTACAGCAGGGTTTAAACAGCTAGAAGTTACCAGAGAAGAATTCCCTCAGTTTAGGGAAGCTCTCCATCAGCAGAAAATTTGTCTAGTGCCTCATTTGTCTATGAGACTTGTGACCTCTACATTGAGGGAGGTGGGGAGAGCACTTTGTTAGCAGAACATGACTGTCATTCTAGGTCATATTGAATTTCCTTGTAGCCCTATATCTCGCTGCTGACAAAGGTCATTGTAGTTCAAGGTGGCCTGGAGAAGAGGCTGGGAATTCATCAATTGTCTGTGATACTTCTCTTGAGTACTTCTATTCTGCAACCATTTGACAACTCTGACTTCCTCAGGTAGACAATTTGGGGTCTTTTTTATTAATTAGAAAGTGTCAGAGGATTTCTTTGCACTAAAGGTGATTGGTCTCCTCTTGAATCCCTCTGATCCATCAGCCACAAAAACAGTCTTTCACTTCTAATTAAGCAGTTAATGCACTGGCTGTGGGACTGAGTAACTTCTAGGAGGTCACTATGTGCTGATACAAGTTGTGCATTAAAGAATATCAGGACTGCTGGACTCCATTTTTCAAGAGATGTCTTAAATCTAGGGTGAAATTCTAAGGTATAATCAAAAAGGAGCTGTTAGATTAAAAGGGCAAGAGAGAAAATGACACAGTTGACTGATGAATTTGGAATAACTTTCCTGTTTTCCACTAAAGCAGGGGAATACTTTCTCAAAATCATTTTCAAATCAGAATTCTGTTTTGAGACCTCCTTTAGAATAGAGTCTAGGTGAAATTTCAGAAACAACATCAGATGAATCCAAGGTTCAAAGAAGAATCTCAAATCCCAGATTCTTAAACTACAGTGAAATTTACACCATGGTGAAGCCTCTGTTCTTGCAAATTCTGAACTCAGTTCATTTTGCTGAACTACATCCAGTTTAGGCCAGGTACATAAAACTGAACATTGCACAAATTGCAACAAAGCCTGATTTATAAACATGGATCAACTTACTCTGATAGCACACGCAGTTTTTCTCCTACATGAAATATAGGTTGGCTTATGTCTGCTGAAGGATAGTCATAGAGGACAGCAAGGAAATCACTCTCCTGACCTGTTTTAGAAGAAAGAAAATGTCACATTACCACAAAATAAAATTCTGAGGTAGAAATGGATTTTTCATTATGTACATTACATTTTGCATAGTGTGTCAAATGGGAAAAATCTCACTCTGAAATGTCACTTGGTAGACATAAAGAGCTGAAGATGAGCCTGAAACTTTATAAGAATGTGAAGATACTAGAAATGAAAAGAAGTCATTTGGTTAATTATAAGCAACTAAATACAGACCACTTTTTCTAGTAATTACCATATTTAAATGATAGAATCAGTTTGAAACTAGTAAAATTAGTAATTATTTAGAGTATTAGGAAGTAATTCAGTTTGATTAATGCCACTGTCTAAATGCCTTCAGCTACATTTTTATCCCAAGTTGATGCATTACGTTTAAGGGAAGGTAGATGCTTGTTAAATTGTTCCAACATTTAACAGCATCGATACTTTTCAAAGGTATTAAATTAATTTAGATCAAGATTAATGAGAGTGTGGCTATTATTGCCCATTTCCCATCGCTTTTTAAAATAAGCTTGATGAACAGCCAAATTGCTTTGTTCCCTCCTTCTGTGGAAACTGTACTAGAAATACCACATGATGCCCTTAACCTCCATTAAAGAAGAGAGGCAACATGAGTGTTTATAGGTTGTTGTACAACTGCAATTTGTAGAACTGAGGTCAGAAAAGAAATAAGACCTTTAGCTTCAGTTGGGATGACTCTGGGCCCTGCAGCACTGTGTAGGACACATACTTAATCTCCTGAGTTTCTGAAGGATGGAAGAGGCCCTTTGCACAAGACTGCCACTATGAAACATTTGGGACCTCTTCATCCAGATCTGGTGCCCAGTAAATACTGACAGGTTTAGAAATGTGTCATGGTGGGTGTTTTGTGCTCTTTGGTAGAAGCGCTGATGAGAAGGATTGTGTGATCCACTGCCTGTGTTTTTCCTGGGAGAGTCTCTTCACTCTGCATGTTGCAATACCTTTGTCCAGCACATGGGGAGACAAAGCTTTGCCTCTAGAAGGATCAGCACCCTATTCCTTAGTAATATTTAACAGTGTGCCTACAGAGGTGGTTTGGTCTCCATACTTTCTCTCTTTGCAGCAAAACATGTGAAAAAATGGGAATTAATTCAGGGAAAGAGATAAAGAAATTACCTAAAGAGACATACCTCTGCATCTTGTTAGATTTTCTTGTTTAATATAGATTCCTCATCAAATTTAAGGAGAGTGGGTTTTTTTTTTAGGGAAAAAGAGAAACAGCATCCCAAATGATTGCTGGGACTGGCTCTGTGTTTACAGCCTCTGTGTTGTAAGATCTTACAAAGGACTTGCAATAAGAATGATGAGAGGCTGAAGGAAACATGCAAGTCTGCAGAAAAGGAATATTTTCAAGAGGAGAGATTTTAAACTTGTCCTTATAGCAGTGTTAAAGAGAATAAATAAGTTAAAGAAAATATTCCACACCTATGGTTTAAAGGAAATAAACCAGTGTTTTCTCAGTTGATTTTGAGTAGCTGTTTGTGGTAATGTTACGGGGACTTGTGTTGTGCAAAGTAGTGGTCATTTTACCCTAATATTCAAGCTGACTGTAAACATTTTTCGTCTTTTTGGCCTTTGCCCATTGAAGTAGCATAGATGCATGCATAGATACATAGACTCTGTAGAAGACTGATTAGTTTGACTGTGCTCAGTGTAAGTATTGCCTAGTTTTCTTATTTGATGAGTGTCACTGAAATGAACAGGACTAGTCCAGTAGCTTTGTATTAAATCAGCCATTTGTCATGATTAGTCTACTGTAACTTATTATACAATTAATTCAACTACACAGAAGACGTTCTGTGCTAAGCCTGCCTGTGACTGATTCCCTATTCTGCACTAAAAATTAAGAAACCATAGAGATACCTTCTCTGTCTCTTAGTACCTGTGGCTAACAGGACCTGAGTATTGGTGCTGAGTCTTTTCAGCAAAGCAAAATCTTTACCCTGGACTGCAAAACATGTATGCCAGAAGATTGTAAGAACTGCAGAATGAGGATAAATTGGCGTCACCTAATTTCTTATCGCAGATTGTTAGACAGCAGTTGTGCATGGAATGTCTGGGGTTTTTTCACTTAATGACAATGCTTTTAGTAATGCTTTTTTTTTTTAAAAAATCCTTTTATGATAATTTATAAGTGCTTTGTTTCCATATTGAAAGAGTGGAAAACAAGTGCTTTACTGCTCCCCTTCCTCGTGTACTGGTGGTTTGCATTTCGTTATGCACTGCAGGTTACGTGACTTTTTCTCTACTCTAACAAGATCTCTGTTACTTTGCTTACACTTTCATCTTTCTATTCAATTTTGTTTCAATTTTACACGTTAATTTTTAGCTCTGAAAAGGAAGGAATTAATCATAGAGCTGGCTGCCACATCCATGCAAACGTTTCCTCTTGAACTACATTGTATTTAGAGTGAAAGTAGCGAGGCTTTGTACTGTCTAAATCCTTTCAACCCTCCTACTCCACATACAAGACTTCATTTATACTGGTATTTAAATCAAACCTCACTGGGTTTTTTGGTCATGTGAAATACTCCACCACACTCGACGTATCACAGAACCTCATACATACAGAACCTTTGAAACACAAAAGCCTTGAGACAGGGACTAAACAAATTACACTGTTTCTCCAGACCTCAATTTTGCAATGATCTAATAGGTTTGATCTACTGAGCTCCCCATGCTTTTAAGCTGTAAAAGAAAAAAAGATGTGCCTGAGTTTTTCAAATGCAGCCACTCTGTAATGTGAGTGTAGGTTACATCTTAAATGGAACAACTCAAATGCTGGAGTGGAAAGATCGAAGCACAGTCTTTTCCACAGAATCAGGTGTTAATTCTGTTTGGGTTTGGGGTTTTTTTTAGGAGTAGGAAATGAACATAAAATACATGATGTCTGCATCCCTGGGTGTCTTGCAAAGGGTGAGACTGAGTATTACATGGTTCAAATTATTCACTGTGAATGGTTTCCCAAGAAGCTGTTCTGCCCCCTGACTGGCATTGTTCAGGGCCAGGTGGGATGGGGCTTTGGGTAACCTGGTCTAGTCGAGGGTGCTCCTGCCCATGGCAGAGGGCTGGAGCTAGATGATCTTTGAGGTCCTTTCCAACCCAAACCGTGTTATGATCCTAAGATTCTATGACTATGAAGCTCTGTTAGAGAGAAGGGAAGGGGTAGGCTGTGCCTCCAGATCCACCTCCTTGCCCTCAGAAAACACTGCACTGTGCATCCATGTGCTCCCTGTCTGGAGTGGGATTGAAGAACTCACAGCTCAGCTCCCTGCATCACCCCAGCTTGTATTATAATTTATAGCATGGCCTATAGCAGAGGGGGCAAAGGAGGGCACTGTTGTGTGTCTGGGAGGCTCGCTGTGCAGCAGCCATAAGTTGTGGCTGCAGTGTTGCTCTGGTGTACCCAAATTAGAGCTGAACCCACAAACTTGGGAACTGAGAGTTATGCAGGTGCAGTGCAGTAAGGATTAACCCTTGATTCATGTTCCCAAGGGAGGAAAGAGGATGGGGAGGGCCCTAACCCCCTGATGACCCTTTGCTATTGTGGCTGCTCTGTTAGCAGGACTGTGATTGGTCTGGGGATGCTCACAGTGTGCTTTCAGAGCGATTGCAGGTGTATTTGGCATCCAAGTGCCTCCCTGGACAATGCTGCTTGTGCACTATTGCCTTTCTCAGGACCAAGACTGATGCACTGGAAGTGATGAAAACACAAGGTTTTGCTGACAGCGCAGCTCTCAGACAGCACAAAGGGCTTATAGAGGCCTGATGAACACAGTCACACTGCAGATCAAGTTTGCAGACTCCAATTATCTCTTTTCTTCTTCCCCCTTCTTGTTGGATATTTGTTTCTTTTTTGCCTTTCCTCTCTTCTCTCTCTTCTATCTCTTCTGTTTCAGTCTTTCATTTTATTCATTCTCACTGAAATGAATCAAGGTAAAACCTCCTTTTCTTTATAATTATTTTGATTGTTCTAAGTCCATGGACTGGATCCTCCACTTTCCTTAAATCAAAGGTGGCTGTTCCTGTCCTAGGGAAAATCATCTGTGTTTGGTGATGTGATTTGAAGTTTGATCTACTCAGGAAAACAAGTAGGTGCAAACTCATTGGATTCACCCCCATATATGCATTTAATACTGAGCTCTTTTTCAGAAGTCTGTTTTCATTGGATTTTGATGAAAGTACAGATTCCCAACTTTAATTACCAATATGTAAGCCATTATGAAATATGCTGGTCTGATCCAGGCTGTTAGATACAAAGAGCTATGTAGGCTGTTACATCATAGAATCACAGATTGTTTGTGTTGGAAGGGACCTTTAAAGGTCATCTAGTTCAACACCCCTGCAATAAGCAGGGACACCTTCACTAGATCAGGTTGCTCAGAGCTGTATTCAACCTGACTTTGAATATTTCCAGGGATGTGGGATCTCTGGGCAACCTCTTCCAGTGTTTCACTACTTTCATTAGAAAAATTCTTTGTACCTAGTCTGAACCTACCTTCTTTCAATCCTGGAACAGGGTGCCCAGAGAGGTTGTTGAGTCTCCTTCTCTGGAGACATTCAAGACCAATTTGGACTCATTCCTGTGTGATCTAATCTAGGTGATCCTGCTTGGGCAGGGGGGGTGGATTAGATGATCTTCCGAGATCCCTTCCAACTCCTGACATTCTATGATTCTGTGATAACTCCTTGTCCCATTGCGATAGACCCTACTAAAAGGTTTTTCCCCATCTATCTTATAAGTTCCCTCAGGTACTGGAAGGCTGCAATCAGGTCTCCCCAAAGCCTTCTATTCTCCAGTCTGAGAAATCCCAACTCTCTCAGACTGTCTTCACAGGAGACGTGTTCCATCTCTCTGATCATTACTGTAGGCAAAGACTGCTTTTGGTTGCTTAAACATAGGTATCCAGTGCAATTTCAACTGTGTGAGTGACTGAGACATCTCTGTAGCTTTTGTAGATGCCACTGCAAATATGGGAGATGTTCCCACCAAAGTGACAGCAGAAGTTCATGAAGGATCTGACAGTGCACCTTTATGGATGTGCTAGACTTGCAGGAGAATGCAATTAGTTTGAGTCTTGTTTTTCTAAATGGTTAATTTCTCCTTGCAACCTCTGTGCTGTCAGTGTTTGCTATGTTTTGTTTTAGGGGCATGTTCTATTTATGTCACTGGAAAGGATGCAGTTGGCTCTAGCCCTGCTAAATCCTGCTAAAAGCATGTGCAGGAATAATGCAAACTTGGTCACAGCCATGGCAGAGACCCCTCACTCCCCTGCTCATCAGTAAGGTCCTACTCTGAGTGTGTGCAGTCTGCTTTGATGGTTATGGTATTTGTGACAGCAGTTGTTAGGAATATCAACAGAACACACTCTTCTTCATAAGTTTAATAAACTGCCAGTTCATGGTATGGGGCTCTGAGATGCCATTAAAGATATTTGGACTCTGCTGTATTAGGACAAGGGCTACAGTGTCTGTATCAGCTAGTTCTTGGCCATGCTAAAAGCAGGACTGGGTTTCCTTCCAGCACTAGCGAAATCAGGATGATTCCCTATCCTCGTAATACTGAGTAGCACAAATGGACCACCTCCCATGGAAAACCCAAAATAAACAAGCAAAAGAAACCTCAAACCCCAAAATAAAAACCCAAATTAGTTTTCTCTTCCTCACCTTTGCGGAGTGATTTATTGCAGCTCCTGTACCAGCTGTCTGTCGTATTGCAGCACGAGAGCTACTGCTGTACTTACTCTCTACCTACTCACTTGCAGTTTGGAAGCAGCAGGTTGCTGAATCCCTCCTGCTTCCCCCCTCAGATGTACAACCTCTACCAACCTATGGCAGGGGCTTTGCCACCTGTTATTTTCACATGCGGATGCACAGGGCAGATGAGTCAGATCCCCCTTCGGCAGCTTGGGCCATGCGGTGTGTATTTCTGTATAACCTTTATTAATAAACCTGGTGACAAGCTGCCTGCATGCTACCTTCAGTGCAACTGCTTAACCCAGGGCTTCAGGTCCAGTGCAAGTATAACATCATTAAGATTTTTAACCTTTAATGAAGCAAAACCAAATTTCAAGAACAAATTTGTATAAAGTATCATACGCAAGTTTGTCAAAACACGGCATTTTTGGTTTCTGAAGGAGTGCTTCAATGCTTACTGAATTGGAAGGCTGATCTTTCAAGGAGCACCAGCAAATCATTGTAATATTTGGGGTTTTTTTAATTTAAGTACTTCTTGAAAAATGAGCTAGAACATACCTAAAAATAAGCACTATCTAGAGGATGCTGTCCTTTTCCCACAGCAGCCATGCACTTGCTTGCTTTGACTATGTCAGGCAGATGAAGGAAGATGCAGGTATGAATGTACTATATACTTTAAACACCATTTTCTCTTGAAAGAAATTAAATGAGGACTTACCAGTTTGGCTTGGCACATTTGTTTCTTCAGAGGCTCTCGATGTTTTCATAGTATTTCCCATTGCACTCTCTAATTCCGTCAAAGCTCTTCAGAACTAAATCAAAGTAGATATTGATATTAAACATCAGAATAACACCTGCTGTGCCAACAGATAAGTGACCTAGTTTGGGTGCCTCCAATTTTATATTGTTTTGCTTTAAAGAACTCTTGTGTCAAATTCATGTGAGAGTTTTACATACTTGCTACACTCTCACCACTTTGGTGCTTTTATCAGGGGAATAGCAGAAAACCACAGCTAGGGAAGTTGCTGAGAAGAACGCAGTGTAGTAAGAGTTTCCATTACCAGCACCTCAGTACGATAGGAAGTCACAGCAAAGCCATGCTGTACAGTTGTTTCATATACAAAATGTTCTTTTCAGCATTTGGAGTCCTGAAGCTAAAAGGAAATTAATTAGATTGACGTATCTGATTTCCAGTGCTGTGTATTTAGTGTACATTATGCCACTTCATTGACGAACATTAAGAACATAGATTGGTAGTTATTTTTCTGATGCAGTTGTGCTCTTAGCCAATGTGGGAAATGCTGGTTTTCCTTTTCTTTTCCTTTTTTTTTTAGCAAGACCTTGCACCAAAGTGTTGGTCTCAAAACACTCCTCCTGCCTAAAGCCAGTGATGTAAATTCTTCAGATTCTTGTCTTAAAAAGTCTTAGTGGATATGTAAGAAACGTTATCAGGCAGTGGAAATAAATACTATGAGAGGAACAGTTCCTTCTCATGGCTTTAGTGCAGTCATCCTAATTCTCCCTGACAGAGAGAAAAAACTTTTGGATGTGTAAGGTGTTTCATCCTATGGTGTATTTTCAGAGGCAGTGGCCAATAAGCTATATCTGTTTGAAATTGTACATTAAAGCAAAACAACTCAACACCACTATCTGATAGGAAATTATGTAAAAAAAAAAGATTTCTTGACAGTTGACCTGTGAAAATGGTAACAGGAGTTCTAGCGGCATCACGTGGGTATTCTGCATCTTTCAGTCTTTTCTATCTTAAATATTTCAAAGTTGATTACTGCCTTTGGTGTGCTGCTCTTTACTTACAACAGACTAGAGCCTGATGGTGTTATCTGCAGAGGTGTCTAATTTGCAGTACTGCTGACATCAGTGAGGCTCTAATTGTCTTTGGGAATAAGATTGACAGAATTGAGTATATTGTTTAATACCATAAATTTCTGATGTCTTACAATGAGTTTAGGGAGACACTCTACCGAATAAAAACACCGTTCAAAAGGATGAGAATTCATCTCTTATCAAGCACAAGTAGATCAGTGCTAAAACAGATGGTAATGCACAGTTTGACTCCGCCTCATCTGATTTTCAAGCTTCTTTTTGCTTGTTCCCAAAAGCTCTTTGCTAGAAGTCTCTATTTTGCCAGCCAAATGGCATGTTACCCTTTCACTGCTGGCACTCAGGATTTAGCTTGTGGCACATCTGTAGGATGCAGCTGTGCCAGTGTCTTTCTGACAAGTGTCTGAGTTCTGCTTTCATGAGAACAAAAAACTGTTTCTTTGCCTGACTCAAGAAGTCTAGAAGCTGAATTTAAAAGTAGCCTTAAATTTGAATAAACTATTTAGATATTTACATCTTAATAAAGGGTATCTCAACAGCAAACATGAATTCATTCTCCAATTAAATGCACCTAAGTTTCTAAAAATGAAATCAGAATTAATTTTGTCAGGCACTATCTACTTGCAAGATATTAATTTTCTGAACTAACTATGACTATTTTTTCCCAAGATCCGATTTTAATTTCATCAATACTTTTCTCATTTGAAGAATCAGAGGTTTAGAGAGAGGAATAGTGCAGCGAGTAGTTTGGCTCTAGGTATTATACATGTTCCTGGCTCATCTAATTAGCCAGCAAAATTTTCTGGGCATGGCAATAGAGACCTCAACAGGGCTGAAAAACCTATCCAGAGAAGTGATGTGAATACCTGGACAGATAACCTCTGCTGAGCTCTGTGCTGTAGTCACTGTGTTTTTTCAGTACTTGAAAATGGCACTGCAGATCTGGTTAAGTGTAGAGTACAAAAGCTGCGGTTGCCAATGGTGTTGCACAATTGCAGACAGATGCCGAGCATGGCAGCAAAAGTACCTTATGCCAATCTATGATTTTAACACATGTGACTGTTATTGCGTTGAGAACTCTTCAATTTTGTATCAAACTATGGAAAAATAAAAATAATAGTCCTACCTCAACATACACTTTGATTCTGGGTCTTGGTATTTGAGGGCAAAATAAGAGAGCGAGTCATCCTATAGTGATCAGACTTGTGACCGAGTGCTATCAGGGGCTATTTTCCTCCTCTGAAGACCAAGTGGATACAATTTTCAGGTGTGCCTGAGTCACTTTGGAAAGTGATGTATAGCATTTGTAGACAATGGAAATTCTTCTGAAAACTGCGTCTTGCACATAAAAAATTTTATGAAAGCACAACATGTTTGAGCAAAACACCTTCATTTTCCTAGGCGTGTTTCTGAAGGTTTGTTCGTAGGTAGTGTAGGGTTAACGGCTTGCTGTCCAGTTCAGTTGTATTAAGTATGGGACGACTGGCATGTGACTAATTTGGATTTTTGCAAACATGTCCAAAACTGGCCTGGCTCTCTTCTGCCGTACAAATCATCACTTTATATGATCTTATTCTTCTCAAAGAACCTCTGAAGTCAACTTTTAGAGGTGGAAGAATCTGACTCAGAGAAAATTCAAACGTCATAAAGTACTTAAGGTAACAGTGGAGTGCAATGGCATTTTGGACTTTGATGTCACTAGTGTCACAGTTTGCTCATTACATTTTCCGTGCTGAGTTTTGCTGTCACTAATTACTATTGGTGGCAGCATAAAGTCTGGAAAGGGGTAGAGTATTCAAGATGTTTTCTGGAGTCATGCAGAAGCGTTCAATAAAAATAAGGAAATGGAAAGCTGTGACCACTGTTGATTCACTAATCTGAAGTGATTAAAAGTAAAAATTACAGCTATCAGACTAGCTTTTCCCACCAAGGACACTTACCATTATGCATTTGAGCAGAGTAAAGATGTCTGTAGTCTAGTCAAAGGTGATAGACTGAATGCCCGGAGATATAGCTGAGCTCTCAGACATTTGAAAACGTGATGGAAATGGAAGAAATGGGTTTTTTTTATTTTAAATTGAGGGGGCAGAAGATTGTATCTACTTGCTCACTGTTATATCACTATTTTAGAGTAAGAGTGTATGAATTAGTATCTTAAGTATTTTTGAAACAGCGGTGCACATGACCCTCAAGTGCATGATAGAACATAATGGCTTCAGTAGCTTCTGTTTGCATCAAGTATTGGCAGCGCAATACGGATCTATTGCAGCGCTATGTGATAAACTGTATGGTGGTTTTCTGAAATTTTGAGATACACTGAGAAAACAGACTTACAGGAAGCTGTATAACATCTTCTGGCCAAGATAATTATTATAAAAACTTATCATTTAGGTCAGTATCAGAACATTAAGTTTTATAGATTATATTCTTTTGGAATAGCAAATCTGCTCCAGGCACTGCATCTCACGTAAACTTAGTAACAGAGTGTGGGTTATGAGTAAAGGCGGCATCTCTCTGTCATAGAAGCAGATAATTATGCCAGATCCAAAGAAAATTGATCACTGAAGGTGATTTGGGAAAAACTATGGAGAGGTGATAGATGTTAAACTCACCTTGTCTTATCAGCCTAAAGCCCTGCAAGGAGGAGGGCAGCTGCTGTTCAGCTTGGAGGAACCGCTGTGCTGCTGGGCTGCAAATCAGACTCTACCTGCAGCTCGCAGGCCACCTCCTCATGCTTGTGTGGAAATTGGATTTTAACCCTTCAGATCACATTTGCAGTTTTCCAGGTTTTGGTCCTTCCTCCCTTTCCCTTTTCACTTGTGCACATGGTGTTTAACAAAAGCTGGTCACTGCAGCCATGGCTGTTTGCAATCGCACAGCTAGTGGGGTTTAGTTTCTTTACTGCTTTATTTTTGCTGCCAAAAGGGGGGCTGAGGAAACATCTACAGGCCTAGTCCTCCTTTGTGTCCTATTTACCAATGACGGACCTCTCATCAGATATGAACTCTTCACCTGTCAAGACTGAAATCTCACTGACCTAAATTGTGGGTCCTGAAAACCTGTGGTACAATTTATACCTTCTGTCCCTGCGTGCAGCACATGTAGCAATGATTTCCTCTCGTGGAATTTGAGCTCTGAGAAAATGAGCTTCTGGAGCAGTTAAATAGCACACCACAGAGGAAAGTTAATCACTTTATAAGAACTTTTTCAAAGTTATATTTAAAATTATTGAGAATTAGTAAATATAAAGAAATGAAAATAAAAAGAGAAATTAAAAGGCAAGATAAGCACCTAAGAAAGGCCCCTCTGCAAGGGATACTGCAGGCTAGTAAAATTAGGACATTCATCATTCCTGAGGTGCTATGCTGCATTTCATTTTCATTACCTGACAGTCACAGCTATACCACCAAGGCTTTAGAATTTAAATCTCTACCAGCTTCACAGGTAATGTCTGAATCCCATTTAGCTTGAAAATGAAAGCACTAGCATCTTGTTATTTTTCATACAAGGAAGAAAGCAGCCTAGATTTCAGAAGCTGTATTTTTTTTTTTGGTGCATTTCACTTAATTTCTCATTAATCACAGTGAGCATCCTTTCAGCTTTTAGGCACCTTGTACCTTTGCACCAAGAAAGAACAATATAATGCCGTAATCAATGTAACTCACAGAAACATGCAACTACGAAACAACACAGAAATACCACATGAAGTAAACTTCTAAAGCTTTTAATAAAAACCCCCACTAATCGTCTGTGACATTTCTCATATTTTGGGTTACAGTGAGCTGTAGTTTGCCTCAGCACAAGGTCCTACACATCTCTCTTAGTGTGAGCTTTCAGTACAAATACACCTTATCCTTTCTATCTTTAGTACCACTCCCCATGAAAAGAATCGAGACAGGTTTTTCTATTTCTGCCTTTGGTGGTACTTGAAATCCACGGTCTGAATTCTGTCATTGTTAATGAAATAGAACTCCCTTTCATACAAATAAAATTGAAACATTTGCTCCCGTATGCAGATAATCTATAACGTATCAGAGCAATTATTACCTTTAAATGCTAGTCATGATATTCCAGTTTGCAGTATTTCTCAAAAAAAGCCGTAGTCATAAGACTGCTCTCATGCTGCCAGCAAGGTTTAGCTGATCAAGTCGAGGAGCAGCCGGTCGAATGAATGTGTTGTGAAGTTTACGCTGTCATGTAGAGCAGCATTTGCCAAACAGGCCACATACTTCCTCTCTGAGAAATAAGGAAGGCTCAAAGTGTTTGCAACAGATGAGGTTCCTGTTGCAAGTCACTACTCAAGACGCTCTTTATCTGTGGGCTGAGGAAAAGAGGGAGGTTTTCAACAAATTGCATCAGGGCTGGTTTCAGCTGATATAAAAAAATAAGCAAAATAACCTGCTTTGCATTACTTACACAGAAAGGGTTTCTCTTTCTCATTTTTCTTTTTTTTTTTCCTTCCAAATTTATTTATCCAGTAATGTTCAGTCCCCAATTGTTTTGTTGTATTTACTTTTGCTGGTTTGTTTTGTGGGGGTTTTTTTCAGACAGACAGAAAGAGGCACAAAACTTTGTTTTCCATTCTTACTGAGCCTGAATGGGAATGCAGGGTTTTCTTTACTGTGCACCCCAAAACACCTCTGTATGCAAATAATTGAAACTCAGGATCATTAATGAAAGAATACAGAGTGAAACCCTGACTATTCAGCACAGTTTCATTAGTTGTACAAACTACATTTGTACATGTTATGGGGAAAACGAGATACTCTTATCTGAGATGGGGATATGGGAGGGAGAGAGAGAGAGAGAGAAATAGATAGATAGATAGATAGATAGATAGATAGATAGATAGATAGATAGATAGATGCATACATACACGCATACATGCATAAATGTCTGAGATAGGGAAAATGAAATATTAAACTGTTAAACAACCTGACTGAAGTCACACAGGTATATAGTATTGCAGATATGAATATAGAAGTCAAAGGGATTTATTAAAGTTTGTCCCTTTTTATGATCTAGATTCGTAGTAGTAGATTTATGTAATAAAATTAAAAACAAACAAAATAAACCCAAACAAAAAAGCAAACCAAAAAAGTTTCAACAGAAAACCAGGCAAAACCAAGTAGAAATCCTACTGCACATCACACCTCTGAGTAGATGCTCATTCTAATGCCAATCTATTTGCTGATGAAAACTGAAAGCTGACAAGTATGGGAACTATTCTGTAAGTGTTATCAGAACCAGGAGACATCCATCAGACCCCAGAGCTGTGCCAAAATTTGGAGGTATGGTCATTTCAGGAGAACATCTTTTCTTATTGATGGGCTGTGTCCCTCACCTTGAAGGGACAGGAAAGCGTTCGGTAGCTTCTTAAGCAAATCAGTCTACATCACTGGGCCACAACAGTGTCATAGACAGTGCTATGAGGAGCTGGTAGTATCATAATGCCCCATGATTATCCCCACCAGTTTTATTTTGACTGTGCAAGAAGTCAGGTTACGTCCCAAGAGACACTCGTGAATAGGGCAGCTCTCAGAGTGAGCAGGAAAGATTGGTCACACTAGAGAAGAGTTTGGCTTTTCTTCACAGAACATGCTCCACTGGGAACACAATAAATCTCAGCCGTGGTTTGTACCATGCTTGTAGAGGAACAGATGAGTTCACAGTGGAGGGGATGTAAATTAAATTCTCCATTTCCATGTAATTTCTGTCTGTCTGCTGGCTATGATGCAATGATGAGAGCCAGTTTACCCCATCCGTGCATTCAGATAATAACTTTTTAAGTGATAATTGATAAGTTAATGTTTATATCTAAAATGGAAAAAAGGTTTTATATTAATTAAGTTGGGCTTTGTATGTAATCTTAGAAGTATTCGTATCCTGTTATTTAAGTCACTGACCTGACATGGGCACTCAGTGAGTCACTTCAGAGAGGAATGTTGCAATGCAGGACTCCCTCTGGTTATGGCAAAGAGGAATTTGCTGAGAATCATGTAGAAAAAATAAGTCTTCAAAAGATTATATTTTTGATAGAAAATAGATTACCATCTTCTCTATGTCATTTGGAAATCACAGTCTAGTAAATGGTTATGGAGGGGGAAAAATATATCTATAAAATACATTTTGTATTTTTATAGTCTCCCTTTCCATTGCTGGACTGGCCCACAAATCCCTCAGTACACTTTGTTTGATACTACTTGCCACATGTCTGCCACATAGCTCTGAAATAGGCTCACAGAGATTTCTATTCCTCCAGGTTCTTAAAGACAAACTTTGTCTGAAAGCCTGGAAAAAAAAATTACATGAATGTCTTCATGTAGAGCCCTGCAACCTCAGTGCATTGTAAGCACTTGCCACTAGATGTGTAAGGAAAAGACATGCAGGATGCTAAAACACAACCCTGCAAGGGGGGTGGGCAAAAAAACGAACCAAAAAAACCAGTCCCCAAATTTAAAACAACTGAAACTAGAAAACAATCTCTTAAACTACTTGTAAAGATGAGTTAGCTGATGCTTGCTTATTTTTGCAGGAATAATAAACAGGATGTATCCAGTCTCTCTAATCTGTCATTAGTGGAAACTGAAGACATCCCCAAACTGAAATAAGGTGCAGTTTTCTGTCAGGGGAGTGAGCATCTTCAGGCATGAACTGCAAGAAGATTGCAGTATCCATTTCTTGCTGTTTCTGAGCCCATCTTAGAAGCCATATGCAAGACCAACCTTTAGGCAAACACCATCCGTGTTTTAAGTGATAGGATGATTTTGAGCTCAGCAGTCAGGAAACAGAAGAGCCAGTGCTATCCTGGAGGTCCAACCAGATGGTCTGACAGATACTTCTGGCTGTGAACCATGTGCATCTGAGCCTATCTTTAACAAATCATATATCGCTGTACAGCTGGCTCTTTTGGGAAAGTACAAGTGTCAGGACATTTCATTAGTTTGTCTGTATTCATTAGAGAGGTTTTGGTCTTGCTTTTTGTTGTTGCTGCTTGTGTTGTCCATGGCATGCTTCTGGGCAGGCAGAAAACCTGCTCCATAAGGAGCCAGCAGCCTTGTAGGCAGCAGAGAAAACTGCAGTAATTTGAAGGAAGTTGCATGTGTTGAAGAGACAAATGTGGCTCAAGTGGGGTTTTCAGTTTCAAGTCAAGTTGGAAAAACAAGAGGTCATGATGTGAGGAGGGGAAGAAGGTTTTGGGTTTACAGAGTGTGGGTGATAAAAACTGGTTGCAGTTAAGTTTCTAATCATTAGATCTGTTGTGAATCAGTTTTTAAAAACTGCAGAAGTGAGTTTCCAAAGTAAATAAGGAATTAAAAGACATTTGGTGCTGCAGCTTAGATGACAGTTGTCTTTTCCAGGTATGTTGAGAGGCAGCAGTACAGCTTGCAGTGATAGTCCGTATATTCTATTATCGCATCAGAATAGCAGCAAAGGCTGCTACTTAAGCGAAAGCTCCTGACCTGGGAGACATCTGAAGCAGAAATCTAGCTTTGACTAGATGAGAATAGTCATATGTACCCACAACTGGAGGGAAAATTGGGCTGGATGGAGTCACAACAGTACATGTGTGTGAGCTCTGATGTCCCAAGAGAGGACTTTGCAAGAGGTACCAGCCTCAACTCATCTGATCACAGCCTGACATCAAAGCAAGACTTCATCTCTACTGCATTCATCAGCTTCTCGCCATTGTGAGCTCCAACATTTCAAAGCATCTGAATTGTTGCTGTTGAGTTTAACCTCTGTTTTGATAAGAGAAATAAGGAAATGCTTGCAAAGCTGCTGGTCCCTGAACTTTTTGGCTTTGCCTGCCATTTTCAATGCCATCACTACTTTACAGTAGGTACTATTGCCCAATATTGTGATGTTCTCTCAATTCCTCTGAATTTAGGAGGACAGTGTAATATTTCTGTTGTAGATTTTGCAACACAGCTACAACTGCTTCTTTTCAGCTACTCAGTATAAATGCTTTTATCTGGGTTGTCAAAAAATGTCATCGGAACTTGCTCTGATGACAGCAAGTCAATCCGTAAGGACAGTGGAAACAAGAACTGCATGTGGGTTCAGTTCCCTTGTAAATGATGCTAAAAGAGGAAATACCCTGTGAGAGCAAGTTGGCTAAGGTCTACAATTTTTACTGTATATCTCAAATTGTTTTGAGGTTTGCATTCAAAAAATACTCCGAGGGATTGTGTGAAGATCTCAGCTGTTAGTTTGAAAACTGAATTTTTTAGCTCTTGTGTTTATAGTTATAGGAGTATTCCTGGAGAATTAAAAGACAGAGGACCAACAGAAAGAACAGAGTGTTTGTTATTTTTTAACTGATCTCATTATTTTTGGTTTTTTGATTAATGATTCTGTCATATTGATGGTAATATGGGTGTCATGTAATGGAAATTAACAGTCCTGCTGCTATTTCTGATTCTGCCTAAATAGTCCTGTTTTTAGAGCATATAATTCCTTCATTACTGGTTGCTGGTGGGACTGATCACACAAATAAATTATAATTTTATAGGGAAAAAGAGAAATGCTGAGTGTAGCTATGTTATTCTCTGTGTCCTGAGCCTGCCTCTAATGTGGCTGCAGTGTTTAAGGAAGATTTCTTTTTAATGTGAAAACTACAGGCTCAAAAAGAAAGAAATTTAATTCTGGGCAGTGTACAGATTCTGTTGAGTATTTCTGGTGAGGATGAGGAAACAAGCCTGAACTGTGGTGTGGATTTGGAAAAGAGAACCAGTACATTTTTGTTTGTCTAACATCCATGTTAAAAGGAACCTTATTTCCAGAGTACAGAATGCATTTCAGATGGATCAGGGAAGGGAACACAATGGTTATGCTTCCAAATACTACTTGAATGATGTCCCAAATTCCTCTATCACCCACTTCCAGTACAAACAAAAATTAAACATGAATAACAGTAGTGGATACCACATCTCTTTCAAACCCTAAACACAAGACATGCTTCCTGAATACGGATGTTATCAAAAAGGCAAACTGAGGAAGTGGTCATTACCATGGAAAATAGAAGAAAAAAAATAATGAAGAGAACGTAATCCTGTTCTAAGTACTCATGGAAAGAAAATATCCACAGGAACAATAAGGCTCCAAATTCTCCTCACCCCAGAAATACATCTGTAGAAGTTTGGTTTGGTTTTTACTTGTTGTGATGGTTTGACCCTGGCTCGAGGTGAGATGCCTACCAAAGCTGCTCTATCACTCCCCTCTTAGCTGGACAGGGGAGAAAATGTTTTGAAACATCTGGCTTTGGAGTCCAGATAAGGACAGAGAGAGATCATTCTGCAATTAGTGTCACAGGCAAAACAGACTCAACACAGAAGAAAGGCAAGAAAACTCTCTAATTTATTACACTACACACACACAGAAAACAGAGTCAGATAATGAGAAGTGCAAACAGCTCTTAAAACACCAGCCCCCACCCCTCCCTTCTTTCCAGACTTCACTTTATTGATGCCTTGGAGGGGAAGAAAAGGGGAGTAGGGAATGGGGAATAGAGGATTCGGTCTTCAGTCAATTCCTCATGAGTTGTTCTTCTTGCTAGAAGAGGGTGGGAGAGCATTTCTTACACTCTTTCCCTGTGCCAGTGTGGGGTCCCACCCATGGAGGACTGTCCTCCGTGAACTTCTCTACTTCAGTCCTCTCCCATGGGGCCTTGGCTCCTCACCAACAGTCCAAGCATGGGTCACTTCTATAGGGTCCAGCCATAAACTCACAGAATCTCTCTTTTCTGTTACTCCCAGACTGTTCCAGCCTGGTCCCCCATGAAGTCACAAACTCTCCCACACCCCTCCCGAAAACCTACTTCAGCGTAGGTCTCCATCTCTCTCTCTCTCTTTGTCTCTATCTCTCTATCTCTCTCCACAGGTGGTGCCAGGGCTTGCTTCCACGCAGATCACAGAGTCTTCCATATGCCTCTACTTGCTCCATGGTGCCTCTCCACAGGCTACAAGTGGGGTCTTTTCATCCTCCATGGACTGCAGGGGGACACCCACCCCACCATGGTATTCTCCACAGGCCACAGGGAATCTTCTCTCAGCACCTCCTCACCCCCTTCTTCACTGACCTTGGTGTCTGAAAAGTTTCTTCTCACTCCCCTCTCTGCTGGCAAAATGCAGCTGTTTGCATTTTCTTTTCCTCTAAAATATGATTCCCAGAGGCACTATGACCATTGTTGACTGGCTTGGCCTTCTCAACAAGAATTCAGCCTTGAAATCCCAGGTGGCATTTACTCTGTCAGACCTTGGAGAGATTGTAGCTTCAGAAACCACCCTATAAAACCACAGCATTTGCTGAGCTTGGACCATATCTAATAGTAGCCCATACACATCCAATGCTGTGATAAGATTTGCTCATCCAGGCTTTTAGATGTCCTTCTGAAGAGAGGACTTGTGGGATACATCTATTCAGAAAATTTTGCAATCATCATTTGACTTGGTACTTGACCAAAGACAGTCTTTCAGTCTGTAAAGATCTCAGAGAAAGGGAATTTTGCACAGCTTTTAAAATCTCTGAGAGGAGATGTGTACAGAATCAAACACACAGTAGGATATTTTGCTTGGTCCCACTGAATTTTTTTATTCCATATGTCATCTGACCTTGGTACTGTCTCTATATCAAACGTTTTAATAAGGCAACTTCAGAATTTCCACAAAAATTGACACTTTCAAAGTTTGTGAAAATTTCAGCATTTGTGGAACTGAAGCCCTTTATTTTTTATGGTTTTGGGTTGTTTCTTTCAAAGTGAATGTCATGTAGAGGTACTGGATACTTAATAAAACATGCTGAGTATGTTCAGGTCTGATGATGAAGAATAATTTTTCCAGATTAGTTGATAAATATTGTGCAGTCCTAGATGTGATTCCTCTGTTATAGCAAGGAGGCACATAATGCCTTGCTCTAAGTGAAAAGCAGTAAGCTACTCTTCTGAGGGAAGCTGGCACACTGTGTTGTCCTTTTCCTAGTGTCACCCATCCTAATTCCAGTGAACATGTTCTTCCAAAGGCCAAGCAAATAGACAACCTTCTCATTCTGTGTCCTGGGGACACACCCACACACAGAGATAACTCTCATCAAGGATATTTTTCTTTCTCCCTCATGACCAACTGAGTCAGTGCACCCAGTCAGCAGCTGGCAAATATCGTGCCTTGCAAACACAAAATAGGCCACCACAAATCCCATGTGAGACAATGCCCATTGCTCACCCAAGTTCTCATCTAAATTGAGGGCGGAAGTGAGGAATAAGACCAAGTAGTATTTATTTCTTCTTTAGTTCTTCTGCCCTGTTAAAACCACAGATGGATCTTCTGTTGCCCCAGGATGGACAATCTAAACATTTTGCTTTGTTTTTCTGCAACCATCTGCATCTCAGTCATTAATAATAACAGTGCTTGTTTTCCAGATCCCTTGTAGAGGAGAAGAAACCTTTCAGGAAGGTAGTACTATGGGAATTTCTACATGCACTGAAGTAAAACTGGAGCTCTATATCCAAATCATGACTTTTTCTTAATTGTTTTTGGAAACAAATTTATCCAGTTGAGAGCAATGGTGTCCTACTAGTATCAATGAGTTTGTTTATTTGAAACATAAATAGCTTGGGTGCTGGCCAAGGCTGCACAGAGTCCTTCAGACTCAAAGATTTCAAACCATTTCAAATGAAGGATTTGCTGATTGTTTTCTGTCTCTTTTTAACTTGCTCCTAGTTTTATGCCTTTTCAGACTTGTGGTTGTTCTTTGAGCAAATTCAGTAAGACGAAAGTTAATCAGTTGAATAGATCAGGGTCTTCCATATCATTCATCTAAGGTTTTTTTGGTTTTTTTTATTTTTTTTTTAAAGAAGGAAGCTAATCTTAGCTGTTAGTATATTAAACTGATGTAAATGCTTGGAAATTAGTCAATTGAACCATGTCAGAGCTACTCCAGATGTTCTGTTCTAGGTCAGTTCTTATCAGATTTATACTAAATTATTTTCATTTTTAATAAGTCATAAGTAGTTTAATAAGTAGTTTTCATGGTTACTCAACAGTGTTTACCACCTGTTCTTGGTGAGGATCTTTTCCATGTTGGCACAGGTGTAGGAAAGAAACAGAGTCTGGGATGAAGGCTGTGCTCTGATTTTTTATATGTTCTGGCTCTGGTTGTTCTTCTGCAGATTACATTAGTTGTAGTTCCTACAACCTCTGCCCATAGCTCTTGTAAGCCCTCACTTCTCCTTGTGTTAGCTATCTGAGTTTCTAACAAAAAAATTATTTTCACTCACTGTGAATAGTTACTGCCCATTTGGACTTTTACCAGCATTTCCTTAAGGTACAAATAGCTCTTCTCATGGGTTCATTTATGAAGACCGTGCCTGCTCAATCCTTGTTTATCACAGTTAAGGAATTAAAACTCTGTTGGTTTCCTCTTTTGAGATGTGTTCTCCGTTCCTTGATGTGCCTCACAGCACTTCCTTTGTATCCACTCCTGTCTGAATGTTTCTCCTTCCAATGAAGATTTCAAAAAGATTTGTAACTTGGTTATAGATAGAAATAACATATAGATATAATTAAATTTTCAGTGGTCTTCCCAAACGACCACAGCAGAGCTGGAAGCAGCCAAGCCTATCCTTCTCCCCTCTGCTTTCATCATTCAAACTAGCTTCTTATGATTTGAATACCAGTGTTTGTCATTCTGCAACTGGGCAGACTTTGCTTCTCATCTTTTTTTTCCTGCACCAGGGACCAAGTGTTTTGACAGCATGCATTGACTGATACTGTCTTTCTTTCTAGGGTGGCTCCATTTTTTCTCCAGCATCCATTATTACTAAGCAGAGAGCACAGACCCAAGCAGCAGTCCTGGCTGAGGATGTTGGATGCCCTTCATCCACCAGTGAGGAGATTATGCTCTGTCTCCGCCGGTTGCCTGCTCGTGTTCTCAATGATGCACAGACTAAGGTACACCATAGCAAAAATAGATGCCAATGGAAAGAAATCAAAAAGTTTCCATTCACATGAAACTGTAAGGAAGCTTGAAAACCAAACTGGGATTGTTGTGGTTTAGTCCCAAGCAGAGGGTGAGCACCATGAGCTGCTCATCACTCCTCTAGTAAGGAGAAAAAACAGACCAAGCTCCATGGGTTGGGATAAAGACAGTTTACTGATAAGTACTTCAGGAGAACAATAACATACATCTGGTGAGAACACAGAGTACTTCATGACTGACAAAAAACTAACACAGACCACTGTACAGACACAGGAGCCACCTGCACCAACCTCTGCTTCTGTCCCACCACCCCCTTTTATAGGGGCTTGACTGATGTCCAGTACTGTGGAAAACACCCCTGGGCAACTCAGCTCACTTGTGCTGGCTGCTTGGGGAAGTCAGCTCTATCCTGAACAGAACCAGGACAGTTCCTTTCCTCGTGAAAGGAACTGAACTAGCTTTGGTAGAGTGATGCTGATGTCTGTCACCCATCTCTTATGAGTATGTGACTTATGAGTATTCATAGCTTGATTCTACTTTAGATCAAATTTCTTTTACAATACTTTGACCATATATTCCAAAATCAATCTAAATATATTTTTTTAACTTCTTTTAAACCCACCTCATCTGTCCCTGGATGTTACTCTTGCAGACAATCAAATGTCTGTAGGTTCAGCAACTGCATTTTTGCAGAAAAGGAAATGAGGAGGTACATGAGTGATTTGTCTCTTAAGTGCAAGATATGAAAGCTGCAATATAAGTGATTCTAGAGATGGATCCTTTACCCACAGATTAAAACACCCACTGCCAATACATTTTCCGATCAGGACTAATGTGGAGCCAATCTATAATTTAAAACAATATTTTTATGACTATAAGTCCATCAATTTTCTTGCCTTATTTGGCTCGTTTCACCTACTGGTAAAATCATTGCTTCCTGGCAATGTTGAGTTTGCTCTTACATTGACCAATTACTTGTTCACTTGAAGGCTATGAGCTGAGTTCTGAAACATGAGTAAAATGGAAATGAGCAGGGTAAGCTAATCTAACTGCACTATTCTTGCTTTTCTGCTGATCTAGCTCCTAGCTATAAGTGGTCCGTTCCAGTACTGGGGTCCGGTGGTGGATGGAATTTACCTTCGTGAACCTTTAGCTAAAGCCCTGCAGCGCCCTCAACCTCGTAAAGTAGATCTGCTCATTGGAAGTGCTCAGCAAGATGGGTTGATCAGCAGAGCTAAGGCAATTAAGGTAGGAAGAGACTCACTGTTTGATATACTGATATTACAGCGATGACAGTAGTAATACACAGCCAGGACAGATCCTTTTTGATTTCTACAATTTTTTAATTATACTCCTTGCAAATATACAAAGGGATTGTCCATCTCCCGCCATCCCTGTTTAGGTTGATGAATGGCATTATTGTAGCTGTTGATTAACACTACTGGAGTAGATATGTAAAGGTGAAAGATCAGCAATGATTTAGCGTGATTAATATGTAGAATTATGTTTTACCATCTCTGAAATCCTCTTTATATTGCAATCTTAGTTGCAAATCACAGAGAAAGCAAGCTTGTTACTTGGCTGTCAGGTTCTTCACTGTGCAACACAGCTAAGTCAGGCTTTTCCATGCTAACGTGTTTGGGATTTTTTTGGTGGCAGCCTGTTTTCTCTGTTGCCTTTAAAAATGATGTTTTCTTGTAAAGTGATTCTGAATATGGACTAGCTATGACTATATGACTAAAAATAGCTCTGGCTGATGTGTGGGCTAGGGTTTCAGGGAGTAAACTGGTGAAATGAAAAAGAATTGAATCCATGCTGTAGTTTGGAAATAGAAGTCCCCAAAAGCATAAAGGTCTACCCAGAAAGATTTTGTATCTTATGAACCCTCTAGCACTGTGTGTCCTTAAAACAACATATCAACCTCTTCTTGCTCATTTGTCTTTCTCCATGATGACAATTGTAACACTTCCCTGTTTAACACTGCCAAATTAAATAAAATATTCCAGTGTGCTCAGATATATGCTAAGAAACCAACAGGAGAATGTAACACATCGGGGATTATTTCGGGGGTTATCTAAATGAACTACAGGTCTGTTCCTATATTCCTGTAACTGTGGGGTTTCATTTCTTAGCAGATAGTGAGAGGTTAATTCCAGCCTGGCTTTGTTGGTAGCTAAGAACACATAGACAAATGTACTTCAGAATTAAAGATAAAACCACCCTTTTGAAAGAAGGCTCTTTGGCCCACCTGAATAAAGTTCATATTGCTTGTTTAGTCTCGATCAGAAGTTTCTGCTCTTATTTCATGTCTCTTTCTCTTTTGGAATCAATTAAGTGAGGAAGCCAGACATAGCAAAGAGACTGTGATCCTGGAGACCTGTGGATAATGATCAGACCCTGTGAGAGGGGAATAAACCTCAGTAACCTCATTAGAAGTCATGTGATGAAGAGTAGGAAGTGAAATTCTTTCCTTTACCACTACTTCCACATGTGACAGTTGTCTGCAAAAAAGAAAATTAAATTCCATGATGTTTTAGAAATGATACAATTTCTAAAATTTCTAGATGTTAATGAAAGCCAGAAGTGCTAAAAGCCAGCACTATCAGGTTGAAATGAAAAGGAAAAACACTTGTAACTGAGAGTTCAGCAGTAAAATGCTGCCTGTCCAAAAAGAAAATCTGGAATATCTTCTTTGCTTAAAGACTTGCAAAAAATAAGATTGGAAGGGGACTAAAAATTTGGTGCAACTGAACCTTAAGAAATGGTCATATCTACCTCAGCTTGAGAGACCTAATATTGCCTGCTGTTGGAGATCTAGTCTCCTTTGGCAAAAGTTTAATTATCCTTACTTAGAAGGATCATTAATTTCTTTACTAGCTGTTATAATAGCACCTGCTTTGCATGGTGCTACTGCTGTCAGATCCCATCTATGTAACAGAAAATTCATAATGTTCATGGTAGGTGCTTATATTCTGTTTTCTCTCTTTTGATTTCCTTAAACAGTTTTTATGTTCTCAGTAAGAACTAAAGATTTTTAACGCACCTTTTCTGCTATTTCTATTTTCCTGTGTCTTTGGGTTTTTAGGGCTTGAGGGAGTATGGCTGGTTTGACCAGACTGTATTCCTGCCTTCAGATTATTTTCTTGAAGACTTGCTGCAAGATTAAAGTTTCTTGATTTGTTCCCTGTCCATGAAGTTAGTATATTAATTTCTGGGGAACTATATTGCTTCCTCTGTCATTGAGCTGCTTAAGAACATGCATTTTCCAAGTCCTCAAGAGCATTTTTACATCATAGCTATGACCATGCATTGTTGCAGTTGAAGTCAGACGATAAAGTTCTGAATAGGCCACAGACATATTTAGGTACTGTGGCAGAAACTGGTGTGGGTGATGGTTGTTACTGAGAACTCTGTGGCGTTTCCTCTGTCATAATGTCATAAGGGATCTTCCATCAGTACTAACTCTCCTCACCCCCCCCCCCCCCCCCCCAGTAGATTTAGAAGAAGGATTTTTGAGACAACACATACTGTATCCCATTCTTCTACTTTGTTTAAGGGTCCCCTTAAGATAGATCTGAGATGGGAAAACCCAAAGCTAGTTTTACTGATAAACTAAGGAAGGTGGGGAGGCTTAGCTGGTGGACCAAGCACTGAACTCAACTCAGGGAACCATGACATATGTCCTAGTTAGCCTCTGACTACAACCAAGTTATTCAGTCTGTTCGTACAAGGAGGAAGCCAAACATCCCTGGAGTGAAAATCCACCTATGGATGTGCTCCAACTCTGTAGAGAGAACGATGCCTGTGTTAGGGTATATAAATGGTACTGCTAAAATTCCTGTGGCAAGTGTATGGAATTAGAAATGTCCTTCATTTCCATCTCCTTTAGGATGACTGATCTCAGTGCAGTCAGATGCAAAGAGTGGGGGACAGACAAATGTAGCCCCTACTGACTTGTTCCACTGACTACTGATCCACCACTCCCTGGGAACAGCTGTGATGACAAATGCAGCCAGGGGCAATGCAAGCAAGCTTGGAATGTGATGCAAATCTTATCACCTTAGTCTGGAATTGCATGCAAGTTTTATAAACTTTCAGCAGTAAATTTTTAAAAATGAGAATAAAACCTCTAGACTGAAACCAGACCCAAAGGTAATAAATCCAGTTGGCACTATGTTCTGTGGGGGCTTACTGGCTTTCGGTTGTGTTGGGTGTCTCTGTACTCTCACTGCGACACTGTGCTTTTACCTGTTAAGACCTTTACTATTAAAAATGAAATAGAAAGGCAGAAGGCACTGCTTATGTGCTGACAAAGCATTTAGGTTTGATTTGTTCACTATTAAAGGCCGAGGATCTCTCCGTGATGCTTGCAGCGGAGGGTAGGTTGAGCATTCATGCTCAATGTCTTGCCCATGGAAATGACCATTTTATGACATTCACTTGAATGCTTATTCATGTGAACTGAGACAGATTTACCACTTCCTGGAGTACTTCTTACTTATTCCCAGTGCAGCCATCAGATGGTTGAAACTAAGTGAGAACAAAGCAGAGTTTGTTAAGGGAATGGCAAGTGGTGCCATAATGCACTATTATGTGGCATATGGAGAGGCTAAGCATGAACCCGTTAACTGCAATTCCCATAGGAGAACTTCAGGGATATTTGGTTTGAGCAAATAGATTAGGGCAGCTGAGCAGAAACTTCTAAAAAAAAGTTGATTTCAGTTCCCAACTGGGGAAAATTTTACCCCTGTGCTATATGTGGTGCTTAGGTGGGAGGATCTAATGGTTCCAACTGGCATTAAACATACAGTCACTCATGCTGATCTATATCTGCGTATTTCTGTTTATGAATGTAAGTCACTATGGCCCTGTTTATATCCTCCATATGTTCTGTGCCTACTATGTAAACTCCAGATTGCAAAGCTTGTTAACTTTTTAGCTGGAAGACTGTACTTTATGTGGGTTTTGGTTTTGGCTTTTATTTTTTTTTTTACTTTCCAACCTTAGTATAAATCTAGTTGACTGCAGAACCCAGAACTGGCATATGGGGGGTGTGTGTGTGTGTGTGTGTGTGTGTGTATAGGTAGAAATGTATTTTATTTACTCCATGTAAGCAACTAGATCTATTCAGATAAGATCTTCCACCCTGCACTATATTAGTTGTCTAATTTCTATTGTGTATATTAATTGTAATGACCAGGGGTGCCTGAGCTGAGAAATGCCATCAGTGAGGATAACTGGCTGATATCAGCTCTCTACTTCCTGTTGTAACTAGCTGGAATCTTTGAAACACTTCTGACTGGCTGGCAAGCTCTTCACCACCTTCTGTGACAACGTTTATCAAAAGCCATTTAAGACTTAAGATCTCTACATAAAATGTTAGTGTTTTCACCATTCCAGATTATCAGAAGCATAAATTTTGCCCCTTGGCAGATGTAAACATTTGGTCTACCAACTGATACAGTTTCTTTTTAAATAAAACACTGGACCAGATTCATTCATATGCTTCAGAACCTTTGCTGCAGGAACAAGAACAATAAGCATAACTCATTATTTAGACAATGTTTATGACCACTTTAAACAGTAGAAAGTGGTGAACCTGTGTCTGAAACCAGTTGAAAACCCCCTGAGGTCAGTTGCTAATACCTCTTTAAAGGTTAGGAGAGTATTACCTTTACATAATGTATGGCTGTATCCAGTAATCTGGTAGCAGCTGTTGTGTATACTGCTATTTAAAAATTATTCCTTGGTCTTATATTTTCTAAAAGGAAACATTTGTTGTATATGGAAAACTGGTCAAATTAAATAAATTTTTGAGAAGTTAAAATGCTTTGTCTTTTTAATGGTTCATGGATTTTATTTTTAATGCATTGCTTTGTTTTATACTACCATGTGAAGATCAGATGTTTACATTATATTATGTTGTCGCCAAAGTGAAGTTTGAGACATCATGTTTCAGACTGTGCTATTTTAGTGCTGGTTGTGATGAAAACTCTCAAAATATCTTACAAATGCAAGTTCTGTTTCTCATCCATCTCTGCCTCTTGAGTCCTCTTTCATGTGACTCCACATCTCAGGGACCCCACTCTAATATCAGTTATTGCCGAGAAAGGTCACCAGAATTTTTGGGGCATTTAAAGATCATAGAAACTGGTACATAGGCACAGTAAAAACCTGAGATCGACCACACTGACTCAGATCAAAGGCCCATTTTACACAGAGTGCTGTTTTCAGCAGTGGCTAAGAGTGCGTGTTTGTCAGAATAAGGTAAGCAAATCTGATACTTCTGCTAAATGCTTTCCACACCTCTAGAACTTTGTTCTTCAGGGACTTCCTATCCTCAATTGATCTTTCAATGATTAATATCCATCAAGTGATTTTTGTTTTTTTTTAATTCAAAAACCTGTTCATGAAACTTCACCAATTTTGTCATCCACAAAACCATGTGGCAAGGAGTTCCTCATCTTAACCTGTTGTGTGATGATCCTTCCCCTTTCTCTCTGGTTTTCTGTAGTGTTTATCTGATACTTGGTAGTTGATGAAACAGTGAAGTATCAATTCCTAGGGTATATGGTCAGTATCTTAAGATATTTTTATCTTTCTTTTCCTCTCTAAGTTATCCATGAAAGGTGTAGAATAAGGTAGCAAATCGAGGTCCCTTCCAACTCCTAAACATTCTGTGTTTCTGTGAAAGCCATTAAAAAATACCAAAGCAACAAAATGAAAGTATAACACAGAAGTTGCTTTGTACAGGCAAAGAGCAAGTTTGTTTACACAGAAGAGCTTGGGCTCTGCATTGACACAGAAAAGCATCTGCTCTTACCTATGTCTGCAAGCCAAATCCACTGGCCCCAGTCACCAAACAAGAGACACCCTCACTAGACAACAGCAATGATTCTGCCGGTTAGTCGGGAGCCAAGTTGGTATGTGCCCAAGCTGCTGGGAAGATCGCCTTTGAATTCAGTGTATCCACTGTCAGGTCTTCAGTGATAATTTCTGGTTCTTGCAGAAAAATATACGTGCCCTTGCTATATTTAAACTGAATGATTTTGCAGGCAAGTGTGCTAGACAGTTTCATAGTATGTGGCACTTGTGCACACAAAGTGACGTGTCATGTGTGAGTCGCAGATCTTTTTCGAAGTACAGCTGCATTACTAAAACTGGCACCACATGACTCTCTTCACATTGCATGGGTCAAAGCCTAGGCAAAGAAGAATTTATTACAAATACAAGGAAAATTTCCAAGATCTTTTTGGACCTTAGAATATTTGGTAGTGTTTTGAAAACCATTGTAAACTCACTTTACCCAGAAAGCATTAGAGTACATTGGTAAGGACAGGCTGTGGCCTCAGCAGACGGGGACTTATTTTCCATCTTTCATTTTTGTGAATCTGTTGAAAAGTAATTATTCCTTCTATACTTTTTGTATAGGGTTGTGGAAAGACCTAGCTGCATGATGAAAACCAGCTGTGGTCCATCATAATAATGTATTCAGTAAAGCATCTATGGTAACTGGACTGGGCAGATAGCAGCCTATTTTACATCAGACCGACTGCCCAAAATAATATAGGTATTTTATTAGATCTTTCAATCTGGAGTTCTTATACCACATTTCAGTCCACATCCACCTGCAAAGTGCCCTCTTCAGAAGGAACTTGATCCACAGGAAAGTTCAGCTTTGATTCTGAACTCAAATAAATTATTTTTAAAAAGAAAAAAAAAAAGTTTGAGTTTATGAAATAAAAAAACTTCCTCAAAGAAAGATGTGATAAAAACTTCTAGTGGTCTTTAGCTTTGGCAAAAATAGAGTCAGGTAAGCAGTTTGGCATAGAAGATGGTCCCAATGCTATCAGTTAATTGGCAGTGACGTGGACATTCTGCTCTGGAGAAAATGTCATCACATCAGGAAAGGTTCAGACCACAGATCTCAGGCCATTTCAAGCCAGGTCTCACTGGAAGGCCCTAGGGGCTATAAAATTTGGAGAGCATGGCTGCAATTTTAATTAGGATTTGAAGGAGAGAAAAATCTCTTCCAGGGCTAAGACAATGATCATCCAGAAAAGAATTAAAGGCAGGTCTTATGACAGCCATAGGTACTTCCAGAAGAGGCAGAGTGATATAGGCATGAAATGGCTACACAGTGTGTTTGCTTTCTGAATTTCTCAGAGGAGATGAGAAATATCTTGCTCTTCCCTTTAGTTTTCCTACAGGGAGGTTGTCGGGAAAACAGCATTGGGCACACTAACACTGGAGAACTATTCACAGGGACCACTTCTGTGGGAACCAGCTATGTTTCTGTAGTAATAGAGATCCATCTGCTCAGCACTGTACCTGTGATTTGGACTTACCAGCTTAGGGATTCAGTTCTATAGTATGTTTTGAGGGAGGCAGTACAACTGGATGGTCAGTCTTGCAAAAGCAAAGGTAGAGCTGCCCCTACTTCTTCCCCTTGGAATCAGAGATCACCACAAATACTCATTCCAGCAGAGGGAGATCTGAGCCTATATTGTTCCGTTTCAAATGTTTCTTTTGTTTTTGTTAGAAAATCCATGCATGCTTTTTTCTTTCCTTAGAAATTTGAAGAAAGCCAAGGCAGAGTCAACAGCAAAACAGCCTTTTACCAGGCACTGCAAAATTCTCTAGGAGGAGAAGACTCCAACTCATTAATTGAAGATGCAGCTACATGGTATTACTCCCTCGAACACTCAACTGATGATTATTCATCCTTTTCCAGGGCTTTGGAAAATGCCACCCGGTAAGAAACTCACCCTATTACAACAGTATAATTGGTGTTAAACAAGGTTTGTTTTGCTTATCTCAAGTGTGCATTTATATTCTGAAAAGCTTGACAAATTCTTATGCAAATAAACAGAAATTGGGGAATATGATTTCATTTCCTGTGAGGTTTCCCATGTCACTGGTAAACAGAAATTGAAGGGACTTTCATGCCTTGTGAAAAAATTAAATTTTATTTTCTGATCTGAAGATTGAATTCAGACTACTAATTCTTTGTGTTCTCTTTCACTTCGAGGATGTCTTGGTTGTTTGCACACTCTGCATCAAATTTTTCTTCAGTCCTCTTATCCCTGTGACATAACTGGTAAACTGGCTTTTATTCCCAAACAGACACCTAATTACACACTTAGATACTTGCCCTAGTTTTGCACATTTGGAGAGTGGTAAAGTTTGAAAACTCTCATTTCAGTAATTATCTTAATTTTTGTATTATGAAACATGCAAAATATCTTCATTCACAATTCAGGCTTTTGACAGGTGAGTATCCTGTGTAAAACAGTGCAGTATTTGTAAATGTTCAGAAACCTGTGCATCCTGTGCACTGCTAATCTCTGTTTTATCTGCAGCAGAAGAATCCCCTTAAGTTTTTGTGTTTTTTCTTGACCTGTGTGTAATCATTTATGCCAGCGTACAGTTGTTATATGTGACCCGATCTACATTTTCCTCCCTTTGTGTGTGATTTCCCATGGTGAGAGAAAGAAGAAAAAGGCACTGGGATGCTTCTGTAGGAATTCTTCTTGTATAGGTGAGAGAACACACAATATCTGACTCTTGCCTTGTTTGATCCATCAGGACACAATGTAGACTCACAGCCTCTTCTGAAGGAAACAGCAATGAAGTGGCAGCAGGTGCATGAGTGACTTACCTCCAGCATATACACTCCCACACTTAGCATTGGTGCATAGCAGGCAGAGACCATTGGGAAGAGGTAGATGGGGAGTGGGCCCTGTTCACACAATGTGAACACCAGACATAGCTTCAACCCTTAGTTAGGTATAGCATCAGGGTCCAGCAGTTCTGGCTAACAGTTTGAAAAGTTCATTGCCCTGTTCAGCTAGGACACCACAGCAGTCATGAGATCTATGGTAGGATCATAGAAGCTGGTGGATACCTTTTGCTTGGGTCACATGGTGATTTGGTCTGCAGAGAAGAGTGTAGATTTTGCCCTGTCGCCCATGGGCAGCCAATTTGCTTTAGGCAGTTACAGATCCTGAGCTGGGGTGGGGTGGGCCTGTTTTTCTGAAGGAGTCAAACTGAGGGGAAATCTCCTGCCTCCTGCCACTGGGCAGATTTGGAGGTTAAATGTTTAAGTGGAACAGATTTTCAGAAAACAGCTCAAAAACCTCTTTCCCTACTCCTGTCTCTGCTCCATAAGTGCGTTCATTATGAAAAATCTTCACTTTTCTAAGGTGATGTGTTTTATAAGCTGTTGACTCCTAGTGTTCTTGCACAAGTTGTTTCACCTCTGTTCTGAACCGAGACATCATAAGTACAAGGTCCTGCTACTTGCATTCTCAGTGACACAGCTTTCTGTTCCACCACAAGCTTCTCCATGAGACCTTAGAGACAAGATTTTCCTTTTAGCATGTCTTTATCCTCCAATCAGAATTGCAGGGCATTGCTCCAGGGAAGCCTCAGGGAGTAGGAGATGAACTGGAGCCAAGATTCACTTGGAGACATCTGATTCAAGACAACAGTGACCGGATCTGTTTGGGGAAGGTTTCTGGGTGGTCCAGGTGTGCTGATGCATTGAGGTCACAAAGTAAACAAGCCAGAAGGCTGTGGGTTGAGCTTTGTGCCATTTATTGAGTCTCTCACTGTGCCGCATTTGCCTGGCCATGTAGCCTGCCCCAAGGACAGGCCACCCACTACTGCAGCGTCTGGGGCCACTGCATGCAGCCCACATGTAAATGCTGCTGTTCCTGGGCATTAAAGCCAGAATTCATCTTCAACCTCTTTCCATCACCACCATTACCCATGGGGCCATAATTCTTTAGTCAGGTCAGTAAAGTTTTAAGCCATAATAAAACACCAACGGACTGAAATTGTAACCCTACTTCCCATTCAGAGATACCTCCATCATAAGGAGCTGTAGCACTTGATCATCCACATTGAGCTCAGTGTGGTGCCCACACTGACATATGCAAAGCTAGGATGGCTGCTTACACCTGCTTGCCACAGGAATGCAGCACACCAACAGCTAGACTGGCAACCTAGGCACAGGGTTTACCTGCCTATTTGCCATGCCAGGCAAAGGTCTTGGCTAAGGAAAGACAGAAATGGCTTACAGAGTCACCATGAGCAAGCAGAACGATGAGTAGTAAAACCAGTACATCTGATGATTATACTTTGCTTTAAACACTGTGGAAATTGCTCTGGGGCATAAGAAAGGGAGGGAGACTGTAGTTACAGAAAGACAATCATCTACATCACGATCACACGCATGGTGGAGAAAAGAGAGGTTTGGTTCTAGTTTTTTTGGTGTTCGGGGTTTTTTGTGAGTTTGTTTTTTGGTTTTGCTTTTTTTTTAACAAAAAGGTCTTACCACCAGCATAAATGTGTAACCCAAGAAAAGTTCTCTGTTCGGAAGTTATAATTAATTGCTAAATTTTGACAGGATTATAAAGTGTGAGAAAGCAACATAAGTGGTTCTTGCTACATACATTGAGCATAATTTGTGGTTTTAAAATATTTCCACTTTTAAAATTGCATTAGCTTCAAATCTCTGGTATTTTTCCCAGGTATAAAATGAGTTTCATTTACTTTTTCTTTCTTTTTCTATTTAGGTCTGGTATTCCATTCCTGTAAAAAGCAGCCATTTCATTTTTGTGGTTATCTTTTTTTTTTTTTTTTAACTTCCCCATAACAGCTGACTTCTCCCCCATAGCACTAGCTGAGAATCAGTTTTAAGTGGTGAAATACATCTCAAAGCGTTTCTCAAGAGCTAATGCTCTCCACAGACTCCCTAGTTTTCAAAGAGCATCTGCTCCTCTAAAACCCCATTCTGGTAGGCTTGTGAGGAACAGTAATTTTCGTTTTGTATGGGTGTTGTCAACCATAACTGTCAAAGAGTATTGTGGTCAGTCAGCCCATAACTTGTGGCCTCACAGATGGGCTTAAAATAAACTGCTGAACAAAGATAGCTACTCAGTGTCTTTCATAATCATACCAGTTAAATATAGCAACATGTTTTTATGCTTCTTTGACACTGGTCTTTGTTTCCTTTTTTTTTTTTAACCTACCAAATTTGAAGGAGCAGCTAGTGTTTCAGATTCACTAGACCGAGAATTGAAACCACCCACTTCTGCAGCGGATGCATTTGTGTGTGCTCATGCACTTATGGATATATAAACATCCAGAGTGTGCTGAGTCTTTGGGAACATGTAGACTGAGAAGTTGTCATATGTGTGTGTGTGTGTGTGTGTATATGTGTATATATATATATATATATATAAGGAGGAATCATAATGAGACATCTGACAACAAGGTGTCCTTTTTCTGCCTGCCCCTTTTGACCTACTTGTGCTCCCCCCCAACTTCCAGTCCCACGTCTTGGGGCAGCAGAAACTAGAAAGGTTTGGTTATGTTTGCTTCACAGATACCTCTATATTATGATACCTGGTGATACCTTTAACTACATCACTGCACTCTCTTGTTTAACTCTTCTCTCCCAGACATACTGCATCAGCTATTTAATATCGTGGAGCCCTGCCAGAGGCCCTGCAGGGTCTCTCCAAAAGTGGTCTCTTACTTCTTCCATCTCAGGAAACTACCTGAAAAATCATATAGATACAAATAGAGAAATTATATTATTGATCCTTAACCCAGAAAATATAGAAGTCCTTATACTGTATGCTGTTGTAACCTAGTGGTGCTAGAAGAAGCTGTAGAAGTATTACAAGTATGGGCCCCCATTAAATAGACTAAAATGGGAGCGGAGCTTTTTGGCCAGAAAGCTCCTTATGTGTCAGATTTTGTATCTTTAATATCCTTACCATTGTTCAACACTCCATAAAACAGCAATTTCAGTGAACACTTAGCTATACTGGGCTCATGTAAGGTTAATGTGGCTTCCCTCAGTATACTTGAAGGAAGAGATGTGAGTTGTATAGGAAGATTTAAAGAAGGTTATCAATAGAGGTCTGATAGTTATGTTTGGGGTGTGGTTTTTTTCTTTCCTTCTTTCTGTTATGTGATTGTGTCTGCTACCTGCTCCTTTTTTATTAGTGACCAGTTTATCACATGTCCCATCATAAATATGGCCAGTCACTGGGCTGCTGCCTCCAGAGGAAACGTCTTCATGTACCATGTACCTGAGAGCTCCTCACAGACAAGGTAAGAAGACACATTGTATTATGTTTCTTGGATTTAAAGTTTTCAAAAACAGAGCTTTCTGTTTGGACACCCTATGCAGTAAATTGGTAGTTGTAGGTATGAACAATTTGGATTAGTTAAAGACGGATTGGGCTCTAATAGGTTTTTTCTTTCAGTTGACTGCATAGGAACACTCTTTTTGAGCTGAAGTACTTCAAGTCAGATGTCTAAATTATTTCCTTTTTCCAACTTGCCTATCTTTGCCAGTTCCAAATAGCCTTTTAATCATCACAGAATCACAGAATGTCAGGAGTTGGAAGGGACCTCGAAAGATCACTCAGTCCAACCCCAGTGCCCAAGCAGGATCATCTAGATTAAATCACACAGGAACGTGTCCAGACTGGTCTTGAATGTCTCCAGAGAAGAAGACTCCACAACCTCTCTGGGCAGCCTGTTACAGCGCTCTGTCCCCTCACGGTGAAAAGGTTCCTCCTTCACAGTTGAAACGTTTTTCCTTACATTCAGGTGGAACTTTTTATGTTCCAGCTTGGAACCATTTCCCCTTGTTCTATCACTGGCCAACACCAAGAAGAGCCTGTCTTCATCCTCCTGACACTCACTCTTTACATATTCAAAAACATTAATGAGGTCACCCCTCAGACTCCTCCAAGCTGAAGAGACCCAGCTCCCTGAGCCTGTCCTCATAAGGAAGGTGTTCCACTTCCTTCATCACCTTGGTGACCCTGCTCTGGACTCTTTCAAAGAATTCTGTGTCCTTCTGGAACTGAGAGGCCCAGATCTGGACACAATATTCCAGATGCTGTCTCACCAGGGCAGAGTAGAGAGGGAGAAAGACCTCTCTTGACCTACTATCCACCCCCCTTCTAATACACCCCAGGATGCCATTGGCCTTCCTGGCCACGAGGACACACTGCTGGCTCATGGACGTCTTGCAGTTGACCTTAACCCCCAGGTCCCTCTCACTTGCACTGCTCTGCAACAGGCCAGTCCCCAACCTATACTGGTACCTGGGGTTATTCCACTCCAGAACCAATACCCTACACTTGCCCTTGTTCAATCTCATTCAATTTCTCCCTTCCCAGTTCTCCAACCTGTCTAAATCTTGCTGAATGGCAGCACAACCTTCTGGGGTGTCAGCCACCCCTCCCAGCTTTGTGTAATCAGCAAACTTGCTGACTGTGCACTCTATTCCCTCCTTCAGGTCATCAGTGAATACACTGAACAGTAACAACCCTTGAGGGACTCCATTAGATACAGTGGATAGAATCATCATATCATAGAATATACTGAATTGGAAGGGACCCATAAGGATCATAAAGTCCAACTCCTGGCTCCACACAGGGCCAGACAAGTCAATTTCTACTCTGTATCTTCTAAATCTCCCACAAAGAACTAGAATGCAGTTTGGGTCTGAGGGAGCCTACAGCCCTCAAGGTAAATGGGGTAACATTTTCTAAGGACTCAACATTAATTTGATAGTGCCCCCTTTTGAAGTCCATGCAGTTGTACCAGTTATGCTGACTGGACTTTGCTGTGGACAAGGTCTGGATTTATTCCTTCCTGCTCCAACTTGAGATCGGAAAACAGATTGTCTCATGGGAGGAAAAGTATTTTTGAATACATGCATTGGCAGACTCAAGATCTATGTCATCCTTCATTTCAGATGCTTGCTTGAAAAATTCTCACCAGGAGAAGCTGTGGCATATTTTGGATAGAAAGTTTTAAGTGCTTGTGAGAAATGCAAATGCCTTGTTCCCTTGGGTGCAGAACAAGGTGGTAGTCAGAGGCTGATAAGGTGACTTTCCCTGATTTTATTTTAGAGACAGCCTTCCCAGAAGTCAGGATGAGACACTGAGGTATGCAGACAGTGGTCAGCACCTTGGGCTACTATGTGACATACTATGGTAGCTCCTGGTCCATTGCTCTCCAAGGCTGGGTGCTCAGAAACTGCTGTGACAGTAGACCCTCTTGTTCCCTAAACCCACTCATTGGGGCAGTAAATCAACCAGTGATGTTTGTCTTCTAGTTGTTTTTCATTTTGAGGGAGCAATGCTTGTCCACTGCTCCCAGTAGTGCCCCACATCTCTCTCCAAGGAAGCTTTCTGAGACCCTTTTCTCAGAGCTTTCTCCAAAAGAGATCAGGGGAGGGACAGCGGGTTCCTGCCAGCACCATTTGATACCGTGATGTTCCCTGCGAACTACATAGGGTTTTTTTTCCTTTCCTGATAGCATAGTGAAAAAAAAAAACAAAAACATTTGAAAGAAACCAGCCAAGATCTAGGTTACAGATGAAGGCCATTATGCTGTGGTAACACAGGATGACTTTCTTTTCAGCCAAGAAGTTAATCCTTGCGGAGACATTAGTTTGCTGGCAGCTCCAGCGGGAATGTTCACAGTGCTCCGTTTGGCTACCGATAGGCTCAGATAAGTGACTTTTACAGGGCTCCAAATAGGCCCAAGCTATGGTATGCCAAAAAATCAGCCACACAGAAAGAAAAAGATATGTTCTGAAATTAGCTAGCAAGTTTTCTCTTGCTTTGGAGTATGATAGTGACCCAGTCATCTACAATAAGATCTAATTTGAAAGTAGGTGAAATAATACAAATTAGAGTCTCTGGCTTTGAGGCAGTGATTTTGAATTAATGGGAATTTCCTCTTTTATCTAGCCCTATTTAAGATTTCTATTCTTCTTGTGTTATTTAGCTCTCCTTACACTCTTCAGTGCAGTCATAGTTTACACAGCACTTAATCACACATTTTAATAATATTTATGTTGTCAGTGGTCTTCCAAGCTAATTACTTTAAATTTTAGTGCAAAACATATCATTTCAGTTTTTCAATACCCTCTTGAAAAGACCAAACAAAGCCAGTATGCTGTCTGAAACTTGTGGGAACCTGAGGCAGAGGTTCACATGCCTCAGGCTAAGCCACTTGCGAGCAGAAATGAGCCCAAATTGGTATGCTGCATTCACATTCTTACTCCTTTCATCTTTATTTATGCTGAAACACTGTTAAAATAAATTTTGTTTGAGTTGCAAAGGCAAGGGCTTACATAGAAATTGCAGAATTCAGCTTGTCCTTGCACAGAAGGACCTCATTTGATGCTACAGCATGACTGTTTATGAAGTGATACCCTTACTTGCCCAAGAGACCCAACACTAGGTCTGTGTCTGAACATACTGAGAATTTTTTGTTGGAAGATTGTTGTCATTCATTCCAAAATGAATCCTTCCTTATTCTTCATCCCAGTTCAGCCACATGACCTTTCTCCCTTGCCCTCCCCACAGCATCCCCCGCTCCATATAGTACCATTGCATTGCAGGTTGTCCATCAGGCTCACTGCATGCCAATGCAGTGATGCTGTTGAGGGCAGGAGCTTCATATGGGAGAGTGGCCTTCACTGCTAAAAACTGTGAGAAACCATCAGTAATCTGAAGCCAACAACATGTGGTGCTTAGGGTTATTAATGGCAATTCACATTTCCAGATTAAAACCTATTATGTACATGAAATGGCCTTCAAGAATATATAAAGTAACCTTGGAAAAATATCTGGCAACCATATCACCAGTTCACAAGGTATTTCCCTAACCACCGCAGCGATGAGTCCTGACAGTTCTCAAGTTCTTTGAAAATTGTGACTCTTTAGGAGGAGCAGAGGCAGACACACTTCTGAGCATCCTGCAGCTTAGGCTGGAAGGTGGGGTGTGCGGGCTTGAACTTGCTCAATGGAAAAGGAAACTGAATCTGGGACCCCACAAACACTCTAAGACATTCCTGAAGAGAAGCACCATGTTACAACCACTGCTTTGTGTTAAAGAATGCAGCAACCAACAGAGTCATGTTATTGGCATGTACAAGATATCCTGTGAGTACCAGATACAGATCAAATCCCCCTTGGTGCCTTATAGCTGGAGGAACCCCTCAGTAGATATTCCCAGTCACTCAGACATTTGTCAGAAAAATGATTTCTCAGCTTGTTCAATACTGACATCTGTGTTTGCTGAGATACAGAGCTTCACTTGTAAAAATGAAAAAGTCTATAGCATTATGTCAATAGAGTAACATAAGAGGTAAAATATTTTTTTTCCTTTTGTGTCTAAATTCCTCCCAGATCTCAGTTTACACAGGATATGGACCTTTCCCTCTTTGGTTTGTTATCTATATCCTAATGATGGTGATTATAATTGTCTATTATCTATAAAGACTACTAATATCTACCTCATAGAGGTACTGGAAAGAGTACATTGAAATAATATTGTGTTCAGATAACCACAACAATGGAAGACTATTTTAGATAAAATAACCTGACTGGGGAAATGTCATTGACTAATTAAGATAAAGCACAGTATTGCAATACATTCTTCAATTTCTACCCTGTCCACCCTCTTCTACTTTGTCTCACAAAATGTGTGACAGAACGGGGAGTTAAAATGGAGAGATAAAAAAGTGCTGGTATTTCCTCTTGTTTCACATGGAGCAATCCCTTAATAACTCCCAGCAAGATAAACAAGAGGGAAGGAGAAGTGAGCCAGTAAAGACAGACCCAACTGCAATGATGAAAAGTAGTCAAAAGAGAGGAATCCTTACCAGTACAAGCCAATTAGCAGAAGTCGTTCTCACAACTGGATGTTCCTGAAGTGTTTACACATCCAGGCATTCAAGTGTGCATAGATACAGGGGTAGGATTAAAAAGGCCATGATAAATTGATCTTTCTGACATAGTATGGAAAAACCACATAAAACCGTGAACTGACAGTTGTCATATAGATGAACGAGTCTTGCAGAGAGCAAAACAATATCTACTTCCACGTGGTAGCATTCTCCCCAGCTTGGCATAACACCACATCTGCTTTAGTCTTCAGTTCTTCTTTGAGTAGGGAGAGGGATGCATAGCCAACTCCTGCCTTAATGATCTGTGGTAAAAATTATATACATAACCCAGATGCCATTTTCTCACTGTCTTTTTGAGAACACTCAGGTCTTGAAGTAAACATTTATTCTAAACAATGCAGGAGGAATGTGACTGCTCAGCATTGCCTAGGATTAGTGGGGAGGGCTGGAGTATAGCTTCAGTTACAGCAAAGAAATATGTGATAGAAGTATGTTTTGACAAGGATAATATTATTAACTGTACAAAGATTTGACTTGTTAACCCTTTGAGAGGTTTCTGGGTGATTCTTGACTTATTATATGGAGTAGCTCCACTTGCCAGCATAGTTTCCAAGTCACATCATGGCTCAAATGTGCTATGTGTAAAGATGGTGAGTAAAAATTGGTGAGGAGGCCAGTGAGGAGGCCAGATCATCAAGTACAGCAGGATGGAGAAGCATCATTATTGTCACTGAATGGGTCTAAATTGGGACTTAATGAGGGTCTATCTCATTGTCATTAACATTACCCAAATAATTGTCATAGGAGCTTTTGTTAACTGTTGTACACTGGACAGAGTCATTCAAGATTTGATGAGCTGCTGTCTGTTTTGAGTAATTTTAGTTGGGGATGTCTTTACCTTCTGGCTGTGCACTCTTGTGTACAATGGTGTGAGTTGTCAAGACTATGCAAAAAGACTATTTTCATTTTCTATTTATTATACATGCTGTGCTAATTCTGTTATTAATATCCCTTTAAAGGGGATTTTTCTATTCCTCTGATTTTCTAACATCATCTCCCTGCCCTTTAATCTGTCCACCACCTTTCGACTTGAGGCTCTCCTCCTGACTGTAGATGTTAGTACATGAGTACAAACACCCCACAGGTTGGGGAGCCACAGCATGAGTTGAGTGCTATGGAGGCAGACAGTAAGTTATGTCTCTGGACTTTAAAGAAACTCATCTAAACACAGAGAGTGGATAAGGCACTGGTGAGGTAATATAAAGAGCAGTAGAAAGCACGTTGACTCCATATCTGGGTAGAGACTGCAATCACTACTGCTTACACTTATTACAACAACTGCTTGTAATTTCTCTCTATAAAACTGCTCTCTCATCACCTAAAAGTTGTTTTTCTCTTCTTGTTGGAATTGCCTCTCATCCCTCTAGCCTATCTATTGCATTATTCCAGCTGCAGCTATGAAAACACTCTCCCACTGATTCAACAGCATCATGCCGTTCTTAAGTCTTTATTCAGTTTGTGTGTTCTAAAGGCTTGAGATGTGGACAGTTTGTTTTTTTCTTCCCACAGAGTAGTTTAGGGGACTTTATTATTCAGTAGATTTTTCACATTTTGGGAATTAGCCATAAATATGCAAAGGCAAAGAACCAAGGTCAGAAAAAGCAAAAATCAGGTTTAAGTTAACCAAAATTCAGCTAAAATACTCAGAAAAATACAAAGCACTTTTTGGAGCTTCATGTGCTGAACTGGGAAAGGCTGTTCTCAAGTGTAATCTAGAAGATAATCACAAAGTCCTTAAATTGAGAGAGACCTTCCTTGGTGCTCTGGGGTCTTTGGATTGACACATGAGATTTTTAAGTAAATTCATCCATTCATTCAATTCAATAGCAGGCATGCTGAACAGATGCATGAGTTTCTGTCCCTCAAAGATGTACTCAAGTGTCAATATCATAGAAGCAACAAGTCATAGAATGAGTTGGGTTGGAAGAGACCTTAAAGATCATGCAGTTCCAGCTCTCTGCCACTTAATAATGCCTGTTACTAGGTTTTTAATACAGTAATTTCCTGACAAAATTCTGGAATCTGCATTATTTAGGAGTTCTGATGTGATTATAAAAGTTCTTTCTTCCTGCAATAATATCTAGGATGCTCAGGGTTGGTTTTTTTCAATTAATGTGAACATTCAAGTTCTTGAATTTATTATCTGCTACTGCAGTTTTATTTTCTTGAACTAGCACAGCTATAATGCAAAATAGAACATTGCCTGTATTGGGAGTAATCCAATTGGAAAAGATGCAGCAAACTCCAGGATACTTTTTCAAGTCACATGTATCTATAGGACTTTTTTGGTACAAAGGTGGATAAACTTGGCAGTTTAATCCTGTTATGAGTTAAGCTTTTTCCATATGTCCTGGTTTTTTCCTGAAAAGAAGGAGGACAGAAAAATGTTCATCTGTTTTTCACATGCTTTCCCCCATTTGTTTGGCAGGACTTTGTAATGTGAGGAGACAAAATGAGCCAAATGCATCCCTAGAACTGAAGAGGTCACACCAGGCCTTATATTGGCTCATTAAATTTCCATAAATATCCAACTATCCTTTGATTATTTTTCCCCTGCAATCCCATACCATTTCCTTTTCTAAAATGTGGTTATATTTACCTTTTTAAAAATTATTTTTACTAATTATTGAAATTAAGATTTCGGTCCAGTCAAAGTACACTCAGTCCAGTGAAGTGTTGGTAGGCTGCTCCTCTCCTGTGACAGTGATGAAATAGTGACTGTCAACAGCTCAGGGTACTTGATCCCACTCTGTAAATCCGATGAAGAGACTGTAGACTTGTGCAAACAACCACATGTTGTATTTCCACTACTTCTTGCAAAAATTGACTTTAAATTCATTTATTGAATATAAACATAGGATGGAGCCAAAAAATCATGCAGGCAGTGGCACTTTATATATAAATCATATCCTTCTCTCTCCAGGGACATGGTTGTTATGAAATGCAATCTCTTCACAAATCAACAGGAGATTTATCACCAACCCTATGAGTCTGAATTTCACCTCTGCTGTTCAATCCAATCAGTTCTCCAAGTAACAGTGAATAGATGCTTTGGGTTTTTGGGTTTTTTTCCAGTTCCTGGTGAAAGGTCTGTCCTTGCCAATGTAATACTGAACTGTCTTGAATGTGAGGCCAGGAACTAAAAACCACGATCCCATCTCTGACACAAACCCTTTCACAGAATTTTTAGAGTGAGTGGTTGCACATAGAAAATTTTACGTTTCAAGGGTTAATGGTTTCTTTATCTCACAAATCTGTCACAGATGACCAATATCTGCTAGTTTAATGAGTAATATTAGTTTGAGTACACTATTTCTTCAAAATTTCTCAATCGTTGCAGCTGAAACAAAGCTAAGAGATCTCTGGTTTTCATCTCCTGAAGACATTGGGTTACAATGCTCTAGTTGAACCAAAAGGTTCATGCAGCCATTGAAGAAGGAAGGAGCTGCCTGACAGACCCTTTATGACTTATGACACTGTCACCCAACATGATGGGGCTGGGAACTTAAGTATCTGAAGTTATTTGCTTAAGTTTTTGTTAGGTCTAGCTCACTGCTCTGTGTAGCCTGGCTTCATATCACACCAGGTAATGGGAATTTTGGCTAACATTTCTAGTCAAATCTGGGAGACTGAAGATATTATGAGGATCATGGGTTTTCAGGTTTGGGCTTGAGAAACATGGCTGCTAGACTATTTTTGTTCCAAACTTATAATACATTAAAAAAATAAAATTAATCAATCAAATAAACAAAAAAAACCACCCCAACCTTAGAATGCCAAAACAGCATTCTTTGTGAAAAAGGGAGTGCTTGCGATTGACTATATAAAATCTTATTAAAAGTGTTTTATAAGTGTTTCTCTTGTCAGGTTATCAGTAAAAACATTAAAAGCACAAAAAAAAAAAAAGAAACTCATGGCCACATATTAGTTTCTGTTTCTAGACCTTATATATTAGAAAAGTATTCTGTCCTTTATGAAGACTAAAATATCTATCATTATTGGTCAATACAGCTTAAAAGATTGATTATTAAATATCCCTTTGGAATGTTCACACATGACAAACTGATTCTTCTTGAACTTCCTTTTTCATCCTGAGTTCTTCACTGGTAGCCCTGGCTGAACTCTATCTAGAATTCTGGTTATCGTATGTAAAAATTTAAAAAATGTAAAATTTAAATATGTGGAAAGCAGTGTTAACTTTGATATTTTGGGAAGTTTGGTATTTTTGTATGGGATGTCGTTTGAATTTTAATTTACATTGGCTTCTATCTGTGTGTAGAGGTTTAAAGACGAACCAAAAATTACATTAAGCCAGCTAAGAATAGAAGCTGTGACTCAAGAGGCTTTGAGACTATTTGAAGTTGTTACATTGGGAGAGTAAAGGCTATTTTTAAATGAAAGGGTGGAAAAAAGGGGGAAATATTGGCTATAGTCAGTCATTAATCTTCAAAATGAGTTTCCACTATGAAATAATTAGCCAGATATAGAACCAGGACAAAGTTCAAAATGAGATATGTGTCCTAATTTACAATGGATCACCGTGTGAGGTCTCTGCAGCTCTAACTTGTGCATTTAGTCATAATGTAGAATAGCATGGTGGTCTGTCAGATCATATTCTTCCCTCCTGACTGCCATGATTATGGATAGCCATTAGTGACAACTCCATTTTGCAAAGAACATTTTTGAGGATTTCTGCATTGGGTTTTTTGTTGTTACTGGTCAGGCTTTGTTGTTTGTTTTTTTTTTTACTGTTCCAAAAACTTCTGGTTAAGATACTTAACAGTTTGAAATATGGATTCAAATCTATTCTCTGTTTGATTTGGAACAGAAATTTCAAATCAACTGAAAACTCAGTATTTTTGTTCTAAATTCTAACCACCTCATCATTTACTCATCCCTGTTGAGGCTGCTCTTTATATCCAAAAGTAGCCACAGTTCTATAGAGAGAGCAGTGGAGTATCTGATAGCTTAGAAATCCCTTTCTCTCTTTCTTACTTGGAAACACTTAAATGGAAACTCCATCTCAGGCTTAAGGAAAATTTTCTCAGAACCAATACCTTCTCAAATAAATTGGTTGGCACCGTATAATGAAAATTCCCAGCAAATGATATTTAAGGGTCTATTGTTAAATTGTTGGCTACAAATGTCACAAAACTTCTGATTTTACCACCTGTTTTTCTGTAAGCCAAATAACTGAAATCCTGTAGTGACTCCTTCTGAGGTGAAGTAATAATTCTCCAAGGGGAGCTTACTCATATGTGAAAAAAGTGGTAAGTGGTAGGGTCTGTCTCCTAGCTTCCCCATGGCTCAGTTTACCAGTCTCTCATACTTACATGACACATATTCTTATGTGACACATAAGAACAACTGTGAATCGCTTTCTAAAAATGTTGACATCTTAAAAAGAAGATCTAAAGCAATACCCTTGCATGAAGTAACAGTTCCATGATGTCACCAAAGCCAAGATTTCATTCTTACATATAACTACTTTCACTGCCATTATTAAAATTACAGATCAGCTCTTAAAAAAGAGACTTCTGTAGGGGAAGTTAGTTGCTCTTAGTTCTTCTTCCTTAAAAAAAAATTGAAAAATCCCTGTTGCCACTGTCTCTGCAGTCCTCTCCTTTATCAAAGTGTCCTCTGAAATCCACCAGTACATGGGCATGGCTTTACCCATATAGAATTGATGTTGTTGAGTCACCTATATGTCACTCTGGAGTTTCAAGAGTGAAATTTGAAGATGCTCAGCAAAGAAAAACCTCTCTGCAGAGCTAGCAGTGTACATCAGTAAAAGCTACACACGCTTATCTGTCCCTCTACTCTTTCTCTCATACCACAGAAAACCACAGTATGACTAACTGATGCAACCTTAAGTATGCTCACAGCTCCTGCAAGATTCCCAAAACCTTGTTTGGGTGCCTCTGGCTAGTTTGCACTCCCTTCTAGCAGGAATGGATGGTGATTAGAGTTTGATGGAGAGGACAGAAAAGTTCCCCTGATATTCTCTAGCTGCCACCTAGATGTTTCACAGTTGTCTTCACTGCAGTTCTGTGCACACATGTACCTGTCTCTCCACTTTACCCAATGTTTTCTTTCTCATCCTCTTACCACTGATACTCACTGATGAGGGTGTGGTACCATCAATCAGAAATATTGAAAGCAACCCATGAAATTGTAGAGTTTTTGGGCTGTACAAATAATTTAAATCCTAGTAAGCTCTCTGTTTAGGAGGTTGCTAAGTTTCATCGGGACTGTGCTCTTAACTGATTTCACTCCTAGAAATGCAAGGGCTGAGAATAGTCTCATCTGTGAGGAAACCCTGAGGCCCAGCCCACTCATTTTATATTTAGAGCTAAGTTCACCTCTGTAATGTCTTCCCTTAAATGGGTACATTTGTCCCTTCTTTGCATCTTAATTGATTTCATTCTATTTGGAAGCAACTCTACTGAAAAACAAATAGCTCCTTTAAGTATATTGTACCTTTGCCACAATACTGACACTAAACATTGCTATCATATACTGGGCCAAGCAAATTATTTTTAAAGCAAAATTATTAAACTATGATCTTGCTTAATCCTTCTATAAACATTTGGGGAAGAAAAATATGCTTTAATCTTGTTTCAGTTCTGCATTTTTTGGTGAATACTCTGTGAATAATTCACTTTCCAGATGTAAAGTATTACTGAGGTATTATGATAAGACTAAGGAAAATACAACCAAAGATGTATTTCATTTAGAGGGTTGTGTGTTTGTTTTTCAAAATAGAGGCTTTGGTGCCACCACTCATAAAATGTAAAGGAGTCATCTTGCTTTGAGTCCACCTGCCCATAATGGTTTGTTCCATCAGAGACAGTGTCAGGTTCATATCAATGCTGTAGCTTTTCATGTCCAAAGATAAAATAGTTTCAGTTGTGCCACTTTTTGACAACAACCTCTACAGCTACTTCAGATGAAATCTTGCTAAGTGGATCTAGGATTTGTTTGCCACAGCCTTGCAGACTTTTCCCAGGTCCCCTGATGCTGTCTGCCTTTGTGCAGCATTTTACCAAGTCAGACTTCTATCAGACTTTTATCTAAATACAGAAAATGCACTTGGACTCCATACTAGAATTGTATCCATTTGAACTGCAGTTCAAAGCTATATGTTGAACATACTTTAGTTATAATTTTGTTAGTAGCCCACTGTTTTTCATCAGAACTTGAATATGTAAAGGTTACATTGTTGTGTAACCTTTTCTACTAAGTCCTTCAAATGTTGTCTTGTCTAGCGAGTTTTGTCTCTGAATCATTTAAATATTATTTATTATTTGCCTTAATTATTAAATGGAAGTAAACAGCAATTATTTTTAAATCTGATCTAGATTATTATCTCAAGCTATTTTGACTTGACTGCTATATAAAACTTAGGGAAAATTGACTGTATGAACCACCCAGCCAGCAGAGAAACTAGATTAAAACTATGGCTAAGATAAATTTTTATAAACATATTTTATTGCATCTTTCCTTATCCAAAGATTTTGGGCAGAGTGCTAGCCCCTATGAAGTAAATGGAAAAACTCCAATTGCTGTAAAGAACAGCCAAGATTTTCTTCCAAATCTGTGAAATAAACCATAATTAACCTTCCATCATGGATGCCAGATTCCATGTCACCACTTGCTCCCACTTTCTGAATTTAATTTAGTGAAAATCTGTACAAAACTTAAGAGGCATTTAAGGAATAGCTAAGTGGTTTTCTCCCTCTATCACTTTTTCTTATATGCCCAGCCAATTCCGGCAATATGCCCTGCTATCTTCCAGAATTTTCTCGTGTAACAATGTGGTGGGTTGACCCTGGCTGAAGGCCAGGTGCCCACCAAAGCTGCTCTATCACTCCTCTCGTCAGCTGGACAATGGGGGAGAAGATATAATGAAAGCCTTGTGGGTTGAGATAAGGACAGAGAGAGATCACTCATCAGTTACAGACATGGGCAAAAGAGCCTCTCGACTTGGGGAAATTTAATTTAATTTATTACCAAGCAAAACAGAGTCAAGAACTGAGAAATAAAATGAAATCATAAAAACATCTCTCCTCGCCCCTCCCTTCTTGCTGGGCAGAACTTTATGATTTTTCTGCCTCCTCCCCCCACAGCAGCACAGGGGATAGGGAATGCAGGCTGTGGTCAATTCATCCCATGTTGACTCTGATGCACCTTCCTCCTCAGGGAAGGACTCTTCACACACTTCCCAAATTGTATTGTAGAGCCAATACAAGAAATGTAATGTTAAAAACCTTATGTTAAAAGAAAATTCTTTTTTTTATTGATTGGCCTTTTGTGTTCTGGCCACACTATAATTAAGGGTCATTAATTATTTAGAACTTTGCTTCATTCTCTGAATAAATTTCAAATTTTTCCCCTTTAATCACCAAAATATTATATTTTTGATCATCTTTATATATTTTTTCTTAGTTCAGCTCAGGAACTATTGTTGGATGTTCAGTATGCATTTGGACTGCCATTCTATCCAAAGTATGAAGAACAATTTACTCTGGAAGAAAAGAGTCTTTCCTTGCAAATTATGCAGTATATCTCCAATTTTGTAAACTCTGGGTAAGTGTGTGACATTTAAGCATCTCTATGATTGGGGAGAGGTTGAGGAGTACAGGGAATATAGTCCAGGTCCTGCTCTCATTCAAGTAATCTCAATTTCCTCTAGCAAATTATAATTCTACAGAGAGGGCTTTGGTCAACACTGTTGTAAAGTCATGGCTGATTTACAGATTCACAGAGTTGGAAGGGTCCTCAAAAGATCATCTAGTCCAACCTCCCTGCCCGAGCAGGATCACCTAGATTAAATCACACAGGAGCACATCCAGATTGGTCTTGAATGTCTCCAGAGAAGGAGATTCCACAACCTCTCTGGGCAGCCTGTTCCAGTAATCTGTCACCCTCACGGTGAAGAAATTTGTCAAGCAGATACGAGAGATTTGTAGTATGACACTTAACTAGAAGGAATAGATAGTCTATGGAGCAGCTGCAAATTCTATTTATGGGGGCTACAAAGGCCTTAGTGTTGTTTCCAGAGCTTAGTTTTAGGATGCCAGGTCTAAAGGGCCATTGTTATTACAGAATCACAGAATGGTCTGGGTTGGAAGGGACCCCAAGGATTATCGAGTTCCAACTCCCCTGCCCCAGGTAGGGTCACCAACCTCCAGGCCAGGTCTAGACAAGGTTGCCCAGGGCCCCATCCAACACCTGCAGGAATGGGGCATCCACCATCTCTCTGGGCAGCCCATTCCAGCACCTTATCACTCTCTCCTTAAAGGACTTCCCCAGAAGAAAGAGGAAATAACATGAAGATAAAGTGTGTCCTTTTCCTGCCAAAAACCCCTCTACCTTTACTGTGCTGTGGCCATGTTCAAGAATGAATACTATCTCTCAAAATCTAGTCTGTGAACAGTAACATGGTTTATTGAGGACTTTGGGTTGCTTTGGGACTGAGTCCTGTTGAAGGTATTCACGAGCCTGTGTCTACAAGTTCTGTCAACCTGTTCCCTAAGAAGTGAACCACACTAACAACTCCCTGTCAGGTGAGACACCATGAACTTGTGTCTCTGGTGAACTGGTGAACCACCAGTCTGGTCTGAATTTGAATCCTAATGGTCAGAAGTAGGATGCAAATAGTAGGTCAGACACATATCTGCTTGACCCAGCTGATCTCCTTCTGTGTTTTACTGTTCATGTCATTGTTTTCATTCCATCATTTCATGTTATCATTTCTCTCCTTCCCTTAGAAATCCAAACTACCGTCATAGGTTCTCAAGAAGTATGTCAGCGGTGATGCCCCTCTGGCCTATGTATCTGCCAAGTGATGATGGTGATAACTACAAGGAGTTCACCACTTCCTTGCCAACTCTTAAAAGATTGAAAAAAGCAGACTGTTCCTTTTGGTCTGATTATATAAGCAGACTGAAAGCATCCACAGGTGAGCATAATATTTACTGCCATTATTAAAACCTAAATTCCTTGCTTAATGTTTCCCTCTGTCCATAGTGTTAATATTATCATAATGTCCATATTAACATTATCATTATGTCCATAATGTTAAAATTATCATTAGGTCAGTGTGGAAAAACACTGTTAATAGGTGAAACATCTAGGGTTTATGTTTGAGACTATCCTGATGCAAAAAGAACCATATTTATTTTAGAGGACATGTTGTGCAATAAGGTTTAATTGTCCTGGAGTTAAAGGAAGAGAAATCTTCCTGCAGCAATTACAGAAGTTATGGTGAAGCTGTATCTTCTAATAGTTTTCTCTCTATNGGTCATACCCCTTGTATTTCTCCTTTGTCTTCAGAAATCTCCATTCAGCTGCAAGGTTCCTTCAATTTCTTTTTTTGCTGCTTATTACAGTAAGACCAATTCTGTAGATTTGAGGCATTCATGTTGATTTTGAGTGTTCAGGGCAGAGCAGTAGATTTCAATCTACTGCTCTGCCCTGAACACTCAATTTATTCTAATAAATAAATTCCCCTTCCTGTCTGTTTATGTTGTAAATAATTTTGGATAGCCTCAAGAAAAACAGAAGAAACAATTCCTTTTTGGCAGGCTGAGACATTTTGAATTGTTCTTGAAGACCTGAAATCTTACAATATCCTAAGGACCCATTTTCACAGTGAACACAGTTCAGGACCTTTCTGTTTTGGAGGGCAGTTGAGTTTCTGGGATCAAAATACACTCTTGAACACACCAAGATACATAGGCTATGCCTGACAAATCACTTCATATGGACTGTTTTAAGTGCCACAAAACTATAATGTCTCAGAACCACCAGTGGTGGTTCAGATACAAACACAAAGCATTGATTCTTTTGTGCATGAAATAACCTGAAAGAATCATGGTCTGTCTTCAAAAGCAGACTCAAGATTTTGCTGTATGCCTTTTCATCAGCTTCATTGTATCCCTCAGTGTCTTTCATGTTCAGAGGGGCTATTTTAGTCTCTCTGATGGCTTTCTGATGGTTGATATATTCCTGATTTTCTAAGATTGAATCTGTAGCTTAAACACTCCTGGCTATTGCTTCTAGATCTTTTGGGACTTAATCTTGCAACATTATGGCTGTGTAATGCCAAGCTGGGTGGAAGTCACAGCTCTGGCAGAACAAATGTTGACCAAGCACCACGGACAGAGGCTACTCCCAGTATTTACAGAAAATAATAAAAAAAAAAATAAAAGCTGGGAAAATATCTACCAGGGCAGACTGGTTTTCATCTGGAGAAGGTTTAAAACCATCCAAACTGGCATAAGAAAATAAAATTAATGTATGGGTGAGTCCAATAGTCTGCCCAGATCAATATCTTATCCTTGTCAGTGGCCAAAACCAAATATTTACATGTTAAACATAAAAATTGAGAGCGAGAGAAAAACACACTGAAAGAATTCACAAAGATGAGTCAAATTTTTGAAAACAAGCCACACAGTGTGAAATTTATGGAGTATGGATTGTCAAGGAGAAGGTTTAAAAAGTACATGTCAACATGTTATTCTGCAAGGAGTACATCCTGCCTGCTCTTCAAGCCAGTATTTGCTTAGCCTCAGCACCATGGCAATGGGGATTCACAGTTCTCATCTACTAAATTTCATTTCATAGCAATGTTGGCTTGTCACCTTGCTTCAATATTCGTCTTTAATCTTATCTCATCCTGGAATACTAAAACTTCTCATATGACTCCTACTTAAATAGGCATCACATTAAATCCCTTTCTGCTCCAGACCTCAGCATAGGACAGTAACTTAGACTCCTGCTGTGGGTGTCCTGTAACAATGAGAGCCCACTTCCTTGGGAAAAGAAGATTCATAATGTTCATCAGTTCAGCTAGAAGGACTCTATGAAATTCAAATGCTGATGGCTGAATATCCCCAAATTCTTTTTGAGAGAAGGTTGTGCCAAAGCAGTGTCAGTCTACCAGTACAAGTTAATCACTTCCATTGCTCCCAAGAATCACATTCTGCAGGAGTGGACAAGTGAGACGCTAAAATGTGCTCAGTCAAGAGGACAGAATCATTGAATCACAGAATATCCTGAGCTGGAAGGGACCCATAAGGATCATCAAGTCCAGCTCCTGTGGCTCCACACAGGACCAGCCAAGTCAGAGTATGGGACTAAGTGCATTATCCAGATGCTTCTTGAACTCAGTCCAGCTGGGTGCTGTGACCACTTCCCTGGGGAGCCTGCTCCAGTGCTTGAAATTATAGGGATTTGTTGTTTAATTCCTTAAGCATCATATTGGTGCTTAGTTGGTGTGTCTCCTTGCTGTACCTCCCTTCAGAGCTGAAGCCCTGCACCTCTGCTGTTACCTGCCTGATACAGACTGTGTAGCAGGATCCTGACGTGTGGGATCCTGACATGACGTTGGATGCTAGATTTGAGAGCAATGCTGCAAAACGGTTTTGAATTATGTACCTTGCATTCCATTCTGAGAGGAAACTATTTGTCAGTCAGCTACTGTGAGAGCCAATCTAACACATGCCAAAAAAAAAAGAGCAAATTCCTGACTTCTGATAATTGTGAATCTTCATGTTTTCAGACAGTGTTATGACACATTGTTTATTCTGAGTTCTGAGTCTCCATTGTTGTGGGTTGCAATTTGTGGCCTCATGCCAAGCAGATGGAGTTTACAAGTATGGAAGCAAGAGGCACTGCTGATGAACCAATCCAGTTTTCATGTCCAAGGGCAAAGCTGTAGAGGGTCTATTCTGATGCAATCTCACCCAACTGTGATGAATCATGTTTCATGTCACCTCTTCCTGCAAATAAATCTTTGCAGCTTCATGTATTCTCTGTGATCTACAGGAAAAAGCAATATTAAAAAAAAAAAAAAACAGTAAAATTGAGAATTGGACAAACCAGTGAACATAAAATCTAGCTGCAACTGGCTTTTAAAAAATTGTCTTGATCCTTTGTGCCAAGAGAAATACTTTACTTAGGAATGTCAAATTAGAGATAAATAAAGGCTCGAAGCTCAGTATCTTATAATCTCAGTCTCAGTCCAATAGAGAACTGAATTAGTGCTAAACTTATAAATTGCAGTTTGTGGAAGAACCTCATATTTAGAATCTCTGATACAGCCAAAGTTACATGTCTTTTAGTTAATTCACTGCTAGATCTAGAAGCTGTTGTGTATATACCCAGTTTAACTGTTACCTGTAATTTTCTTTCCATTTAGTGAAAACAAATTGTCCAGCTGAAGTAGGTGTTTCGTTTTGTGATCAGATTGCAATATTTAATGCTGGAATGTATCATTTGTTCCTGGTGTATTATTTAAATGTATGTTGTCGTAACGGAAGATAATTTAACACAAATAATTTTGTATATGCAATGATTCTTCACAGTATTTACTGGTAGTGGCTTTACGAATTATAGAAGAAAATTTGGATCTGTTTCATTGCAGATGATCTATAAATATTCTGAAGTTTTGGTTGAAACCAGTTTGTAAGGTTGTCAGTTTAGGACAGTTTACCTGTGAACTGATGAAAGCGATGGTGCTTGAAAAGGTTTGGATTTAGTAAATGGAGTTTCCATGGTTGCATTTCAGAGACATGCTTTATATTCTGAATCATGATGGTTGCCATGGAAAACATCAAAACGAGAAACAAGAAGAGTGGCCATTGTGGAAAAAAAAAAGCTGTAGATGTCTTTTTCCAGGGAATGTGTTAACAACATGAAATCCAGTTAAAAACAGGAGCTCCAGAATGTTTATGCATATTCAGCCAGCATGTCTGAATGCTAAAATTCCCCTTGCATAGTGTGGTGGACTGTGCTGCATAACAGCAAGACCCTTTATAGGGAGCCTCTCTGCTGTACCTCAAGCAGGTAGACTTGGACTCAGTCTACATCTCTTACTCATCTAACTGGCACTTAAATAGAACTGGTCCTCCTCAAAATAAGAGTCTCTGTAAGCAGTGTTGCAACTGGGAAGAAGGAGATAAACTTTGGTGTCTCTAAAGTGAAATCTTGTCTGTCTAACAACTCATGGGCCTAAATTTAGACATTTAGCCATACTTTAGTATGGCTAAATGTCTAAATTTAGGTCTGACAAGTTAGCCAGACTGACAAGTTAGCCAGACTGGACCCCCATGTAGAAAACAGAATGGCTAGCAAAGCTGAAGCCTTCTTCATTAGCACTGAGACATCATGCATAGCCACACAAGAATCCAAATAAGGCAACAATGTTCATAGTTCAGACTTGAATCAAGACTGAATCAGGAATGTTGTGGTTAGCAGTCATCTTTTACCCATTCTATTCACACCTTTTTTTTGAAATCTCCACTAGAAAACAGATTCCTTTAGTGTGTGAGACGTGTGCCACATTGAGAGCACCTCTGGCTAGGATAAACACACTTTATGGCATGGTCTTGTTGATGCAAGTATTTTATGAAATAGGATGAAATACCAAAATCAAGAAGCTAAAGAGTAAGGAAGAAGAGATCTATCAGATGTGGGTTCTAGGGGCTTTGAGTATTCCAGACAAACAACAAAAAGTAATGCTCCCCACACTTCCCACCTGGTAGGTATCTCCTGTAGGAGATAATACAAATCAGGAGATAACATAAAAAAAAAAGAGAACAAGTCTTGCACGGGTAGAGTGCAAACTCGTATGCAGTAGCAGTTATTTAAAGCATGCTGGAAGCGTGATAATTACCATTAAGTAATGAGCTGTCATTACTCGAAAGTTTTTTTGGATGCAAACTGAGAAAAAAATAGTCTCCCAAACACCTATAGCTGCATAAGAAAGGCTCTTGAGTGTCATTGACAAAGCAGGTATCTTCTAGCTTGCTGCATCACATCTGTGAAATTTATTTGAATCGTGATTTTATTGTGTTTTCAGGAAGTGCAAGTAACATAGACCTGCCTGCAGAAGACAACCCCAGTGAAGCTCCTACCTCCCAAGAGAGGCAGACACTGGGAGACAAGGTGGCTTACAGCAGGTAGAAAGTCACAGAGCTGTTGGATGGGTTTGTCACACTGCTGTGCATCCTTACAACTGTGTCACACCAGATGAACGAATGGCTTCCTTTAGTTAACTTTCTGAACAAGTAGATTGAATATGGCACAAATGAAGCCCTACAACTACTATTTTAGGTCAAAACTGACTGTAATTTGAAAAATGGAGTATCAATAAAAACTGGGAAAAACCCAAACAAAAGTACTTGGACTTTATTTCTTGCAACCACCAAATGCCCATACACTGTAGCACCTACAGCCAGAAAGGATATACATTGAAGCTCTGAGAAGTCCCTCAAATTTGCCCAATGTCACATCTGACTTGTTCTTTTTTGTTAGTCATCCTATCAGAAGCTGATAATAGGTGTGAGCCTGATTTGATATTCTGGAAAAAAATTTAAAGCTATAAAATGGACAAGGGCTGGATCCAGAAAGAATGATGTAAGAAGGGAATCAAGAGTGTGCACTGAGTGTGTTCACATGAAGTCAGGCACATGTAAATGCTATATTTAACTTATGATCACCTGTGAAAATATGTATGACATCATTTGGGTAAAGCACAACACACAGCAGAGATAATACAAAACATCTATTAATTAAGGTTTAGAAAGTTCTTGGAACATTTATCTTTTGTAAGGAGAAGTTGCGATACAGAATAGTTTTGGAAGAATGAGGAAAAGTCCAGTATGTTCAGTATGTCTAGTAGCTCTGAAGGCAGTTTGCATTAGCTTGTTAATTTGTTGCTGGGATCATTCAGCATGTTCTCAATACTTGAGAATAAAAAGTAAAATCAGGGCTGCCCTGAAACTAATAGCAAAATTTCCATTGATTTCAGCAGGACACAAATTTCTTGCTCAGTGTTGAAATGATTTAATAAAATAGCTCATAAGGTTTTGTTTGCTGCTTAGGACCTCTTCCAGTGCATGAGCAGTTACTGCTGTCTGCCATGTATCCAGGTTACCAAAGAATTAATTAGCTAGAAGAAAAACTGTGTGATACTCATAGTTCTTACAATTATGTCCTGTTCAATAAACAGTAAGAATAGAAGAATTCAGAATGTAGTTAACTGATTTAATATAGTAAAGACAGAGAAATCAAACTGTTTCCCATCATTACCTTTACCTGTGCTAGGTAACTGGTAATGAAAAAAAAATAAAATATTTAAGAACTTTTTTTAAAGCTCTGATCTTAACAGAGCTCAACGGAGGATGTTTTCTTTGCTACAGTTGTGATTCCTTTCACAGACTGGGTTTACTTTTTTCTCTTAAGACTGCTCCTGGAAATCAATGTCTAATAGATTTTATTTAAAACTTAATGTACCCTGCCAAAACCACTTATTTGAGTAACAGTTATGATTTTACATGTGTCCACATATGCAGACAGTCACGCACATATCTCTAGCACTGGGAACACCCAAAGCTGAGCTACAGTATTTCATATTGGTTTAACAGTGAGTTGGGTTAAAGAAATTGTGGTTTCTCTAGCTCTGTCACCTAATTTCCACAATGGCAGCATCATGGACCTCCTTAGTTTGACTAGAACCATAAAATCATAGAATTCATGAGTTGGAAGGTACCCATAAGGATCATCAACTCCAACTCCTGGCTCCACACAGGACCAGCCAAGTCAGAGCATGTCACTGAAGGCATCGTCCAGACACTTCAAGAAGTGTCTGGACGATGCCACCCAGTCAAGCTGGGAGCTGTGACCACTTCCCTGGGGAGCCTGTTCCAGTGCCCAACCACCCTCTCAGTAAAGAACCTCTTCCTAACATCCAACCTAAACCTGCCCTATCTCAACTTCATGCCTTTCCCTCGTGTTCTGTCGCTGGTCAACAAAGAGAGATCGGTGCCTGCCCCTTTGCACTCCCTCATCAGGAAACCATAGACCATGATGAAGTCTCCACTCAACCTCCTCTTCTCCAGGCTGAACAAACCAAGAGACTTGAGCCTCTCCTCAGAAGACTTCACCTCCAGACCCTTCACCATCCTTGTTGCCCTGTGAATCTTTTAGTGGGATGTGTGTGTCTGTGTTTAACACACACAGCATCTTCTCTCAGCTAATGTTCTTTGCTTCTGCACAGCAAGAACATTGATGATCCAAAGCTGGGAGGAGTGGTGGACACACAGGAATGCTGTGCTGCCATTCAGCAAGACCTGGACAGGCTGGAGAGCTGGGCAGTGAGGAACCAGGTGAGGTTCAATAAAAGCCAGTGTAGGGTATGGCA
>VXBZ01006126.1:252830-266404 GCA_013399135.1 Heliornis fulica
TGAGAGGGGATCTCATCAATGTTCATAAATATCTGAAGTGTGGGAGACAAGGGGATATGGCCAACCTCTTCTCAGTGGCCTGTATGGACAGGACAAGGGGCAACGGTCACAAGTTGGACCACAGGAAGTTCCACACTGAACTTCTTCACAGTGAGGATGACGGAGGGTTGGAACAGGCAGCCCAGGGGTGTTGTGGAGTCTCCTTCTCTGGAGACATTCAAGACCTGTCTGGTTGCCTACCTGTGTGACCTCTTCTAAGGATCCTGCTTTGGCAGGGAGGTTGGACTCGATGATGTCTCATAGTTCCTTCCAACACCTACAGATCTGTGATTCTGTATTCTTCAAAAAAAAAAATCAAATTATCCAGGACACTGGCCAAATTCTTGTGACATACTGATACTAACTGGACTATTTCTGTGTCAAACAGGCTTGGTATTGTCATATGCCAGGCTGTATTATTACACTGAGTCAATACACTTTGGGGAATAAATGGGCCATGAACCAAACAGTTTTGAAGAATCCACCCAATATACCATTGATCCTGTTAAAGAAATGTTAAAAAGCTTCTGCACAAGCACTGGAACACTAAATATATTTTAATAATTTAAATCCTAGTAAATGATAAATATACACTTTTAATTATTGTTTTATATAGATGAATATTTACAATAGAAACTCAAACGAAGAAAAAATTTTCCCTGCTGTGTCTACCAAATTTTGTAGTGTCATTCCAAACAAAATGCCAGCTTCAAAACAATACTTAAACTCTATTGACTTCCAAAGAATCAAATTCTAAGAAAAAAACAAACCTACTTCCATTAAATTCAGTAACCCAGCAGGAAATGCTCAGCTCATCAGGGCTTCTTTCATAATACTGTGAATGTACTGTCTTCTGCATCACAGTTTCATAAAGCATAAAATAGAACATGCAAAATTAAAAATCACAGAGAACTAATTATTGTACACAGCAATCCCAGCATTAACTGCTGCCCATGGAACTGGTAAACACAAAACAGATTTCAAATGATTCAGTATTGACTCATGTTTGTGAAAGCCAAATATATAATCTTTTCCCAGTCAGTATTCAGCCCCACCTTAAGCCCAGATATGCCTCTGGAATTTGAGAAAAGGTTTTAATTTGAGCTAGGAACTCAGGAGCTTAGCCTTGTATCTTGCTAATTACAGTCTTGGCCATCTGGTAGGCTTGGTAGGTAAGTAGGTAGGTATGACAAGGCTATTAGGTCACCCCTCTTGAGGTATCCATCTGAACTGTCCATTTGGTAAAAGAGCCTTTTTAAGAATGGCATTTTTGTCAAACATCTTTATTGCATTAGTGGCTGACTGCCCCAAACCCACCCTGTTGCACAGGATGCTGCTCTTTAGACCGTTCCATCTCTCTCCAGGTTTCCTACAAGCCTTCATTCATGCCCTTTTCTATAGCCTATTATTTATTTATTCCTTTAAAAAAGCAATACTCACCCAGTCCTCTGCACACTCTTCTTCCCTTTTGTTAATCCTGTCTGTTCTCCATATATCTTTACATCTTACATCTCCATACATACAACTTGTTTCTGCTAAGGCACATTTGGATGCAGACCAATGTACTCTAATGATCTCATGTGTTCATCCACATTTTACCCATCTTCCACCCTGGATCCTTAAGTGCAAACATCTTTAAAATCAGAAGTGACCTTTGCAATTCTACATGTGGTCCATTTTTTTGCAGTAAATCTGGTCATCTTCCTGACTTTAGCACTCTTCATCATGTGGAATGGCACCACTAGAAATTGGGGACCCACAGCGTTAGAAACAGCCCAGCCAAATCCAACGAGGAGATTGTTTTAGAAAAGCCCACATGTGGGCTGGCTGGCAGAGAGGGCAGGACACTTCAGCTTCAGTGATACCGAGAGGCCAAGTCTGCTCCCACATCTAAGTCTTAGTAGGAAAATACATTCTCAGACTATTTAGGTCATTGTGCTTTAAGCTGAAATACCAAAGGCTTCAGTGATCTGGTAGCAAAACAATGCACAGAAGCACGCTGAGTAGAGCCACACTTTCCTCCCTCCTGTTGGAAATAGATATCCTTTACTGAAAGTGAAGCATCCTTTAAAATACAGACAAAACAAGTTAATGCCAGTTAAGTCATTTAATATCAACTTTTTTTGAAAGATGAGGCATCAGAACCTTTCTGGATATGGAGGAGAGGCTTCAAAATCTAACTACGGCATTTTGCATGATTCTTCTTCACAGGAGATATTACAACAGAATACAAATAATTTAGAGTATTAGAAAGATTTGTACCCTGTGGACATGGAAAAAAAAATTGACTAAATGGCAATGTTGGAATATTAATTGTTTTCATAAGTACTTGACACATGCAGCTGGAACATCATGGTTGCTTTCCTGCTATTGCAGTCACACACATCATGTAATCCTCTTGGCTAAATTTAGCTATGCAGACTTTCACCATAGTAGCATCACAGCCAGTGCTCTGTATTATATGAAAGGATCATATTCTCTTTAACTTGCTCCAGCTACAGTATATAGCAGTGGTTTATATAGTAGTAATTATAGATTTATGGGCCATTGCTCCTCCCTATGTGAAACCAAAAAAAATAAACATGAACACAAAGCCAAAGATCTTCCACATGGTTCTCATTTGGTCTTTGAAACATAGACACCGGCCTAGCAGGGATTTTATATAAGTTTCAGGTGGTGAGAGAATTTGGTTAATAGGAAGTGTGATAGTCAGTGCTTTCAACTTTTTCTATTTCCATGACGTTGATCTGGGCCAAAAGCTGAGAGGTCACTAGTTCCTGCCCCTGCAGATGTGAATCCTCCAGCGCGGCCTTTGGTCATGATGATGTGAGCTCCCTCTCCTAGTTTTCCAGCTGCCCAAGAAAGACCCTTTGATTCCAGCAGTGACTAAAATTTCAGCGAACTTCAGCTGAGAGCTGATACGCTGGCAAGGCAAATTAAGACAGCTTTGCATCAGGATTCCTGCCAAATTCATTCACTCTTTAGGAGGCTGGCTGCATGATTGGATGTGGGAAATGCCTCGTTTCACAGCACTGGTCTTGAGTCATTACAAAGCTGTTATTTTGTTGTTCTAAGGAGACTTCCTCTTCCTTACTGTTGTTATACCTCATGTATTCTACTATCACGCTACAAGAGGCAATGTCTCAGGAGTTTATCTTGGCTGCTTCCTATGCAATCACACTATAGAGAGGCTAGTAAGCACAAGTCAACGAAGCTGATAGCATCTTGTAGACCACTGTATCAAAGTCAGACAGGACTACATATTTTAAACATTACAGCTGGTTTTCAAAGCTGAGTAAGGAATTTTGTGAGATCCCACTAACCTGTAGGGAATTTGGATGCCCGGTTCTCATTATGGTCTTGGAATCCCCACCCAACATCTGTGCAATGGTCAGTGCTCATTTAGGAGTCTTGGCCTTTTCATAATGAGCGGATGTCCACGTTGAAAGCACCACTGCACTTGGCAGCTGTTCACTGATTGTGAAGGGAGAATCTAGCTTTTCGCTTTGCTTCTGTAGCGAAGATTTAGGTTTTTAGCAAAACAGACCAAGACAAAGTGTGCCTATTATTTTTGTTTCATGTGAACAGCTGTTTGGTTTTCAGGGGCAGCTAGAACATTTCAAGACCATTACTAACATAGAAGTACTACACAGAAGCAATGCATTCTGATACAGGGTGCCACGTGTCCCTGCGCTGCAAACACAATGAAAAAGAAGCCAGTGGAGTCGCAATCAGTTCCCAGCAGTGTTTTATATGTACTACTGGAGGTAGTCTGCATGTGTCAGGTAGTTTAAGGGAAATGAAAGCTCAAGTGGATGAGCAAAGAGGGTTGCTGTTTCTTCTCAGTTCAGCTCCCATGGATTGACAAAGAGTGTGCAGAGGATTAGTAAAGTAAGACTGTCTTTCCAAAGCAAATGCAGTCCTCCTGGGCTGAAAGGCTAAAAATCAAACCTGGTCAAAAAATTCAGATCAAAGAGAGAAAAAATATGGCACAAATGGTTTTGTAAGGAATTCTAAAATTGCTGTTACCCTGAAGGAGTCAGATAGAAAGAAGTTAAAAAAAATATAAAACAAGCATCAGAAAGGTTATGGTTTTGATTTTAAGCCTCTCATAAAAGGAATTACACTATGCAATCATAGTTGCTGAAATAAATAATTTTTAATTAATAGAAAGATGAATTTTCAGATTTTGGCCAGGTCCCTTAAGAACATGATGTCTAAGGTAAGGATGAGGCAGGGATTTATTCTGGATCTGAAGAGATTGCTCAGTACTTGTATCATAACACACAGTGAATACAAGTTTGAATTAATAGCTTGGAGTGGCAAACCAAATGTGAATAGCTGGATGCTGGCTACCTTATTCTCAGTTCCAAAACTGGCACAGTTCAAGAGTGCAAGACTGGTAGGACCTGCCTCGAGCTCAATCAGGCTTTTAGCTTGTGTCTAGCACAGCCCTTTTTTATGACTATTGTGACAATTTTTCCCAAGGGCAAACACGGAGCTTAAGAAATGTGAAACGAAGCAGAATGGATTCTGCCATCATCAAACTATTTCAGTGATGTAGCAGTCCAAGATACTATTCTGCAGCATCCTGATGCGATGAAACCATTAATGCATTTGGCAGAGCAGAGGACCACAGGCAGCCAGGTGGAGATGAGAGCTGCTGCCAGGGTAGGAGGGCTGGCAACTCGCTGGCTGGAGGGATGTGATCTCAGGTCTGCAGTTTACAACAGCAATTTGAATTACCGTGCATTTGATTAGATCATGTAGGATGCTGGTAGCTTGGAGATTTAACTTCGAAATAAAGCTCATGTTCAGGTGAAAGGGGTGTAGATCATCCTGGGGTGGTGATCAACAGCACGTTGTTCAGAAGCAGTAGAGGTGTTTCCAGCAATGCTTACAGCAGGGGAAGGATGCACTGCACCTTGTCTGCCCCTGCCAGTGAGGGACTCTGTGTGGGATGAAGCATCCAGCAAGGAGGCAGTCATTTCCCAAAATGTGTTGAAGAGACACTTCTGCAATCTCCCCATTTGGTGCAGATTCAGATTTATGTAGGCACCTAACATAGCACCTCAGGAACTAACATATTACCACACCCATTGTTCCATCCTTAATTCTTGTAGGTAAATACTACATAAGATGTGGGCATGAAATAAGACTTTCAAGACTAGCCTGAGCTGTGGCCAATGGCCTGGTGTCACTGAATCTAATCCTGTTTTTCACAGTTTTTCTTCCAGTCTCCTCAGCTGACAGGACTTGTGCTGTGAGATGAAGGTTGAAGCTCTTGGACATCATGATAAGGGGTGTATGCCCACCTTGGGGACGACCACTCTCAGGAGCCAGTTAGAGGATCAGCCTGACAAATTCTTCCTGGCCCAGCCAACACACCCAGTCACAAGCCTAACAGCTTTCAAAGGCAGCAGAGAGCTGACAGGTGGAGAGAGAAGGCAAAATCTGACAGACATGTTTGCTTCAGATCTTTTGCACAGCAGTCTGCACTCCTTTCATGCCTGGTAATAAATGACTGAATGAGAGCTCTAACTCTTAAATTTGGCAGTGATCTTTCTATCAGAAGCCATGGGCCTGCCTTTCAGCTGAAGTCAGAAGTGCCAGCAGAGCCAGAGGCTGCAAGCTGCACTGATTTATACCAGTTTAGCTCAGAGTGGTGACTGTGTTTATGAGGGAACGAAACTATTCCTTTGCCAAGATGCCACAAATGCTCCAGAAAGAGCACTTTCTCTGAGAAGTGATTTTTCTTGTGGAAGACTAGAAAACTAAACTTCAAGGGTGATTTCTATGATCAGATGCTTGAGAACTGCCCAGACAAATCTTATTTCTTTAAGCCTCAAGCTTTTCTTCCTGGTGAAATCTGCCTTGCCTGCTATTATTCTCATTGCTCTCCTGTGCATGCAGTTCCCCATGACTGACCAGGCTGGATCTGGTGGAGGATGTTCCCTTTTGCAAAAGCCTGTCAGTGACCAAAGGCTTCTCCTTTGGCTACTCCTCTGACCCTACCACACCCACTACCTGTTAGGTTTCATGGTTCCCTATGGCTGGAGGTCATAATATTGAATTCTGTTAACAGAGTGCTCACAGAACATGACATCATATGTAAGCATGACACATATGGTATGTCCCAACAGAGATTGTACAACATAACAGCCAAGAGCAGCTACTACTTTAAATGCCAAAGAGCAGACCTCGAGGGAAGATGAGTCCTCTGTCTCTTCAGAACTTAGGTCCCTATTGGGATTTTTCTCTATTTTCACAAACACAACACAAAAAAACCCAAAAACAACAACAAAAAAAACCCAAAACCAAAAACAAAACAAAAAAAAACCAAAACCAAAAAAAACCACCATCATAGCTTATACTATAGCTTACAATATGGGGCATCTACTTATTTTTCCTGCTTTTATTATCCTCATTTTACAGCCAAACACAATAAAGACCTGTTTTAAGCAGCCTGAATCACAAATGATAAGAAAGTCTCCCAGCTTTCAGCTTGAGTTTCAGCTTGGCAGGGTTGTCCTTACAGCTCTGTAGTGTAACTGTTCAAATGAAACATTGGCTGGGATTGCTGCAAGCCCTCAGACATGTTTACCTGGGGCTCTTCCACCATTTGCCTGATTTCCTTTTTTTCTGTTACCAACATCTCAGGAGGGCCAAGGAGGAGGGTGAGTGGAAGCCACTACCAAAAAATGTACAAAAAAAAAAAAAAAAAGCCCTTTTCAACTATAACAGTGGTGCTTTTGCCAGTATGGAATTTTTTTCAAAAACTCCACATTCCCCAACTTCAGCCCAGTCCCTGAGACAACAGGATATGCTGTCCTGGAAGACTCCTGTTCTGTATCCACAGGCCTTCCTTAGCTTTCCAACACAGTCTCTTTCCTGCCCCCAATTCCTCCTCCCCTCTGCAGCTGCTTTTTCTGTTATCTTTAACCACTAGTTATTTATCTTCACTTTATCCCATTTCTTCATGCTGCCCATATTAATTTCACACAGCTCTTCTTCACCTTCAAGCTGAGCTTCTGATGCAAACCCAATAGCTGGGGTGCACTTCAAAGTCCCAGCAAGGTACTCCTCTTCAGGTGACTGGAACTGAGCAAGGAATCCAGTCCCTGCTCATTTTGGCTTCTGCCCTGTGGTCCTGTCCTTAACTGCATTTAGTTTTACCCACTGTGCATTGAAATTGCACTGTTAATTGTTGTTGAGCTAGTGCTAAAGGGAACTTGGAGTTGTTCCACGTTTACTCTTCATGAAACCTATTTCACAGCTTATGATGACTTTGAATAGAAAAATAAAAAAAACCTCACCATTAATATAGTGGTAATATTGTTAGAAGGTGTTTGGGGAGTCAGTTTAGTGATAATCAAATAATGGAGCTCTGAAGAAAGGGGCTGATTCATAGGGCCAGAGAGCAACATTTAAGGGTATTAGATAAAATCTAATGGTAAAAATGTAGGGGGAAAAAAAAAAGAAATGACAACTGCACTGCAGTGGTGTCTGAGACACAGCATGGTTAATTACCATTCAGCATTATCACCCATCCACCACAGCAAATATGCCTATGCACAAAAGTGTGCTGAGATAAGAGAGCCTGCATCACAGCTGACATCAAAAGAAAAGCCTTTTTTCTTTGCCTAATACATTGGAGACACTGAGAACAATTAACCCAAGTGAAATTCTGATCGCTTGTACTGCAGCCAGTTCAGGGAGGTTTCTTGTAACTGGCCAAGAAAGTATCTGGGCCTGGAAGCAACATGAAGTTCTGATTTGAGTACTTAGAAAGAAAATAGATGGCAGAGATGCAGTCTTCTCTCACTGCGACCAGCAGCAAAGATCTCTCTTACTTCAAGTCCAAGTCTTCCCTAGTGAGAGGAGTAGGTGGGCAAGTGCTGGCATTGCAAGGTCTCCAAGCTCCAGCCTTAAATGGAGGGGGATGATGCAAGGCTGAGCCTGGCCTTTCACTAGTTTAGAAATAACTGGGGTGTAACTTCCACCACGCTGTGGACTGCACTGCAGACAGAACCAAGGGGAGAGGTAAAAGCATCAAGTATCTGATCATGGTATCTCATAAATAACTCAAGTGTCTGCTTTTTTGCAAGTGGAAGGACCAGAGATCCGCACTGGCAATGGGGTGGGGAGGTCAGACTGCCACATGCAGGGACAAGTGGGGCACTTCTTCCCAGCTTCAGCCAGAGGTGCTGGGGAGGAGCAGGGCCAGGGTTAAGCAGCGTGCTCAGTCAAATGCAGCCATGCTCAGCAGGGTGGATGCATCACACAGACAAGCCAGAGACTCAACACAACCGAGACATTGCTACTCTCACGCACGGAGATGTAAATAATCAGCTATTTGCCAAGTCTCCCTTCAAGTGTGATGCACAGCTGGAACAAGTTTCCTGCCACATGCCAGTATCATTTAAACAAAAACCCATGGCAGAGCATTTTTGGCAAATCCTGAGCAGGAACAGTGTACTAGTCTTTGTTAGGAAAAAGTACATTTTATACATACACACAGTATCTTCTCACCCTACAAACATATAGGGTAAATCAATCCCCATGACTGAGGAAGTCTTAACAAATCTTACACCCCAGTAACACTCTGCAGGCTTTCTCTTGTGCATCATCATCTGTGCATCTTTTATAATGTGTGAGCATCAAATTTGCTCTTAAATACTTGTTTTTCCCCAGTGGCTGCAGCCTTCTCTGGGCATTATTTCTCTGGCTGTAATCTGAACGCATGGGGTTACTGGATGTCATTTTTTATTCCAGCTTTAGGGAAATCCCTGCAGACAGGCAGCAGATATGATGAGTAAGGAAATAACTTTCAGCCACTGAGAGCTGCCACAAGACATATTATCTCAAATCCCAAAACATAGAGTTCTACTGGTACAATAAAGGAAACTTTAAAAGCACTTAGCAGTAGCAGGTTTCTCAGTCACAGAATCACAGGATGTTTGTCCTGGAAGGGACCTCTAAAGGCTGTCTAGTCAAACCCCCCACAGTGAGGAACAGCGTCCGCTAGATCAGGTTGCTCTGAACCCCATCCAACCTGGCCTTGATTAACATTCTTCTAGACAGAACTCTGCTTATGGCTAGAAAAATTGCAGGTGAACTAATGATCCATGAATCCACAGCATGATCCCCGTGAAGGCCCTGGGAATCTCTCTAGTAGTACTACAATGAGCTGGTGGGGCCTTTGGAGTCAGGCATCACTCCACAGACACCCAACACTTTGCCAGATCTTTTTGTGAACTTTATTAACTGTAATGTCCTTTGCAACAGAAGCATTAAGTGACATAAAAATCTTCTACGGAGTCCTGAGTAAAGCCTGTGACAGATGAGGTTGTTTGCAGTCTCAGAAAAGCATGTATCATCCCAGGCATTAATGTCCAAAACTGTCAGGAGAATTTAAACATTTCCAAATTGTCATCCAGTAGCTGGTGAGTCAGACAGTCATCAGATGAACAGCTGAAGTTTTATTTAATTTTTTTTCTCTTCTAAAGGAATCCAAACATGCAAAGCTCTGAAAAGCCTCAGGCTACCATTCAGGGGTCCTTTGGGATTAAAAGTTGTTTCTCAATGAAGAAAAATAAATCGTTGCTAGAAGTAATTGCTGCACAAAAGGCAGAGAAAGAGAAAGAAAAAAAAAAGAGGAAGAATATGGCTACGATATAAACCCTTGGCTGTTTAAGGAGACTTCATTGTGGATGCTCCAGTCATGCTTCCACCATTAAGACTGAGGCAGAAATTTTCAGTCTACAGAACTTTAATTCAAAGTAGCATAATATTTTGTTTCCAAAAAACAGCAAGCACAACAGAAAAAGTAAGCTTCTCGCCTAAATGACTGACCGAAAAAAAAGACTGTGCAGAAAACAGGAGTCATAGAATCATTTGCTTTTGCCAGCTGCTCAGGGGCCTTCAGTTTTCACCATCCTGCAAAAAATCAGAGACAATCTGGGGCCAGGTGTGATGTGAAGTGATGGTGGTAATCCAGGACCAAGAAAATCTGGTTCCATTCCCCTATGGATCACCCAGGTGAGATGAAAAATGCGTAAGGAAGAGAATGAAAGTTCTTTCACTTAAAGCCTGTAAATGCCAACTGCAGTGTGACATTTAGGAACTTGACACTTTTCTCTCTGTCAACAGTGTGAGAATAAAAAAATTCTGGTGAAATATTATTTTTCTTAGCTCATATATACAAAAGACATTATAGGTGGTGCTGATCCCTGCTCCGGGCCTGCAGTGCCTCCTGCCCTCCTCCTCCTCCTCCTGCGGCCTCGGGGTCCCTGTGCTGCTGCTCCCTCCTTGGCTTCCTCCTGCTCTGCCCGGGGCTGCCTTTGGCCCTTGCTGACACCTGTTTTCCCCCTCCCGTCCCGGCGCCCCCAGCTTGGCTGAGGGGCTCAGCTTCACCAAGGGCTGGCTGGGACTGGCTGTGTCCGGCCCAGGGCAGCCCCAGCCTTTCCTCACAGAGCTGCCCTACAGACCCCACCAGCACTGGGGCACAGATACCCCATTTATACACTCAGGGCCAGAGATTTGTCCCAGCTTTATGTAATTTTTGTCTTTTTTCCTGTGAGTTAAAAAGTGTGGTATGTTTTCTTGAAGCATTTTGAAGGGACAAACCACCCACAGGTTCAAGCAGAGGATGTGCCTCCAGCTCGGCAAGTTCCTCTTCAGGCAAAGCTACACAACCTGTGGCATGGTTTAAGGGCTCCTCCCGGGGCTGGTGCACCTCATGGTCAGATGTTTCACACCCTAAATGTCTGACTGATCGACAGCTATTAAGGGATGCCTGTGAGACCCACAGAGAGATCCTAAAAAACCAGTGAAAGCAGTGGACTTGCCAATTCAGCTCGGCATGAACCATCAAAGTGAAATCCTAACAGTCCTATCTGCTGTAAGGACTGTCCACATGTCAGACAACATGTTACCTATCTCCACTGTCCTCTTCCTTCACACATCTTGGAGACAGAGATTTAACTAAAAATTTGACCGGTTTATTAAGATTTGTTTTTTCCTGTGAGGCTTTTGTTTTCTTTTCAAAGTATTATTATTTCTTTGAGTCCTGTTCACAGCTGTGTCTGAGACAAAGCAGGAGCTAAGGAAGGGACAAGGAATTAAAGGAAACAGATGAAAGATACATTACTGAACCAGGCATTCTCTTGAAGACCATTTTTCATTTTGCACAAGCACCTTCCATATCTGGGACCTTTTCATAAGAATGCTCTATCTCAGGGTTCCTGATTGCCTGACTAGAGCTCATCAGCATCAGTCAGTCCTGAATGCATGAGATGTCAAGGAGATCTAGTGGTTTTGGTGAAGTGTTCATCTCTGACTTTTCTTTGCTGTTTCTGGGTTCCATGTCATTTGCATCAGTGCAGTAGCCTATCCTGCTCTCTGAGCAGCCCCTCTGACCTCTGAGCCTGAAGATGTTCCTTGCCACAAGCATCCCAAACACTCTCCCCTAATGTGCACATACTAGGATTTGTGGCTGGAGGCACTTGGCTCAATCACAGCTCCTAAGCTTTCTTGGAAATTCAACCACAGTTTCATAATTCCAAGGCATGTGTTCATTTTTTGTTTCTTGTGTGTTGAGATGAGAGAACATGGGTTTCTGGTCTGCTGTGATGGAAATTCAGTTATGTCCATGACTGTATGATCTTTTTGTTGCCTAACACAGAAAATGAAGGTACTAAAGATTTTGTGGGCTTCTCATGTGAGAAACACAGATTTATTCTTGATAATGTTCAGTGCCATCAATTAAAAATTTGTAACTATTTACCAAAGTTTAATTTGTATTTTTGTGGGAACTCATTTTCTCACATTCTAAGTGTTTTTAATTCCAGTGTGACTAGCATAACCTGGAAACCTGGAAGCTGAACATTCACTTTATTCCAATATTTTACACAGCCAAGTTCAGAGAACTGTTTACTAAAAAAGAGATCCACTTCTGGACATTTCCCCTTCTCATCACTTCACTAATGTTGATTACAGTACCTGGCTACCTGTTTTAATAGACGAGACACGAGACAGTAATCCTACTCTGGCTGTAATATTTCTCAAAATCTTGTGCCACTATCAGATGTATTTAAAGCAGTGCACGGATGAATACTGCTCGGACTTTGCTGGTGCTTAGAGTTTTGGAACGGAATAGCAGTTAGATGTTAGAAAGAAATTCTTCACCAAAAGAGTTGTCAGGATGTGGAACAGGCTGCCCAGGGAGAGGTTTGAGTCACCATGCCTGGATGTATTTAAAAGATGGGTGGATGAGGTGCTTGGGGATACGGTTTAGGAGAGGACAGGAATGGTTGGCCTCAATCTTAATTGTCTTTTCCAAACTTGTGATTCTGTGATTTTGAGGATGAAGACAAAGTGATCAGACTAAACACTGAAAATGTGGGGCAGACTCTCATTTTACTTTTGCATATTCCATTCTTTACTACTGGCTGGAATAAATTAATCAATAATGCATGATTCTACACAAGTTGTAGTCATTTTAAATGAACCTAGGAGGCTCAATGACATTTTAAATTGCATGTTTTGCAAACCTTTGAAAAGCCTACTGTCATAGTATCACAGAATCACAGAATCTATGGAGTTGGAAGAGACCTTAATGATCATTTAATTCCAAACTTCTTGCCATGGGCAGGAACACCCTCCACTAGATAATTATCCTTAACACTCAATGTTTAATCATGCAACTTTGGCTACAGTACCTTCTGCCAGGTTTAGAAGGAAAACTAAATGGGATTTGTGATTGCAGTGGATTAATTGACCCACTTAAAAATATTCCTTTACAAAAATCTTCCCATTCTCCAAAATCCTTGTGATTCCAGTGATGAATTACCTGCAGAAAGGATTATATTTTTTTCTTCTGGGGGAACTTGCTGAGCACAGTTTTCCTTATTTTATCAATTTTGTTGGTTTCACACAGAATCACAGAATGTTAGGAGTTGGAAGGGACCTTGAAAGATCATCCAGTACAACCTCCCTGCCTGAGCAGGATCATCTAGATTAGATGACACAGGAACACATCTAGATTGCTCTTGAATGTCTCCAGAGAAGGAGACTCCACAACCTCCCTGGGAAGCCTGTTCCAGTGATCTGTCCCCTCACGGTGAAAAGGTTCCTCCTTATACTAAGATGGAACTTTCTATGTTCCAGCTTGGAAACATTTCCCCTTGTCCTATCACTGGCCATCACTGAGAAGAGCCTGGATCTATCCTCCTGACATTCACCCTGCACATATTTATAGACATTAATGAGGTCACCCCTCAAGTGAGGTGGATTAGTAGTGCGTGTGGCCTATAACTAGGGGAGTCCCTCAAGGATCGGGACTGGGACCAGTATTGTTCACTGTATTCAGTGATGACCTGGACGAGGGAATAGAGTGCACAGTCAGCAACATTGCTGACAAGGGCAAGTGTAGGGTATTGGATATGGGGAGGAACAACCCCAGGTACCAGTACAGGTTGGGTACTGGACTGTTAGAGAGCAGTGAAGGTGAGAGGGACCTGGGGGTCCTGGGG
>VXBZ01006126.1:266913-331390 GCA_013399135.1 Heliornis fulica
TTTCCCAGGACTTCCCAAAGATGACAGAAATCACAAAAGATGATGGACAGTTGCCTATCAATGACTCCTGCCAGCTCCCTCAGCATCCTGGAGTGCATCCTATTAGGACCGATGGATTTATGGATGTCCGGATGGCTGAACTCATCCCTGATCCAATCAATCATCAATTTGAACATCTTATCACCTTACAGTGTTACCATTGATTTCTGAAAGGTTCTTCTGTGTTTCAGGTAGTGAGAAATCACTCTGAGAAACAATACCAATGGAAGATTATATCTAATTAAATTCAGACTTCATAATCTGAAATCTGACATAGGTCAGCCTTAACTCCTGGAATTTTAGGCCAAAACAATGGAGACATGTCACTTGAGTTTACCTCACAGATTTGTCTCTTAGCCAGAGATCCATGAAATTTAAATTACCTGTGATTACCTTGTAAGCAGAGAGGGTTGTAGAGCAGGTTAGATTGCTGGATTTTAACAGTCAAATTATGGGAAATATCATCCCAGGACAGCAGAAGTCAATGGCCCAAGGTATACACCTTCTTTCAGTGAGATGGGCAAACATTTCAGAACACCACAGTAGTACTCCAGCTGGCCTGCATCTCACTACAAGTGTTGGTTATGCAAAGGAGTAGAGCCACCTTTGTCACTGTAACAGTACAGGGTTATCACCAACCACATCAACACATTTCATCTGAGAACCAGATGGCAGGTGATGTAAACTATGAGTGTACTAGAGGAAGGATCAGAAAATGAGTATTTTATACAATTTTTAGCCTACCTGTCCACTTATTTGTGAAATATTTCCATTGAATTTGTATGTCACTGCTTACCTTAACAACAGAGAAATTTCTTACAGATTGACAGCCACCAAATGTACACTCTCTTCATACATTCATGACCTCTAAGGTGCTATTTTTATGTTCAAAAATTTGAAACAGCATAATTCCCAGCATATATTTCAAATATACTATCTCAGTTATAGAATCTAAATCATCAACTAAACTATTTTTTCAGGATTCCTGATGATTACCAAGGATCCAAGAAGGTGCAGCTCACTTTGTTACTGTTGACATACCCCCAGGTAATTAAACTTCTGAGAAATTTAATTGACTTGTCTAAATTATTATTCATGTATTTTCTTTATTTTAGAGCCTGGAGTTTTATGGCAATCTCTTATTTACAAGTTATGAATGCAAAGTGCATAGCTATGTCTGTGTATTTAAACTGTCCTTCGGATGGTTATGAGACTGTGAGCAGAGGGGCTCATGCAAAGCACAAGATTTCTAAAGAGGAATTATAAGTTCTCCATATTGGGACCCAGATCTTCAAAAGTCTTTATTAGCTTTGAAGGTTCAAATTGGTGTCTTGATGAAAAATATGAAAGAAGTGTCTACAAGAGCCCGAGTTTGAACATGGATAACCTTCAATTTCATATCTTAATTATAAAACAGTTTTTATGTTCCACACTTAGACAAATGTAATTTCACAAGGTCTGTGAGCCATCTTTACTCATTGTGCATTTCCACCCACCCTGTTTACATCAAGATATCATTTATTATCTCTTTGGTCAACCAGATTTTTATACATGCAGACACAGAGGATCTGCTTTTCTGGTGATTCATGAGTGTCGGGACCCGTCTGGAGGTTGTTAATGGAGCCAGGCCAAGGGCTGTCTTCAAGCTATGTCTGCAAACACAGGACAAAGTTCATGTTCATTTTGAAGGACTATAATTAGCACAGCAGGTTTAGACGGGAAACTACTCCCTTTAGACACAATTTCAAGGCAATTAGGGTTGTGATCTTTCAAAATGGTGTTTCTGAGCTGGACCCTGTCTGCCCCAGAGTCATAGTAATAACAGAAGTACCCATTATTGTGCATTGTCATGGCTTGGCTTTGTGTGACAAAATAAACCATGTGTTCTAATTATAGCTCAGCTTAGGGAACTTGTGGTGAAGATGGAACTAAAGATCCACAGCACATTTTCAGTGTGTTTCTATTTTCCAAAGATATTGGTGTGTACTTTAGGTGCACGAGGTAGAAAATCAATGTGAAATCTTAAGAGGAGAGCAGTGCAGGTGAGAGGNCAAGAGGGGTCATTCTAACCCCTCTACTCTGCCCTACTGAGACTGCACCTGGAGTATGGTGTCCAGTTCTGGGTCCCTCAGTTCCAGAAGGACAGAGAACTCCTTGAGAGAGTCCAGTGCAGGGCCACACAGATGTTAAGGGAGTGGAACATCTTCCTTATGAGGACAGGCTGAGGGAGCTGGGTCTCTTTAGCTTGGAGAAGAGGAGTGTGAGGAATGACCTCATTAATGTCTATAAATATGTGCAGGGTGAGTGTCAGAAGGATAGATCCAGGCTCTTCTCAGTGATGGCCAGTGATAGGACAAGGGGACATGATTCCAAGCTGGAACATAGAAAGTTCCATCTTAGTATAAGGAGGAACTTAGTATATAAGATGGAACTTAGTATAAGATGGATAAGATCTGTCCCCTCACCTTTTCACCGTGAGGGGACAGATCACTGGAACAGGCTTCCCAGGGATGTTGTGGAGTCTCCTTCTCTGGAGACATTCAAGAGCAATCTAGATGTGTTCCTGTGTGATCTAATCTAGATGATCCTGCTCAGGCAAGGGTGTTGGACCGGATGATCTTTCAAGGTCCCTTCCAACTCCTAACATTCTGTGATTCTGTGATACTGACCTTCCAGTACTGCTCCATAGGATTTTGTAATTTTTAAGATGACCATGTGTGTTATAAGAACTGATTTCATAAGTGAAATATTTTGGCCCCATTATCAGATGCCAGTGGGATGAAACATCCAAAGTTCAGGAGCAGGACATCAAAGGGAGGGAAGAATTTGTCCTTACACAGAGGACACACATTGTTTAGTTCAGTGCTACTTTAAGCCAGCACTCTTGCATGGGTCATTTCTACTCTGGCCTTTTGCAAATGTTGGTATTTTCCCAGAATGTTTGTATACTGCAAGGCACGTCATAACTTCTGGGGGCTCACTTGAAGATATATAGAGTAGAATTAAGGTCATATACTAATTAGATTATGCATCTGTTAGGCATGTATTTCAAATAGTGAAACAGACTCCATCCTTGGTCAGTCCCAAAGGGAAATTGTTCTCAGGCTAAGATAAGTGTTGAAAATAAAGTCTCTCAGCCCTATATCTTCCATCTTCCATCAACTCTAGAACGTGCCTATGATTAGCTTAGCTCAGACATTTAGTATTTAAAAAGAGATGTAGGATTCAGAAAACCAACTGTATCCTGGGCTGCATCAAAGACAGCATGACCAGTAGGTTGAGGGAGGTGATTCTGGCCTTCTGCTCTGGTGAGACCCCACTTGGAGTACTGTGTCCTGCTCTGGGCTCTCAAGTACAAGGCAGATACAGAGAGAGTGGTTGGAGCAAGTCCAGTGAAGGACCACAAAGATGATCAGAGGGCTGGAACACCTCTCCCAAGATGACAGCCTAAAAGATTTGGGTTTGTTCAATCTGGAGAAGAGAAGGTTCTGTGTAGAACTAACAGCAGCCTTCAGTAGCTGAATGAGCCTAAAGGAAAGCTGGAGAGGGAATGTTGACAAAGGCATGGAGATAGGACAAGGGATAACATCCTCATGCTGAAAGAGGGTAAATTTAGATCAGGTATTAAGAAAAAATTATTTCATGTGAGGGTGGTGAGAACAGGTTTCTCACAGAAATTGTAGTTTCCTACTCCCTGGAAGTGTTCAAGGCCAGGTTGGATGGGTCTTTGGGCAAGCTGGTCTAGTGAGAGGTGTCCTTGCCCATAGCAGGGGTGCTGGAACTAGGTGGTCTTTGAGGTCCCTTCCGACCTAAACCTTTCTGTGATTCTGTGATTCAATTTGCTGGCAATTGGTAAGAAAAAAAAATGGAAGAATGCTATCATTAAAAGACACACAATTTTTGCTTTCCTTCATAAGCCAACTTTTGGGGTCATGTGATTTTGCAAGGATTTGCCTCTTCTTTTAAAATAAAAGTCTATTTCTACCCCTCATGTTTCAGTTGAAAAGACAAGTCTACTTGTGAAAAAATGTGGAAGACAAAACAGTCACAAGTTCTGAGTGTGGAGAAGTATTAATGTCATCCTTGTCCTGTGGCTTTTGAATCCGTGAAGACTGTGATGAATTGGCGAAGATCTACCAGAGAAATAATCTGCTTACTGTAACAGGCTCATCCACCATGGTGTGCCTGAGATACTGTGTTATTAAAGGGCAGCACTTGGACCAGATTGGAGTCATATCTTTTTTTTTTTTTCTGGGTGTATGTGATATTTAACTGTCAGTTAATTTTATTCCTGGTTCCTGTTTATTGTGATGAATAAATATTCATAAATAAAAGTCATGAGATCCTAGCAAGGATTTTATTGTGGAAATTCATATTCAGCACACAGTATAGAAGAAAAAAATACAACAAAGCTCTTCTAGAACACCATGTCCACAGCATTATAACAAATAATTAGTCACAGATGAGTACCTTGCCCAAATAAGTTCAAACTCAAGAGCAATAGAAGCACAGAATCATGCATAAAACATCTTCATCAAATTCTCCATAAACAATGATTCAGAACCAAAAATAAGAAGAGACAAAAGGTTTTTCCTTAACTGGTACCCTCATGAGAAAAAAAAAATAACTACTGCACTGATTAGATCCTTTTATGATTTCAGTCTGTGATGGGCCTCTCATCCCATGACTTGTCTTGTACTTTTGCTATCTTTCAGTCTGTCTTATTTTGGAAGACATTAGGTGCTTTAGTCTCAGTAAACCCCTATATCTTTGTCTTAGAAATGCAATCTGGCAACACAAGTTCTACTTCTGAGCTCTGCATTTGACTCTGCTTGAACTCTACTTTTGAATCTGCATTTCATCTCAGGATGAAAGCTTCTGTTAGCCACTATATAACAGGGACTCAGTTGAGCACAAAGACACGGCCTTCCCATCCTCACTAAACACTTCCTAATGATCCATGAGTTAATTTTTTATCATATCCTGCCTTCCCTAAGAGAAGAGATGATCTAAATCCCAGAATGCAAAGTATTTCAGCACCACAGGCTTTGTAGTGTGCTCACTCAGCAGGGAAAGAGGGCATCTTGTGTCAGGAGCAGCTGTTAAACCTTTAAACATGACAACTTACATAAAAGCTGCTCTCCACTCATCAATGTTTAGCCAACACAGTCCCCTATTTCAGTGCAACAGACATTCCATCATCCCACTAAGCATCCCAACCAGGCCTTCTATTATTTTTTTTAAGGAGGAAAGAAGGAAATATTTTGTAATCATGGAAGGACAGTTAGCAGTGGAAGGGGAACATAAATCATCTGTACTGCCGCAGAACAGCCTTAACTTTTTGTCTTGTGAGACATCTGTGATACATATATGGACTAGTAATGAACACATCCCTTCTTGGAAAAACAACTTCTTTTTGTCTTATATCTTGTAAAACTGTGAGCCTCAGATGCCATGAAATAACACTGCCTCATGAAATAACATGAGGTCTTAATAAAGTATGACCCTCTGGAGTTTTAGTGTCTCTGCTAACTTGCAGGCATTCATCAGGATTAGGAACATCAAGCTAGACTCAGACTTGTTTGTACAGCTACAGCTGGAGTGTTAAATAGGGGAGTGTGTATAACATGTCATGGTCATGCCTGAAGTTTAATTGCTAGCACACAAGCTAGTCCAGATTTAGCCCGTGCAAATCAGCACTCCTCTGATGATTGAGGAAGCCTGTCAATGTCCCAGTGGTGGGATATACATCTGCCTGAGAAAAGAAATCTGCATTACTGCTCCGGACTGTTGGTATTCATCCTAGTCAGTTCAAAGTATATATGAGTAAACAGGCACAACTACAGACTGGGCGGAGAGTGGCTCCAGAGCAGCCCTGAGGAGAAGGACTTGGGAGTGCTGGTGGATGAGAGACTCAACATGAGCCGACAATGTGCTCTTGCGGCCCAGAAGCCAACCGCATCCTGGGCTGAATCAAGAGGAGCGTGGCCAGCAGGTCGAGGGAGGTGATTCTCCCCCTTTACTCTGCCCTAGTGAGACCTCACCTGGAGTACTGTGTCCAGTTCTGGAACCCCCAACAGAAGAAGGACATGGACCAGTTGGAGAGGGTCCAGAGGAGGGCCACAAAGATGATAAAGGGGCTGGAGCACCTTTCCTACGAGGACAGGCTGAGAGAGTTGGGACTGTTCAGCCTGGAGAAGAGGAGGCTCCAGGGAGACCTTCTAGCGGTCTTCCAGTACCTCAAGGGGGCCTACAAGAAAGATGGGGAGAGGCTGTTCGGTAGGGCCTGTTGTGACAGGACAAGGGGTAATGGTTTTAAAATAGAGGGAGGGAGATTTAGATTGGATATTAGAAAAAAGTTCTTTACTGTAAGAGTGGTGGAGCACTGGAACAGGTTGCCCAGGGAGGTGGTGGATGCCCCATCCCTGGAGACGTTCAAGGCCAGGTTGGATGAGGCCCTGAGCAACCTGATCTAGTTGGGGGTGTCCCTGCTTCTTGCAGGGGGGTTGGACTAGATGACCTCTGGGAGTTGCTTCTAACCCTAATCATTCTATGATTCTATGATTCTATGTGCTATGTGGTTGTCATTTGCCATAGGCATACAGACCCCTACAAAATTTAAAGTAGTTTCTAGAACTAGTAGACCTGTGCTGGACCAATTCACACATTGAGGAAGTTGCCAGAGCCAAGATACTATAACCTTGGTTAAAATAGTTGTGTTCATTAAGGGCATAACATTCTCTAAGCAAAATGTGCCCTCCTGGTGCAAAGATGCTCCTGGTTTTGGGAAGTCTCACAATGGGACAGAAAGGTACTCAGCTGCAGGATTTAATAATAANTCTCTTCAATCTTCACTCAATGTTAAATAATAATAATAATAATAATAATAATAATAATAATAATAATAATAATAATAATGCTCACATGCAGATTCAATACATCACTATTGCAGGTTTTATGGATACAATGCAGAATTGTACTATTGCAGTTTAGAAGTGCTACTACACTTATCACAACCACCAGAGATCCACAAAATGCACTACTGCCAACACAACGAGTCATGACATGTGGGATTACGACCTGCAACAGTCACAAAACTCACTGTTACCACCCACAGGCGATTCATAGGATTCAGTATCACAACAGCATCACAACTCACAAGTGCACTAAATACCACCCATGTGTTAGTCAATTACCTGAGGCTACAAATTTAAAGCGTATCAACTATCTACTTACCCCTCACCAGGTCAGGGCTCTCAGTGCATTCCCTCAGCAGCAGCCTGGCCAAGGGGAAGGGGCTCCTCATGGAGCTGGAGAAGCAGCTCCCAATTCTCATCCCAAATCTGAGGGGGCTTATTTGGTTTTATTTCTCTGATCTATGTGACAGTGGGCAGAACTGTGTCAGAGTGGACAATACCACTTTCCATGTTTGTAATTAACAGTGTTACCCCTTATCTGGTACCTTATATTTTGCATATCTTTGTATATCTGGGTTCATTGAAGCCAAATGTGGGCCCTATGGCTTGTCTTTATCTTTTTTAGGCAGCTGAATAGTGGTTTGACTGGGACACACAGGGCATATTGTTTGTTGAAGGAATTCAAGGCTTATCCCAGTTTAAGTTCTTTGATGCAGCACTGCCCGGTTTAGTTTCAGTTTACAGGACAACTCAAGTTTGAGTGAGCTACACAGCTCCACAGGAGATGGGACCTCAAGGCAATCCAAGGCAGAGTAGCTTTTACAACCCTTCATGAATCGCCTGGTGCACTGGACATCACCAAAAATTTTTTGCTGAACTCAGAGCCAGACTGTCCTTACACACAAATGTATCTGTTTTCCATGGAGCAGAGGCTGTGTATAGCTCTGTGGCTTGGCTGGGTGCTATGGGCTTTAACAGTCTTAGAAGCATTAATTTTCCATTTATTTCTTAATCATGCTGCAAGACATGAAAAAGGAAAAATATAAGTACAATTGTAATTAAAAGTTAACACTGCACTGAAGCAGTTTTACAAAGCCAAACATGTTTCACGGTATTAATTTGCTGTGAACTCATGTTGTTATTAAAGAAGTGTGTGCAGGTGAATAGTAATTTACAGGAAGCAGTAGGACCTGTGTTGATAAACTGCAGTCTTGACACAGATCATATGAACCAGGCACTAGCAGGGACTGTGACAGCGAAGCTTCAGCTTGTCTTCAGCTGAACTGCTGTGCTTGACTGGGATAAGGTTTTCATCTAAGCATCACCCAGAGACAGGCAGGTATGGTGTCACTCTGGATGACTCTGCTGCACCTCTACATGACATCCCAGGGCTCCATCCAGAACAGCATTACAGGTCATGGTGAAGCTGCAGTGGGAGTTCAAGTCAGGCCACCTCTGCACAGGGGTGGTTAGTTGTGTGAGCCAAGTTGTTCTAGTAACAAAAAAACAGTGAACATTTACATAGCCACCCTTGAGACTTGGTAGACTTGGTGGCGGTAGGTTAATGGTTGGACTGGATGATCTTAGGGGTCATTTCCAGCCTTAACTTTTCTATGATGCTATGATTCTATGAAACACTTTTTCAGACAGTCTTTCACAGGAAGGCTGGTTGTTTGGTTTTTTTTTCTCCCGAGGACCTAGATTAGAACCCTGTCTGCTGGATATTTGGTGGACAGCAGAATGACCATGAGCCAGCAATGTGCTCTCGTGACCAAGGCGGCCATTGGCATCCTGAGGTGTATTAGAAGGGGGGTGGCTAGTAGGTCAAGGGAGGTCCTTCTCCCCCTCTACTCTGCCCTGGTGAGACAACATCTGGAATATTGTGTCCAGGTCTGGGCCTCTCAGTTCCAGAAGGACATAGAACTCCTTTTAAGAGTCCAGCGCAGGGCCACACATGTTAAGGGAATGGAACACCTTCCTTATGAGGACAGGCTGAGGGAGCTGGGTCTCTTCAGCTTGGAGAAGAGGAGACTGAGAGGTGACCTCATTAATGTCTATAAATATGTGCAGAGTGAGTGTCAGAAGGATGGAGCCAGGCTCTTCTCAGTAATGGCCAGTGATAGGACAAGGGGCAATGGTTCCAAGCTGGAGCATAGGAAGTTCCATCTGAATATGAGGAAAAACTTTTTCACTTTGATGTTGACAGAGCACTGCAACAGGCTGCCCAGAGAAGTTGTGGCATCTCCTTCTCTGGAGACTTATCTGGAAACATTCCTGTGTGATCCTGCTCATGCAGGGGTGTGGACTTAATGATATTCTGAGGTCCCTTCGTAATGTTCTGTGATTCTGTGGTACTGGAAAAAATAGACCCTTCTGCAGATAAAGTAGGTCTCCTTACAGATGGATAGGATAGGATAGGATAGGATAGGATAGGATAGGATAGGATAGGATAGGATAGGATAGGATAGGATAGGATAGGATAGGATAGGATGGGATGGGATTTTGGCAGTAGTCTATAACAATTTTGCTAATAACATTATCATATTGCATCAGGTCTTGAAGTATTTGAACTAAAAATCCTTTCCAATTTACTCTCATTACCTGGTTGTAGAGGGACTTGTCAGTCCCTGAGAGATCTCACTGTAAATACAGCGTGAGACATATGCTGTAACAGTTAAGCAATGTGAAGTGAATTAGGAGTAAACTGGAAACTTTAATTAAGCATTTTCATTGCTGTCATGGGTTTCAGCCAGGCCTGCAGTGTTATTCAAACATACGGTTTGTGGGTTTGATTCCATGGCCTTTTCCCAAGGGAAAAGATGGGATTCAAGCACCAGAGGATGCTTCTTGCAGTGTGTAAAAAGTATGATGCATCTCAAATAATATTCCCATTACACACTGTGATAATAACGGTAATTTTGTTATTTTTGGAGAGTTGCTGGGGATTCCAGGGTTCTTTCACCATTTATGGCTATTGGTGTACTCTACAGTTCTGGAGGACCTACTTAGTGTGTTATTTGTGTGTGTTAAACATGCATTGGGGCACATTTTTGCATATTTCAACTTGATAAATGTTTACTCTGAATATTTTAGGAGGAACAGAAAGTAATGTCTTTTTTTAAGCCTAGAGGACTGGACATAGAGGAGAAAAGTGAGAAGACTTCATAAGCTGTATAGCCAAGGCAATGACACTTCAGGTTGGATTTGTATTGTTAAATACATCTATTATAGCCACTCAAGGGGTGAACGTGGGTACAGAGTCAAATGGTACAGAAGGCATGTCTCCACGTCTCCCACTGTTGGCACTTTCTAGTTGTCACACTACATAGCGCTTGGTGCTCATCTTTTCCAGGCATCAGGTGCCCTGTGCTTCTATGACATCATTATCCATTTATATGCTTTATTTTTGTCTAAATTGTCCAAAACATTTGTGGACCACTCTGTGGAACAGGGGTGTTTTGGTGGCATAGAGCCATCGAAATACATGACATGCTTTGGGGACAGTTTGTTTGGGAGGACTGTAAGAGTTGGTCTGAAAACTAGAATTGTCCCAACATTGTCATCGGAGACTCTGACAATGAAGTACCCCGAAACTTCATGACATCTTGTCACAAGTTTGCAGCCACAGGTTTGCAGCAACCTGCCTGACCAACTGAGACACAGTCACTATTCCAAGGAATGGAATTGTACCCAGACAAAGACCACTAAGCTTGCTGAACCAGGAGAAGGTGCAGACTCCATGGATACCTGGGAACAAAATACTCTTTGGATCCTGGAAGTACAGTGTGCTTGGGCATGCTTAAACAAAGAGACTGCTGCTTAACCAGAACCATCAGGATGAAGCAACCTCATAGATAAGGATGGGCAAGAAACTGTTTGTACCCAGACTACAAACCTTCATCAGAAGACCACCAGAGACCACCTAGTGACTGTAGTATATGTGCACTTGAGGGTGGGGTAGTATGCTAATGATTTCTGGGACAGCATAAAAGACGACTTCTTAGTGATGAACTTTGGAAGCTTTCCCCACTGAGGATCATGATGACTGAAGAGCTGACAGGACGCCACCTGGATCTGGGACCACAGGGATGCCTTGGACCCCGTGGTGGTAGCTATTATTCTCTTTCCTCTCTTTACCTCTTTCTTCTCTTTATTTTACCTTTTCTCCCTTTACCTATTACACGAAGCAATAACTCTGCATTGTTTGATTTAAACACAATCCCTTGGCATGGTTGCCCTGATCTTTTGCACTTCGAGATCCCAGCAGAACAAACCATCACGCGTCCACCTGAAGTGGACCATGACAGGACTTAGAGTTGATAATATGTTGTTTGTAACTTTTGAACAGAATTCCTGTCTTCCAGCAAATTCTGAACAAGAACCATTTTTAAAAAATGCTAAGGGCAGTCAGGAAATACAGCCATGACTTTGTATTCACTATAAAAATATTAAATCTCTACTTAATTTGAATAACTACAGAAATCTCATTTTCTAACAGTTTCCTAAAAAGTGTATCAGACCAGAGGAGCACAGCTGGTGTCGCTCAGTGCTCAAAGGTTGAGCCAGCAGTTGCTTTGTGGAGAAGAATGTGCCCTGCCAGAGCAATCCCATCATCTGAAAAGGCATCCTCGACAGATGCCAGTAGCTTCCAAGGGGTAAATTATTTTTCCTTTCTCTAGTCCATATGTCTCCTCACAGCCTTCACAGCTGGTAAGTCACAACATGCTCAGCAACAACCGTAATGGTGACACAGTGTAAGAATTAATACAAATATTTACCTTGACCTTGTCATAACAAAGGGAGAAATACAGAGACATTTGTCAGACTTTCTGTATTATTCTAATTTTTTCAGAAAAGCAAGAAGAGCCTTGATGTCTGCTGGTGTTTGAAATTTCACTGCAAGGAAGCCTAATGTCTAGAGTTGTGCCTTTTTCATTGTGTGATAATGAAAAATATTCATTTGAGCTGCATTTAGTCATAAATTTTTTTTTTTTTTCCCTTCATGCGTGATTCTGAAGAGAACTCTGTGAGCCAGTTACAGTGCCAGAGCATGAATGTGTGGCTACATGAATTTGTGCTCTACACATCAGGGCCCCCGCCAGTAAAAACACACTGAGAGTAGTTCAGAGACATAAAAGCAGCAGGCAGAAAAAAAAAAAAAAAAGACAAGATCTGTTTGTAAACTCACCTGTTGCTACCACATCAGGCTCAGCAGTGCAGCCCTTCTCAACACCTGTCTGGCTGTGGCTGATAGACGCTTCCTGTGCATGGTTAATATTAGCTGTATCTCTGTTCTCTGCTGCGGCACGCAAGACCTGGTTCAAGCTGTGTTGCTGGTGCATGATGTGGAGACTGATGCAATATGTTGTGGGATTCTTTCCTTACCACAAAAGAAAAAAGGAGAAATCCATGGGAGCAGCATATTAACAAACAAGCAAGCAAACAGCAATGTATGACAAATAAGCTACTTTCTTCCCTCAGTAAGAAACCCTAATCCCTGGGAAACATTAATATTGAAAGAAGCATACTGACAAAAGGAAACAAACAAGGAGAAAACTCTTTCATTGCAAGTTAAGTCTTCACATAGGAACGCCAGATTTGTGAATGCATCTGCACTTAACTCTTCTTAGGGATAGATATTTACTAGACAACTTATTTATTGCTCTCTGTTCACATCCAAAGGACAAACCAAGAGGAAAGAGTTGACAGTGGTCACAGAGCTGGGCAGTGGCAGAGGTCAGATAATGCCTTCATTCTCCAGGTAATGAAAATGATGTCCCCTGTATTGTTCTATACTGCTCTGATGACCCCAGGTAGGTGCTTTAACAAAATCAACAATAGATTGGTCACGCTGAATTATTTATTTATTTTTTTTTTATTGTGATCACAGCTAACATGTCTGTATGGTGGGGCTCTTCTACTGGAGGTTCAAACTCTTTTTATCACTTGTTCACAGAATCACAGAATGTTAGGACTTGGAAGGGACCTCGAAACATCATCTAGTCCCACCCCCCTGCCCAAGCAGGATCATCTAGATTAAATCACACAGGAAAGTGTCCAGATTGGTCTTAAATGTCTCCAGAGAAGGAGACTCCACAACCTCCCTGGGCAGCCTGTTCCAGTCATGTGTCACCTTCACAGTGAAAAAGTTTTTTCTTATGATCACATGCAACTTCCTATGCTCCAGCTTGGAACCATTGCCCCTTGTCCTGTCACTGGCCATCACTGAGAAGAGCCTGGATCCATCCTCCTGACACTCACCCTGCACATAGGCATTAATGAAGTTCAGCATTGGTCATAGCCAAAATGGAAGCACTCACATTTACCTATAATGTAGCTTGCAACCAAAAATGCACTGAAATTCATTAAAAGGAAGATAAGTAAGAGTCAACCAAACTTTATTTAAGAGGAATGTCATCAAGTCAGCAGGAAAGACTAAAATAACCAAAACAAAACCCAAAACCAGCTTTAGTTAAAAGTGCAATTGGCAAGCAAAACAATGAGTTGAAACAATTTAAGAGAATATAACAAAAGAGAAGTTTGGAAATATGTCTCATGATTTTTCTCTAATTAGGTAGTTGATAAAGGACACTAAAGACATCAGAGACTATCCAGAGTTGAAAAGGCCAAAGACAGGAAGAAAGGGAGTATTTTAAGTGTACCTGGAACAAATAAATGCTAATAAAAACAAAGGCAGCATGCTTCTAGACTATATTTGGGAGGAAGCAGGATGATACACTAAGATCACATGAAGATGATAAACTACTTTCTGAGCTGTTAGGGGTTCAGAGAACATGAAACAACCCTTTTTTAAATCAGCAGGACTGGATAACTTTGACTCGGGTGACTTGAAGTGAATCCAGTGCAGTCTCTGGTTCCCTGATGTTTCCTTTTAATCTCAGAATACCGGGGAAATTACAGACAACTGGAAAAATGTTAATTCCCTGCCAATATTTGGTGAGGACAAACAAGACAATGCTAAGATAGGCTGAAAGCCCACCAGCCAATTGTATCAAAAAGAGACATATTTATAAATCAACAGGGCTAGTAGTGATAGTAGTCCATAATAATGACCACTAATGATGTTTTAATATGAAAATAGCTCTTACCTACTTTGCATATGATTGCTTGAGCGTACTCTAGATGTTTTCAGTTTTTAGTACCATGTAATATTCTAAATAAAACAAGATATAATGTACCCTGTACAACATCAAAGCACATATTTAATTGATTTAAAAAAACACTTAACTAACAGCTATCAATTTCTTTTTTTCTCACTGAGCAGATTTTATCAAGTGGATTTCACAAAGATTGGTCCAAAAACTTCCAAGGTTTTATCACCTAATTTAAGGGTGAATCTAGAATTTTCCTATTCCATAAAGACTAGCAGACTAGTAAATTATCCTGTGACTAGGCAAAAATAAAAAAGTAGATGAAACATTTTGCTAATTGGACCCTTTCAAAGTAATTACAATTGTATAAAGGTGGCATCTGCAACCCAGAAGCACAAACCAAAGTAGATCTGAAGATTATATTGGATACACAGGTGAATTTTAAACTTCAGAATGATGCTGGGGAAAATGACATCGGCAATATGATCTTTAGACATACACAGAAAAGTGAGTAAGGGAAGACAAGTGATTTCTACCTGGGTTTGTAGTAGAAGAGTACTGCATCTTGGCCTGATAACTATGTTTTTAATGGGATGTTGAAAAATTGTACAGACGATAAAAGTCAGAGGAAAATAAACCTAAGGGTCTGCAAGAAAATATCTGACAATGAAGTAATAAGCAAATTTGGTTTCTGTAAGTTGGTAAAAGAATAAGGTGCCTCTTGGAGGCATGGAGAAAACATAGAATAAGAGAAGTTGCATGGGGAAAACAGCTGGCAGCTTAAATGATACAAGCTTAAGGTAGAGGCAAGGTCTACCAAAGGGATACTGATCAGATCACTTAAAAGAGCAAGATGAGTGGTGGAAGATCAGTCACCTGCTGTTTCCATCCATGGTTGGGTGCTTTTCAAGGTAATCCTTCAGCATGACCTGATTGCAGGCGACTGGGCGATATTCTGTGGCTTGTGAATCACAGGAAACAAGAAAGGCAATCTTACATCCTATAAAAATGGCCCTGCTTTGAGCTGCTATAAATGCACTGGGTATATCTGTTACTGGGCAGAGATTTCAGAGCCCATTGCATTAATACATGCAGGTGAATCTAATTTTTTATAATGTATTATGAAGGAGGATGTATTAAAATTTCCCCATTTGTCTCTATTTTTTTGGCTCCTTTCTTATCCTTTAGTGGGAGCAATTCAGAGTGTCAAGCATGGCTGGTGCCTCAGACCTCCATAGATGCATTGCATATGTATATCCATCAGTGATGCATTTCCACCATGTAGCAAATTTCCTCCTGGGAAAAAATAAAAAAATCCAAACCCCAAAACCATGCAGATGTGAGAAGGTGATTCCTGCAGATTCTCACAGAAGTCAGTGGGTTTGACATGACATGGTTCATATCTCCGAAGTGTGACCAAACCAACCCAGGCTACCTTTATGCTCAATGGAGGAGAAATCAGTAGCATCCATAGGACTGAGGGGGTGGTTCAGCTCCTGAAGTACAGACCTGTATATTGGTGGATAAAGTGAAATGTAATCTCCAACTGGGTATGGTGGCAGCCCAGACAGCCAGCTCAGCTTTACCTCCTTCAATGGAGATGTGATGAATGCCAACTTTTTTGGTCCTACAGATCTTCACTTAATATTACCATTGATGCTTTTGCTGTGAGTAGCATATAGAGCCAAGCTGAACACATTGCTTTGGCCTGTGTTGCAACTACTTTTATTTCATATGGTAAAGGAAACTAAATATCTCTCCTTTTTCGGGATGCAGCCAAGCAAATGACTTCAACACATGCATAAGCTGCACACAAAGAACTTCATCACATAGAAACTTTGGCCAAAGTGGGGAAAGATTGGGTTATATTTTTATCATTGTACATCTGTCTCAGATGCAAAGTCATTACAAAAATTAATCCTTCTACCTTGATACAACTCTGTATGTCACTTGTTTCTCTCCCTTTCTTCTCTGATGTGAACATGGAGTTAAGGAATGACTTCCAGAATTTCTGCCAACCACACATGACAGTGTGATGATGTAATATAATTTCCTCTCCATGCTCCATATGTGCTATGGCAGAGACTACGCAGATACGCTGTATTTATAAGATAATGACAGTATTTCCTAAAACAGAGCAATTTTTTACAGCTTGTGCTAGGCTCCAAGTCCTTACCGCATCTTTTAAGCAGTATTCCCCTAACCTCATGATTAGTAGGGTGAATGCTGTTATAAACGGTTGTGACAACTTTTAGAGTTTCCAAATAGAATTTATTTGAGCAAGTAACAAGCAAGCAAAAACAACGCTGGGCGGCCGGGGAGTCTCCTGCTCCACAAAGGCGAGCGCCTCATCCCCACCAAAGTTCCCTTTTTATCGTCATTTTCAGGTAAATTCCAGGTTGAATGGTTCCCTCTGATGGCTCCCTTTGTTCTGCTCCTTGTCAATAGGGGGGCCTTCTCTTTGTTGAACGGGGATGAGGGCATTAGCCTTCCTCTGCGTTGTGTTTTCTCCGAAGGCAATTAAGACTTGCGCTTTTTATCTTGGTTAAATGCAAATGTTGCTTAACCTGGGGGTTGCTTAGTCTAACAAGTTTGTGCTCAATCAAAAGTCAATAGACAGAGTGTAATCACTTGGTTAAAGAGATTAACATAATTTCAATTCAAGAGATTAACATAGTTTACTCCTCTACCGGTTTGATTAACAAATTGATTACACAAAGTTTATCACAAATGCAAGGAAGTGCTGCAAGGAATTACTCAAGATCAGAGTCATTTATACCAAAACTCCATCACATTTCATTCTGTTTACAGAGAGCAAATATGACACTTACGTAATCTAGGGTTGACCTTAGATCAACACATCAGGGATACTTAATTTGGCTACATGTGCTCAGGAGAGGTGGCTGTCCATGGGGCACCACTCAGTCTCCACCATACAACTGATGGAAAACTTTGTCTGCTTCCCAAAGTGGGGTTACAATCTTTCCTATGGTGGCAAGCCCAAAAGTTTGTGAGTCCTGGTTCAAGTCCCAGGGTCTACTGGGAGGAGGGAGTTCTGCTAGTATCTCCAGTGTTGGTTCCTGTCAGCTGCTCTACAGTAAGTATGAAAATTGCACAGCAAGGAGAAAGGATAGATGGTGGATTCAGTATGTAAACCTATTCTAAGACATGTGCAGGTACAAATCAGTTTCCAGTTATACATTGTGTAAACACCTCCAGTTTTAAAAAAGGCATAAGCAAACATCAGTTGTAACCTACCTCTAACCTTGAGCCCACCTCTGTGTGAAAAGTTGTACTCAAATCCCCTTGAGCACTATGTCTACGATTTTAAGGGTTGTGCCTTTCATCCAACAGAAACTACTCTGTAAATGCCAGATTCTCCAGGGTACTCCAGCTCCTTTATTCTGCTTTGGGAAGCAGAGCAATTAAGTGCTTTGGCTTGCTTTGTAGCTGCTTTGTGTCTCTGGGGCAGTGCAAAGGGGTTTGATGCATTTTCTCTTGCAAAGCCTAGGGCATGTTAATGGTAGCTGTAAGAATAAACGTTCTCACCTGGGAGAAGGCAACAGAAACAATCACGCTCAGAAAGCTTCCAGAGACCTTGAGCACACTGAGGGGCACCGGGCTAAGATTAGCTGGGTAAAAAGCAATATATAGTTAATGGATTTTTCCAAATAATTTGCCAAGTCTCAGCTAAGTTCAGCTAAGAATGAGTACAGAAGTGTTGCTGGATGTGCAAGGACTAGCATGCATGTGATTTAAGGGATAAGCTATGGAAAGAATCATCAGAAACTAGGTGTGGGACTTATATGCCCACTACAGCTCCTTGTTCCATGCTGTAATAGGATTTCACATTATCTAGCCAGTCTGCAGCCCATGATCACGAAAAGTTCATGAATATGAAACATCTGTTTTATCATTCATGACAATAACTCAAACAGCAGATAATTTACTCCAGCACTTTCTTCACTGTGCTTCTCCACAGGAAAGTGCAGTTGGAAACAGCTATCCCTCAATAAGTACTTGCAACTCCCAGGAACACTTACGGGGAGGTGGCCAAAGAAATGCAGTCTTTGGGCTTGTTGATGTGGATGTGCTGCTATTTCAACTTTTTTCTAGAGCAAAATTTTTAAGAATAGCTGTGAGAGGATTCATGCTCTCTAACATGTGTCTGAGATCTTTTAATTGCCTATTCCTCTTCAGAATTCACATGCCTCTGTTTTCGAGGAGAGTGTATAATTAAGAGACATTGATAATTGAATACAGAGGACTGATACCTTTTTGCCATGTGATGGACAACTCTTTCTTAGGCATCTGCTTCTCCAACCCAGTGCAACATTGATGTTACTCTTTGCTCACAGAAAGAATGGTCCTACAACATTTCTTCTTAGTAAACTCATCTTGGTGAAAATGAGTTGGTAGAGGATCCCAATTTCCCTAGTCTCCAGGCTGGAAGTAAAACGCAGCCTGTGCTGGTAATGGCTGGCAATTGCATGTATCAGACAGATGGCCTATGAGGACAATCAAGAAGGGGAAACTAGGTCAGTTTTCTAAAGATGGATATAAAACAATTGTTCAAGCATGTAGGGACGAGATCATAAAGGCCCAGAATCAAGTACAACTAGCAAGGGACATGAAAGGTAACAATTTCAGAAGAAAGAGGAAGAGGAAGGAAGAAGCTGGTCCTCTGCTTAGTGAGAAAGGAAAGCTAATAATGCCTGGAGGTCTGGAGTGATTAACGCTCCTCACAGATCAGCCCTCACTAAAACTGATATGATACCATGACTGATGTGCTAACACCAGCGAGTGGGAAGGAGGAATTCAGTCTACAATAAGGAAAGGTGGGTTAAGGCCATTCAGGTGACCAGAACTGCCTGTTTTGGCTCAGCAGTCATCCACCTCAGTGGGAGCAACCAGTGAGGTGGGAATAGGTGGCTTCCTGCAGAAGTGATCTAGGGATTGCAGGACAAGAAGTAAGTGAACTCTAGGAAGTGTAAACAGGAGGTCGATGTCTAGTCCCAGTTTTAGTCCTGAGTCATTTCAGGGAAGGCATGATGTCTGAGCAAGGAGTCTGAGAAGGAGAGAAGGCTGAAGTGGATATAGATATGTATATTACCTTTAAAGTGGTTAAATGCTGCAGTGAAGAAGAAAGAAATAATTTCTCCAGTGTGCCCAAGCACCAGTGGACCTACACTACTAACAAGATAGATTTAAGATAGACTTAAGGCTTAACACTCACTCTGAGGGCAGTGAACGCTTGGAGTAGGAAGCAGGACCTGCCCTTCATGAACCTGTGCTGGCTGAGCCTGATCCCCTGGTTGTCCCGCACCTGCCGCATGATGGCACTCAGGATGATCTGTTCCATGATCTTCCCCGGCACCGAGGTCAGGCTGACAGGCCTGTAGTTTCCTGGATCCTCCTTCCGACCCTTCTTATAGATGGGTGTCACGTTTGCTAGTTTCCAGTCGTCTGGGACCTCCCCAGTTGACCAGGACTGCTGGTAGATGATGGAGAGTGGCTTGGCAAGCTCCTCCACCAGCTCCCACAGTATCCTTGGGTGGATCCCATCTGGACCCATAGACTTGTGGGCATCCAAGTGGAGGAGCAGGTCAGTGACAGCCCCTTCTTCGACTGCTGGGACTTTGTACTGTGTCCTATCTCCATCTCCCAGCTCAGGGACATGAAAACCTTGATGGTGACCAGTCTCCAGTCTCAGTTGAAGACTGAGGCAAAGAAGACTTAAGTACCTCAGCCTTCTCCTCATCCTCAGTGGCCAAGGATGAGGAGAAGGCTGAGAAGGCTTCTAGTGTAACCTCAAGAGCATGGTGCTGTATCCTATGTGGAGATCTTCCCCTTTTCTTTCCTCACTCCTTTACTTTGCTTATCTCACACAGTATCCCAAAATATGTTCTCCCTGTCCAAATTCCCTTTGGGAAGCCTGTCCTGGCTGAACATGTGCAGCCCAGCAGTTTCTCAGGGACTCAACAATTTTAGGTGTGATTAAAGAGAGATAGACCAAAGCCATGTTAAAGGGAAAGAAGTACTGCCAGAACCCATAAAAACATTTTATTACTTGATGAAGAAAAGCATTTTCTGGATCAAGGTAAACATCAACTGCACCAGTCTTTCTCTAGAGCATGTGGTCTCAGGGCCTTGTTCTTCTCCATTCCCCTCATATTAGACACAAGTCTATACCATCCCATCTGCTCCAAAAGGCTGATAAGAGGAAGAGGAAGGAAAAATAAGCCCAGAAGGAAACAAAGATTACTGTGGATGATACCCCAAGTCCAGGAGGGGGTCAAAAGTTTTATTATACCAGTCAGAGATGGAGCAAGGTGGACACTGGTCTCAAACCCCAGACCTTGGGGCAGTGACCTGCTCTGTCACTCCAAGTGTGATACATCCTGTCCCCTTCCCTTTCTTTGCCTCAGGACTGTGTCACTGGGGTTGGCAAATGACAGTGTTCCAAATTACATCAGGAAACAAAATCATCATGCTCTTAATTTAGTAAAATAAAGACTAGCAGGCATCGTGATGAACACCTTCCAGGACATGGTTTATTATCTTCATTACAATCTTTTTTAAATGTTTCAGATACAATTTTCAATGGTAATAAAAATATGCATATCCTGAAAGCTCTCCTTTGATAGCTCAAACCTCCTTCTGCTGAGGATATAGAATAACCTATACCAGACCCTCAATTTATTCATTTTCTTGAGGTAGAAAAACTATATCAGCTGGAAGGTGATAGTATCTTTAACTTGTGACTTTGAAAGAGTCCAGGGAAGAAATTCTGATGTACTTAATATTTTACTTCCTAATATAGTAGTGTGGAAACATATACCTTTGCTTTCACCCCTTTTTTTAATAAGGAGTGAAACTAAAGGAGAACTGAAACTAAGGAGGAATATTAGCATGGGGTGGGAGGAGAGGAAGCTTAAGGTGCTGCTTGCAAGAAATTAGAAAGAGTAAAAAGATATGACCTTGAGAGCCTGTGGACTACGTGTGCCTCAAGTAGAAGTAGTTTTGTGAGCATTACATCAATAATGCACTTTCCCCACAGATTTGTGTCTGGTGGCTGACTACAAACTCCAGCTGAAGTTGTTTTCCTGCAGTCAGTAGTCTGAGAGGTCTCGGCTGTGTGGCTTCTCTGGCGTCCAATAGTGCGTGAGTAAACACTCCACTTTTCCCAAAGGTGTGATATTCCTACAGCCTCTCTCTTCTTTCTCGGTGCTTCCTCTCACAAAACAGGAATGTGATTGCTGGTGAGATACCTCTCTCTCTCAAATCTGGCTTGATTTTGGCCAAGAGGCTCAAAACTTGCTGCAAAAGGACACGGACAGAAGAACACGTACAAAGCGATTGCATAAGCTACATTTCCCCAGGAAACACGGACTGAAAGCAGCTCTGTTGAAAGAGAAACGTTTACTAACCAAATACCAAAGGAAACTTTGAATAAAATGTTACCAGAATTAGAACATGGAATTTGGATATAGATGGAAAACTGGTCCTCAAATATTTCATGTTTCACAGGTTTGATCTCTTTGGGATCTGTCCATAACTTTCCTAAACATGTCATAAGCTTTCTTTCTTATTTTCTTTAATATTAAAACATATTTGCATTTATTCAAAAATATTTTAAAATAACATGTGGACTAGAGGGTTAGACCTATCTTCCAAAAGAAAAACAAGACCATCTGAGATAGGAGTTATGTTTTAAAGCCTTTAAAGCCAACCCCAGGTACCAGTATACTGGTACCTGGGGTTGGCTTTAAAGGCTTAGACTGGCCTGTTGGAGAGCAGTGTGGGTGGGAGGGACTTGGGGGTCCTGGTAGACAGCAGAATGACCATGAGCCAGCAATGTGCCCTTGTGGCCAAGAAGGCCAATGGCATCCTGGGGTGTATAAGAAGGGGGTGCCTAGTAGGTCAAGAGAGGTCCTTCTCCCCCTCTACTCTGCCCTGGTGAGACCACATCTGGAGTATTGTGTCCAGTTCTGGGCCCCAAGTTCAGGGTGGTCCAGTGCAGGGCCACCATGATGATGGAGCGGAACATCTTCCTTATGAGGACAGGCTGAGGGAGCTGGGTCTCTTCAGCTTGGAGAAGAGGAGACTGAGGGGTGACCTCACTAATGTTTATAAATATGCGAGTGTCAGGAGGATGGATCCAGGCTCTTCTCAGTGATGGCCAGTGATAGGACAAGGGACAATGGTTCCAAGCTGGAACATAGGAAGTTGCATGTGAACATAAGGAAAAACCTTTACACTGTGAGTGTGACATCACTGACACAGGCTGCCCAGAGAGGTTGTGGAGTCTCTTTCTCTGGAGACATTCAAGACCAATCTGGACACGTTCCTGTGTGATTTAATCCAGGTGATCCTGCCTGGGTAGGGTAGGTGGACTAGATGATCTTTTCTCTTCCAAGTCCTGGTATTCTGTGATCTGGCAATCCTGTGATGCTTCATTCTTTTGTGCTTAATGCAATTTCATTAACATATTTTGTTATGTGCTTTTCCCAATCAAAGGTATGTCTAGTCTACCTCAACCTTGGATTTTCACTGACCTATTTAGAGTTGAGAAGCCTGAGTATCGGATTAAAAGGTCCAAATCTGATTCCAGTCTTACCTAGACCCAAATTGTAGCAAAAGCACTGACCACAGTCAATTCCCAGCAAGAGGACAGTTTTCCCTCCTCGTTTAGTCCATCCCAGAGACTGGAGAATATCACTACATTAGTAGACGGAAAAAAGGCACAGAAGAATGAATACTTGTGCAATTCTGTGGTCAATGATCTGGAGAATAAAAATACCGGAGTGTGCATATTATCCACAGTGGGTGAAGTCATTTTTGGAGCTTGTCATAATATTACTTGTCAAGGAGACCATGAGATCAAGCAGGAAAACCTATGAAGGGAGCAGACTGTGAGGCTTCAGGAATTTTATGGGATTCTTCATGCTTTCATAGTTTGTTAGTCAATATATTTTTCTCTCTTTTCATGTGCATCAAGAAAAACATCTTTGAGCAAACTCAAAGGTTAATTCCTTCCCCATTTGTTCAAATAGTTGAACTAATATTTATGAATAATGCATTGCACCCATGAATGCCTAGATCAATACAACTCCAAGGACTTCATTTTTATACCAGCTGAGGCTTGGGCTTATTATGTGGTGTTAATCCAGTTTCTTTTACTGGTTTGCAAATATTATATAAATATTTATTTCCAAAAGACTACATCTCTACAGCAAGGATTTATCAGCTTTTTCATATTCCTGGCAGGTTCCAAATTGTCTGTGGCCAGTTCATTGTGATTATTAGTTATTCTTAATATTTGGCATATTATTTTAATGGTGATTGGTTTGGGGTTTTCTCTTCTTTTATGTGTAAGTTTGGGTTGAAAGCTTTAATTAAGAAACTGATGTTTTTACAGAGCAGATACTAAGACAAACAATTCCAGGAAAAACATTAGATACCCCAGAGTATTGTTGCTGCTGCCACAGATGCCTGGTACTGGTTCAGAACTGTCAGAATATCCTTTCTGCCCACATAATTGCCATGTAAATGCACAACAGGAAACTATGAGGATTTAAGAATAGATGAAAACAATAATCAGGCCATTGGTTTTGAGGGCAAAGACTAAAATACAATATTTGAAGTTACTGCCATCAATAACTGAAAATCTAATATAACACATATTTGTACATTAATATAAACTTCTACAACATTTTTATATGGAAACTTACAGAAATTAATATTTAGAAGGCTTAGATATTTGCTACTATCATTCAAACCCTCATATTTTTGCTCACAATGAAACAGCTCAGCCACTGTCAGACAGATTAATACTGCTGAAATCAACACAGTCACACAGATTGACACCAGCTGAAGACCTGTCCTAATAAATCTGAGCCTGTTTATGGCAGATGAAACTGCAGTCATGTCTCCCCAAAGGAGGTATTCTCACTTGAATATAAATGGGTTTGGCTGTGTGAATGAATTAAATATGGAAGGTTCCATTTTTCAGATTTAGCTTCAGCTTCACTCATATCAGTAGATCTGGTTTATGCCAGCTCTTTGGAGAATTAATCACCCAGGCCTGGAGTCCTGGCAATCAGGTTGGTTTACCTGAACTAACAGATTTTCCCTTTAGCTGTTGGGGGCATTATCATCCTTACAAGTGTACCAGCATGAGGAGTGAAAGCCAGAAACATTGTGAGTACTTACTCTGAGTTGGAACCCTGGGTTGAGTAACATTTCAAGGTACCTCCATTCACCCGGCATTTTTTAAGGAAGCGAGGGAATCCAGTAGTGGATTTACCACATTATCTCCTTGCTAGTACCTTCTGCACCAGGCTAGCAGGGATGCAAGGATGAACAGGAGCAAAGGAGGGTTTTTTGGCACTCTAACCATACTGCAATTCTCATCCTTCTAATTTGGAAAAACTATTTAGACAGCAAGAAAGTGAGTCCTCCCTGCTTCTTGCACTCTGTGGTTTCAAGTCTCATGTACCAAGGCCTGTAACTGTGGAAATGAGATATTCACCTGTGTTGAAGTGGGGCTGGCAGAGTGCTCAGATGCCCGATGTTATCAAGACTCAGCTAAACCAGATGTTTTCATACTCTTGTTTCTAAAGTTTCTTTGATATTTCAAAGGGCTGGGCTGATGTAACTCTCTTTCCCATCACCTAAGTTGTAACAACAACAACAACAATAATAGATGGTGCAGTTTGACTCCCCCACCTCCCATCCCATTCCAGCATGTGCCTCCAAAGCAGGTGAGGTTCCTATCCCCAGGGTGTCCCCCACTATTCAACAGGGAAATCCTGCATGGACAAGGTGTCTCCACCATCACCCCAACATGGAGAAACGCAGAAAGAAGGGCACCCTAATAAAAACCTAACACAACTAGTTGTGCCAGATTGATGACTCAGCCTTTACCTTTTATGAGTCAGGAAATTCCAAGGTGTTCTTTTTTCCCTTGGACTCATAGACAGACTGATCTCACTTATTACAAGGTAAATCCAGTACAGGCAAGGAGCTATTCCTGCCACACATTTGCAAGCAAACACAACATCCATCCTCCCTGAACACTCTTTCTGTTCTTAGCAGTCCCTGTGTTCTTTGGCCAGCTACAGCTGTCGGTAAAAGTGTCAGGCACATCAAACAGCATAAATAAATCAATCCATTTCCCAGTTTATTTAGTCTAAAAAGACTGTAAAATTGAGTCAAATTGAGAAACCTGTTTATGTGGCTGAGAGGCCTAAGGGACATATAGAGGAAGGAGTGATATTAAAGTGTTAAGCTAACAGAATCAGAGTGAGTTTGCACTGTGACATGCTACCTGTTTCCAATCTACCATGGATGGTGGGACTGCAGAGTGATGGATAGCTGCATTCACAGACATAATGTCCATGGAAGGTGAAAGGTAGAGACAAAAGTCATTAAAACTATAAAATCGCTTCAAGGTCCAGAAAACCAATTAGATGCTGAGATTCAAAAGCAATGTGGCTTCCTGGTTTTATTGAAGAGAAGTGTCAGCTGTGATTTACTGAACCCTTGCATGTTTATATGTTGGAAGAAGGTACTGAATTCTCATCAGCCAAGCAGACATTGGCAGAAAGATGAAACTAGCAAACTCAGACTGAAAACAGGGCACAAACCTCTAATAGAGAATGTAGCTGAACTCACCAAAACATGAAGTGGATTTTCCATTATTTGAAGATCTTAAATTGAATTTAAGTCTTTGAATTTAACTGAGAAGTGTCTTTAGAGCCTCCATTTACCAGGGTTAGTACAAGTCTCCTCAGGACTAAGCCAGGGTGATTGCAATGATCTCTCTTAGCTTTGTCATCCTCAGAGGGAGTTGAGAGCCCTCAGAGCAGAAGCCAAGCTGTGGACTGCTGCTGTCACTGAGTTAAAAAAAAAGAGCCTGAATGTCCCTTTTATTTGAGACTTAGTGAGATAAATTCAGACCCAAACACCCATGTAAGTTCACTGGTGTGTCATTTCCCCACAGGAATAGCTATCAGAATGGCTGCTGAGGCAGTTGGATGTCTCCACACCCCTGCCCTGGAGCTGCAGAGCCTCTCCTTGATCCCTGTCTCATGCAAGCTAAGACAGTGTCTGGTTTATAATCACAACAGCACAAACTCCCACAGGCAACATGAGATGAGCTGTGGAGCTTCAAGCAGCCAGATGTTCACATCTCAAAGACTCCATCCTTGCTGACACACTTGACCACAGCATTAACTAGGAAATTCACTGAGGGCAATGAAATATGCAGGGCAAATACTGGAAAGAGAGCAAGGAAAACATGTTTTATTGAGAAAACTAAAATCAACATGCTGCCATTTCTGGTGACATTTATAAATCATTCTCTACCTTGGTTTTGAAGTCTGGTAAGACTAAGAGCTTTGAACTTTTGTTCCTCTTCCATTTGCAAAGCTAGTTTTGCTAGGACTGCTAGCATGATCCCTTCAGCTCCAAGCCAGCAAGCATGACTTGTATCAGGTATTAGCCACCTACTTTACATGTGAGCCCATTATCCATTTCTTTTCACCTTTTTTAAGAAGCCATCTCACCTAGGTTAGAGGAACTGCACTCTCAAAATGTCCCTTTCACTTCACAAAGTATTTAGACATTTGGACCCCAAAATGTGGCACCGACTGGTAGCCACATGCAGATGAACACCTCCCAGGTGCCATGAAGATAGCTGGCTTCTCTCTAGATTCCTCAACAAAGAAAGTCTCCATGGCTGAGTATTGCTGGTGTACAAGGAAGGATGTACACTGGTGACAGAGAGGGGTGAGAAAGAAATATTGAAATAGAGAGAGGTGGAATGAACGAACCACAGAGGAATTGAGGAAAGAGAGGGAAGGGTATACAGGAAGGGAAACAGAAACAGCCCTGGAGGAACCTAACAGAAAATAGAGTCCTCAACCTGGTCTTCAGGATGGTCTCTCCTGGGAAGGGGCTGTAGTAGGATGAAGGTGCTGGAGGAGGAAGAGAGAAAATGGCACTTCCTCTGATTTGCAGCCAAGGCAACTGGATGAGTGTTCAGAGAGGTCTTTCTAGAGGTCCCCAATCCAGCTGGTATAAAACCATTGAACTGTGGCTGCAAGAATACACATTACTGGAGCACAGCTTCTGCCACCTCCCCTCCCCACCCACCCTCAGCTGCAGGCTTGAGCATTGAGCTGGTGGGGGAGCAAACCCCATTGCAGCACCAGCCCCCTTGGAGGGATGGGTTGGCTGCCAGGGTGGCTGAGGGTGGCTCACCCCAACCCAGACTGGCACACCAGAGTTACAGGAGGTAGCTAAGGCTGAGCAGAGATTAAGGCACGATCCCTGTTAGAGTTTCTAAGGCTGAGCAGAGGTTGAGGCACCAGATCAGTTCCAGTTTGGCCATCAGTGTTGACCCACCCATCACTGCCTGTCATGCCAAGCAGGAAGGTTTGCCTATTAAATTTACCTAAATCTCTTTTAGCCCATGACTCTTTCTTGTGTTTAAGATCTGTAAAGCCTTTTATATGATTTTTGTTTCCTTCACAAGTACTCCTTTTCCTTATACTGTTCTATTTCAGTTTAAGGATGAAAGAGACTTTAAATACTTTCAATTCAGATGTAGAGGGAAAATACTGTGCCTGTGCATAGGTAAAAGGAGAAAACACCATCAGAGATGACCCAGCTAAAATCAGTGAATAAATTAATAGGGATACAGATGATCAGGGAGTTTAGCTCTGTTCTGGGCTGGATTTGCACTCCTGTGTATTTGGGCAATATTTGTTATGCCCATGGCTGGCACAGGGCAGAAATATAGCTGGGCCTGGGAGCTGATGCATACCAATGTGGTATACCAGTCACAGAAGGGATGCGTAGCAGGTGTGCTCTTCCTTCTATATCCCACATGAGTTTAACTCTGTAAAATGAAGGGGATGGAGCAGGGGGATGTCTCTAAGGAGCCATCAAACTGCCTCCCACAAGGTGTGCTTGCAGGACAAACATCCTTCTTCATTTCAATTAAAAAAAAAAGAATATTAAATAAATCCATCACCTGTCCCTGTTCATATATATGTCAGGTTATTAGTCATCATCAGGAGAAGCAGATCAAGTGTCTCTTGCCGTAGTAGCTAGGTTGCAAGAGTCTGCGTGCCGGGAGCAGTGTGAGGAGTAAGCCCTGAGCATTTCTGTGCATCGCAGCGCGATGGACCAGGCACTGCAGCTTCCCCTTTAAGAGCCCTTTGGCTAACGGCGCTGCACTGAAATGCAGGAGGTGGGACAACACCACACACAAAAATGAAGAAGTGAAGGCAGGAAAAGTTTCTCCAGAGGAAAAATGCAGGGCTTGTCCTTCACCCTGACGTCAGATCTGTCTTTAATAAAATCCCCAAAGAGCCAGGAGAAAAAGGCAGAGTGCCTAGGCTAGGTTGCCAGTTCAGGATTGCTCTGCATTCCCCAAAGTTGTGTTCTTGTTCAAAACGGCTCCAAATCTGGGTTCAATCAATGTATTTAATCCCGGCTTCCAGGGATGAGGTGGCTTTTGCCCTGGATTCTAGCAACAAACAGCATTTTGCAGGTGAGTTGGGAAACTGCAGGAGAGGCTCGTCTTCTGGAGACACCCGTGGGTCTAACGCAGGGTGGGCTGGGAGAGACGAGTGTGGTGAATGTGGGAAGGTGGGCACCCGTGGGCTCTGGGGAAGTGTGAGAGTGGGGAGGGAAAGGTGAGCTCTGGAGGAAGAAGAAAGGAAAGGAAAGGAAAGGAAAGGAAAGGAAAGGAAAGGAAAGGAAAGGATGCAGAACTGAGTTGAGTCCATCTCTGCTCAGCATCCAAGTGGATCTGCATAGAAATCTGTAGCGTGGTTTGGGGTTGGTTTCTTATTATTTATTTATTTGTGGGCTTTGGTGTGGTTTTTGTTTGTTTGTTTGTTTGTGGTTTTGTTTTTTGGTTTTTTTTTTGTGTTTTGTTTTTTTATTTTTCTTGCTACGGATTTGTATTGTTCAACAAGAGAAGGAGGAAAAGATCGCCCATTCCTGCCCGAAGCAGCCGCGGAGAGGCTGTTAGGGGAGCGGGTTGGAGGGGAGAGGGCAGCTCCCAGGCAGGCGATGGTGCCCAAAGGGAGCCGGGACCGAACCGTACCGTACCGTGCCACAGCAGGGACCAGGACCGGGACCGAGGCGGGCCGAAATGCCACCGGCCGCTCCCTGCAGGTTGTGCCGGTGTCGGCGCTGCCTCGGGAGGGGGGCGGGGAATATTCCCTCCTCTCCCGATCTCTTGTAGCTGCCCGATCCACGCAGGCAATAGCTGCTTTCCTCCACCCCACCTCCCTCCTCCTTAGTCCTTTGGAAAAACCCGCACGGGAAAGCCACGCATTCCAGGTGTCTGCGTTTTGCTCCCCGCCCCCCACCCGGTGCGGGTTTGCGGCTGTGAAATCCCCGGGGGAGGGAGATGGTGTTGAGAGCTGCCGTGCTCGGGACGGCGGTCGGGGGTGGGTGGGGGACGATNACGTCGGACTCAGGGCTCGGAGAGCCCTGGAGACCCCAAAAGGGCGGTGTGGAGAGCCCAGGGACCCGTTTGGGCTCCCCGGCTTGAGGCTGAGGTGTTCCCTGAGCCGGACAGGAGCGAAGTTGAGCCTGAGCATCGCTTCTGCTCGGAGCAGGGTGGGGGCTGACAACAACTGCTTTGCTCAAGGTGGGGGGGTGGCTTTGCAGGGCTGCTGGCACCAAGGGCTGGCTTGTGTGTTGCGAGATGAAGCGAGGCTTTAAAGCAAGAAGGTGGTGTGGTTCACCAGGCGCACCTGTGTGAAAGAGATGGCAAAGAGATAAGTCCTGTGTGCCTGTGGAGATGGAGCGATAACGGTGCCTCTTCTAGAAAAAGAAGGAAAAAAAACATAAAAGGGGGAAAAACTCAACAGAAAACTAACAACAAACAAACAAACTGAACCTTTTGAGATTTCTAGGGTGAGTTGACTCTTACCTCAGCTGATTTTTGTTGAGTGAGTAAAAAGTCACACAGAGGGAGCCCCCACCCCCCAAGCAGTGTTACTAGAGGAGATCTGTGTGAGCCTTGTAAACTCTGTCCTGGGTTGTCCTGGGTTCCCTTGATATGAAATATGTTTATAAAATAAACTGCTGTAGCATGACAGTATGTGTGAGTGAGTGCATGTGCCTGCTGGGGGTGGGATAGGGAGTGCAATCCAATTATTGATAGCAGCATGTTTGGTCTAAATAGTATCTCAAAAAGTGTGCAAAGCAATGTCAAAATTAGCCTCAAAAGAGTCCTGGGTCTTGATTTCTTCAGTTCAAGCTCCCCCTTGAACAGAGCAGGTGCCCCTGTGTCTCTTTGGAACATCCCAGACTCACTGCCACCTCCTGAACATATCCATGGACTTGTTGGACCTTAGAAAGCTGCACTTAGAAACCTTTGAGTAGGGGCAATTCCTCCCCAGTAATGAACTGTCTTTCTCTGTGTCTTCTCCACACCTGAACTGGGATGCGGTGGGGTGTTGGTAGACTGAGGAAGGTCAGATTTCTGCCTGGCATGATGAAGGGAGTGGGGAAACAGGGTGTGTATCATGGAGTAATGGGATGAGATGGGGAAACCATCTGGGAAGCGATATTGTTCTGTGTAATACTTAAAGGACAGGAGAAGAGCAGGCTTAATTTGGTCTGCTTAAGGAGTAAGGTCTGAAGAAGCAAGGGTTGTTGCAGTTGGTATGGGATATTGTGAATATTTTGTTGGCATGGCCACCCTGTTCATTGGGGATATCTTAGCTATGTCATGTGGGTCATAACAGATGAGTGCTGGTAGAGCTCTGACATGACTCCACCTCATTGTCTATTGTATTGCATCTTTGGTAGCATCATCACAACAGTAATAAAGATCTTTCCAACACTGCAGAGGCCTCCACAGTAGCATCATGCAGGTCACTGTGAACAGGCAAAGCCCTGTGGTCTCCCTGGGGACTTGTCATACTTTACATATATGAAAAAAAATAGAGACAGAAAAAGATGATCCACTAGGAAAGAGGAGGGTTTGCTCTCTGGAATATAACTGGAATATATTACTTGTTCCAGGGAGAAAGGCAGAGTAGTTAATAGAGGAAGGTCAGTCAGGTCTCAAAAGGCATTTCAGAAGGCACAGGTCAGATTCTGCTGAAGAGTCCTCTGTACCCCTGTCTGTGTTAAGTTACAGGCAACTACTAAGCTGTTAAACAGTTTTATTGACAAGGTTTGATATTGGGGCATAACTGTACAGGTAATGGGTTTGCCAAGAGAGAAATAGCTCAGCATAGTTGGAATTTTAGGCACATGTTTTCAAATATTTCTTAAAATAGATTTTCTTTTCATATATAATGGCAGGGACCAGCTACCACCAACAAGGCTGAGATTCCTCAGTGCCAGAGTCATTTCTGCAGCAAGGACTTTAAGGCCAGATGCATTGACCCCTTCCAGTGCCGCACCCTGAGGAATCAAGGAAGGATCTTCAGCCTCTAGTCCTGATGACTCAAAAGATACAAGACCCCTTGTCCAAACAGGAAAAAATGTCACAGGCCAGGGTGATGATTAGAAAAGCAATTCTGTGCTTTCTGGAACATTAGCACAGGAGGTTATATATGAGAAGGAGAATGCTGGGAGGTTTCTAAAACATTTGAAGAGGAGGAACGGGTGGTGTGTGCACAGGGGTGAATGCAATCCTTTGAATGCCTTCAGTGGTGTTGTGAAGCAGCAGGTAAATAGCAAAGAACGGCTTTTCTCTTCATCACATCAACTAGTGGGCAGGTATTGACACCTTTATTTGATGTGATAGCAGCCATGGCACACAAACACCAGGCCTTTGCCTTTACTGGGAGGTAGGGAGGAGGGAGAAAAAGGTTTTATATAGGCATGATCTCCTTTGTGAACATTGGTTTCACTAGATAGTCATTGATAATGACTCAAGCTGCCTCAGGCTGTGTGGAAAGTGGTTTGAGAACTGTAATGTGTGGTTTTTCCTTCTCCTTTTTGTTAGATTTATTGGCACAGATGTGAGGCCAAGAATTTAATTTGTAAAATGTTTGGATGTGGTGGCAGGAAAAAATTATTACATTCCTTTGGACTCTTCCAGGTGAAACCACAATCTGACCAAACTTGAACCAAAAAAAATAAAAAGAAAAAAAGCTACAGATTGATTTATGCATTTATCTATTTAGTAAGCAGTTCCTGCCTAGCCTAATGTGAAAGGTTCCAGACACCTTTATTCTTTCCTGCAAAAGTCCCAGGACTCTCCAGGGGTGGTGAGCTGAGGTCTGTCTATTGAGTGCTTCACAGCAGAAGGCTACAGTCTTGCAGCATGGAGAATGATGCATTGATAGTCTTAGGCAAGACAAGTTCAAAGTTGGTGTCTCTTGTCCCTCTAACCTTCCCACCATTCTCTGTTGGGTGACAGCATCATGTTACCAGAATAGGCTGGTATACTTCTCTTTAGAAGGGCTTCTGTCCTACACCTTCATAATGTCACTTTCCATAATGTCAATTAAAATTATTCTGGCTATAGCAGCTAAAGATTCATCTATGCAAATGAGTATCTTGTGGCTCAAAGCTGGTAGACATAATCCCCATGGGTATGGCGGCATCATACATGGGGCTTTCCCAAAGCCATTCTGAATTTGGCAGTCCCTCCATAAATCCACTTGCAGAAGATCATTGTTGAGTCAACATCCCAAAGGTAGCACTGATTGTGCTTCATGTGGATCAGAGGTCCAGACCCAAGTCTGGTTTTGATGATATTCTCTAAATACACATAGACAATTTGGTAGCCATGAAGTGCCAGTTTTCAGCAGTCTCTTTGCCAGCAGTAGCCAAGACAGAGCCAGACTGGGCTTCCTCACACACACCCCACACAATGCAGTTGGGCCACAGCCTCCTTGTGTCCCCTCAAGAAGATCCTGCCCATTTCACACTGCACCAGTCCTGCCTGCAGTGTGACTTCTCTGCTGGTGGGGCTTGTCCAGGGTGAGGCATTGGTTAAAAAAGATAGCGGTGGATTTTAGCAAAAGCATGAGATTTACGTGGTTATGCTGAGTTGTGTGTTCAGCTTCTTCCCCAGGTGCTAGGAAAAGGCACTGGTCAAGAGTTTCAGAAGTCCTCCATAGCCACATGGGACCTTTGACTTTTATCTTCAGAAGCTCCAGGCTCCCACATGTTAAGTGTTGCTTTAGTATCTTGCCAGTGCTCAGATTACTGAGAACTGCTCTTTTTGGATGGCCTTGTGTCACAGCAGGGTCTTGAGCATTCCTGTCTGGACAGCCCTGGCTCTCATGCATAAGTGGAAATGAAGCTGTTTTAAGGAAAAAGAAATAGAATCGTGTATGTGAACATTGGCAGCTGTGGCCTGGAGAAAGCTGAACGCCCACAGCTTCAGCTGAAGATTCATTTGAGTATCAAGTCTGACAGTGTCTCATGTTGTGGAGCAGAGAGCAGGGTAAGGTTTCTCTGTTTTTGGATTTAAGTCTGTCCCCAGGACATGCAGGTGGGCACCTTGGATTAAGATGTTCCCCAGATTCACACTTTGCTTTCTTGTAATATAGATCAACCAACCACATTCTTAGGACACTTATGGTAAAAGTAGAACTTTCTGTGTCTATTAAATAGAAACTCTGACTGACAGCTGTCAGCTTGGCAGTGATAGCCCCAAGCAAATTCTGTCCATTTGTTTTCTTGTCCCACCTTCAGCCTCCCATTGCCTAGAGGTTGGCAGTGGGATCACAGGGCTTTATTTTCACAAATGTGTTCCTGGGCCAAGGGACTCTGACTTTAGTGCTGTGGCGGCTCTGTGCAGATGTTCTCCAGTGCTGCTCTGGGTTTCCTAGCTGTGGGTGAGGATCACTGGTTCTCCCACACCCTGGTGGTCTCCCAGCTCTGGGTGGTATATCCACTGGTGCCTCTGTTATTTATTGCAGCCATGCTGTTTCTCTTGTGGCTGCTGCTTATTCTGGGATCCTTGGGGAAGCTTCTGGAGTCCTCATAATCCCTTGTGCCTTCTGATAGACTGCTGCTGGGCTTTGGCTTGTGATCCTTACATCTGGGTTAGGTGTGGGGAAGTCAGAAAAGGCTTTTTTACCTCTGTGGATGCCAACAGATGGCTCTGCTCTACAAGTAATTCTGCTTGTAGATGGGGAAGGAAAGGGGAACCTTTAGGCTGAGACAGCTGTGGAAGAAGATAACACTTAAGCTATTTGCAGCACAATTTGAATAATGAATCTCTAATACTTGTGTTGGTAATGCATTCCAGGACTGTGTGGTCATATCTATGTTCTTCTTTCTCAATAGCTCCCACGTTGTTCTTCTGTTTTACTAGTCTGGGTCTGTCATTCTACTTAACCTACAAAGCAAATGAGAGATGAGCATGTTGGAAGGCCAAGTTTCATGAATTGTGTGCAATGAGCCCAAAGGGAAAAGTGAGAGGTATTTGCAGACATAATTGTGGGCTCATGCATCATCCATGGAGGGTTGTGAGTCACCTGGATCTGATGTTGCTGGACATGTGCACAGTTAGGTCTTTGCTGTCATGGAGAAGTTTCAGCCTTGCAAAAGGACCTTCTCCTAAGAGCTTGCCTTGCAGATTTTGAAGGAGATAGAAGAAAAAAAAAGTCTCATGTTTAGTGATGGGAAACCATAGCCAGGACATTTGGTCCAGCATTTCACTGATGCTCAGATGAACAGAACTCACAATAAATGTAACACTTTGGCTGCTTTTATATCTTTTTCTTAGAGCTGAAACAAACTCCTTCAACCTAGTTTAAGGTGACTCTTGTCTTTTCCCTTCCTAGCATACTGAAATCGCCTCCAATGAAAGACTTCCAGGTGAATATGAAGCAGTAGTTTTCTTATCACATGTCAGCATGCAGCTGTCTAGCTTGACTGAGTTAGTAGTTACATTAGATTTAGAAAAATGGAAGCACTCTATGTGGTACACCTATATAATAGAAAGAATATAGTGAAGTCAGTAGCAATAAGCAACTTGGTAATTCTGTACAATACCTGGCACAAAACATGCTGTGTCACCAAGAACACTGTAACCCACATAGACTTTGACCAAAACTTTGACCCAAATTGCTCTGGATGACTCAGGGATTTAATTACTTTTTTAAAATTTTTTTTATTAGAAGGTGGGAATCCTTCCAGTATCTAAAATGGCCTGCAGGAAAAATGGAGATAATGATAAGGGAAGGAGTAATGGCCTTAAACTAAACGAGAGGGGAAATCTAGATTAAATATTAGGAAGAAGTTCTTCCCTGTGAGGGTGGTGAGGCCTTAGAACAGGTTGCCCAGAGAAGCTGTTGATGGGTTCCTCCCTACTCCCCACCCCCACCTCAGCAGTATTCAAGGCCAAGTTGGATGAGGCTTTGGGCAACCTGGTCTAGTGAATGTGTCCCTGACTATGGTGGGGGGTTGGAGCTAGATGATCTCTGAGGTCCCTTCCAACCCGAACCATTTTATGGTTCTATGAATTTTTTAGCTGTGTGTGAACTGTTGTGCTTTCCCCAGCCTTCTTGCACTGGGCAGAAAAACTAATGTACCAGAGCTCTGCAGAGAGACCAGAAGGTACCATCAATGTCTTAAAGCACCCCCTGACTGTGCTCCAAACACTTGTGTCAATGTCACTGCCGTGCTAGATAGATGGTGTCCTTGGCATTTGTGTATATGTGGTGCAAGAGGTCACTCTGCATCTGTGATTTTTGGACACATGGATCTGCCTTTTGGGTTTTTGAAGTCCACCAATATATTCCTGGATGTGTATGATGACCAAAGATGCTATAGCTTACATTTATGATCACCAGCTCATGCCTGCTTTGACACAGGGAGTGTTCTGTATCTGGGCTGATAAGAAGGTGGAGAAAACCATATGGGGATAATTAAGCGCTCCTCCAAAGGGCTGGCACTTGTACTTGGCTGCCTGCAGGCTACCAGTTCCCTGGTTTTAGAGTAACAGCTGGGTCATTTTAGCTGTTTAGCAAGGACCAAACCACAAAAACTGCAGCCAGTGTTGAGAATCTGCAAGTGGATTACACTACAAAACTCTTTAGTTACATTTTTATGAGGAAAAAAAAAAGGTGGAAAGTTAATTAGGAAAATACCTGGGTTCCATTAACTACTTTGGCCATTCAACAGGTGATTTATTTATAAGCATTGCCAGCAGTATTTCCTGCTGGATCTTGGTCTTAGACTAGGTCATACCCACAGCATCTGTGTGTGGGCTGATACTGATGTAAGAGAATGAGGGCAAATGTAGTTGGCTTCTTTCTGTGAGATTTTTTCCACATTTGACCCCAGGTATTGCAGTTACTGTAGTTAATTATATAATGACATCCCTGCTATTCGACTCTGCAGCTTATTTATTAAGATCATTCGCTATTAATTTTCACTGTTTTTACTCAAGTACCAAGTGTATGTTTTAAAAATCACATTTAATCAAACATTTCTATGAGGCACAGCTCTCCACGAGCCTGGCAAGGTGTCAGAGACACTGCAAACTGACATCTACGAGGCAGTGCATTTTGAGGGGTCACTTGACTTATTTTTCCATATTTTACGTCAAAGCCTGTACTGATCTTCCTCAGTGCACTGGGGTTCCCCAAAGATGTGGTATGATTGTTCTCATGCAGCTGGTGAACTCCTTGCACACCAAAGCTGCCCGAGTGTGGGTGAGCTCCTGAGCTTGTGGCGGAACAGTGCATTACGTGCCTGGTTTCAGGCTCAGATAAGACACTTCTGCTTCTTTTACTCAATTCTGTGTGATTTACATTCACCTGTATGTAATAGACATATGCATATACCCACCACCCTCCCTGTGTTTTTTATGTTTTGTGTCAGTTATTCCATAAATATATATTGTTTAGGCAGTCTGTTTGCACTCGAGGACAATCTTGTGACATATTTTTTATAGAACAACAAACTGGATTGGAAGGGACCTCAAAGATCATCTAGTTCCACTCCCCTGCCATGGGAGGGGACATCCTCCACTAGACCAGGTTGTCCAAAGCCCCATCCAACCTGGCCATGAACACTGCCAGGGAGGGGGCAGCCACAGCTTCTCTGGGAAACCTGTGCCAGGGCCTCACCTTCTTCACAGGGAAGAATTTCGTCCTAATATGTAATCTAAATCTTGTCTGCTTGCATTTAAAGCCATTACCCCTTGTCCTACCACTACACTCCCTGATAAACAGTGCATCTCCAGCTTTCAGCTTTTTTGACTGTTTCCCTCCCACACTCCAGCAATAGTAAAATACTTTCCAGAGTATCTTCTGGGAAGCTGGAGTATTTGATTCAAGGAATAAATGGACATTATGGCAGGACAGTTGAAATCCCTTTAAAACCTCTGCATCCTTGATGATTGTACCATTTTACAGATGAATAATTACAGAATTCCATTTGTCTCTTTCCCATGGGACTATATGACCCTGTAAAGGTGTTGATCCTGTTTTAGTGTTCACCCAGTAAAATACAGGGAAAGCTTTCCTAGAAAGTGGTTTCTACAGCAGGAGCTGTGTGGATATAAATATTTTGGCTTAACACCTCCCTCCCCAAACACTTCACAAATGTGGTTTTCCTGGCATAAATCATGTCCGTGGAGCAGCGCTGGCCCAGGGGGCCGCTCAGAAGAATCAGGGTGCTGTGCAGGGCTGCTGAGGTGCACCACAGCCTTGTCATTTGTGCATCAACACTGCCCTCGCGTGTCAGGGATTTCGAAGACCAAACCTGTGCTTGCGTGTGGGCTCCACACAGCTCCTGCTCCTGCTTGGCTTGCTGTGGGCTACAGGCAGCCAACACCAGTTATTCTGAGACAAGCAAAAATGTCAGCACTCATATAATTAGAAATTCATCTTTATCCTCCTGGAGAGAAAACAAATAGCTGATATCCTCCTCTATGCATGACAGCAGCTGCATTAACTGTTGAAGGGCTGAGATATTGCCACTGTCCCCATGTGGGTTGTTTGGGATGGGGGAAGTGGCAGTGTTTGTGTGGTGTGTTTTTTAGGAGGCATGTGGTGCTGGTGGGCATCAATCGTAGAATCACAGAATATCCTGAGTTGGAAGGGACCCATAAGGATCAACGCCAACTCCTGGCTCCACACAGGGCCAGACAAGTCAGAGCATGGGACTGAGGGCATCTTCCAGATGCTTCCTGACCTCAGTCCAGCTGGGTGCTGTGACCACTTCCTGGGGAGCCTGTTCCAGTGCCCAACCACACTCTCAGTAAACAACCTCTTCCTAACATCCAACCTAAACCTCCCCTGTCTCAGCTTCCTACTGTTCCCTCGGGTTCTATCGGTGGTCACCAAAGAGAGATCGGAGCCTGCCCCTTCACTCTCCCTCTTCAGGAAGCCACAGACCTTGATGAGGTCTCCCCTCAGCCTCCTTTTCTCCAGGATGAACAAACCCATGGACTTCAGCCTCTCCTCATAAGACTTCCATTTCAGATCCTTCACCATCCTCATTGCTCTCCTCTGGACATTGTCCAATAGTTTTGTGTCCCTCTTGTACTGGTGATGCTCAAAACTGCACCCAGTACTCAAGGTGAGGCCACATCAGTGCAGCGTAGTCTAAGCAAATTTGTCCTTGTGACCTGTCAAAGCACTTCACTGACAGGGAGTAGGACTCTTTGGGTTATGGTAGAACTACACCATGGCCTCAACAAGTGGGTTTGATTTTGGAATAGAGTTGTTTGTTTGTTTTTTGTTTGTGTTTTGTGTGCGTGGGTGGGGTGTGTGTGTGTTTGGTATGGTTTTTTTTTTTTTGTTTGGGGTTTTTTTGGGGGTGTTTTGGGTTTTTTTTATGATTTTATGTCAGTCATGGTGTCAGCAGGTGTCTGTATCAGAAAGGAGAACTTTGTCACCTTGTTGGTTTAGATATGAGCTCCAGTAGGTGAGCTGCATGCAAGCAAGAATGGTGTGAAGGTCCTTTTTCATAATTTTGCACAGATACATCATTATAAACTGCTGATCATCACTGATCTGTTGGATTTGAAGGTGCTGGGGAGGTGAAAGTGTCTTGCCCTTTTGAGGGCATCAGGTGCATGTGGTGGTTGAAAGATAAAACAGTAAGCAATTGACTTTGCTGAATCGACGGCATCTGAAAGTCTGCTCAGTGGAATGGTTTCTTCTTTGCATCCAGTAAGAACTAAAGAACTTGGTTTATTAGCTGTGTGTAGGAGGATGGATCATGGTATGGTTATAGTGTAGGAACAAGAAATCTAACTGCTATTTTTGGCTCTGCCACAGACATCCTGTCTGCCTTTGGGACAGTCACTTCATTGCTTGGGCCCCAGTTTAGAAGAGGTTTATTCAATAATTTCCTCCTCACCAAAGGTGCTGCTTTCTACCATGAGCAACCCCTCCAAGAAGCTGATCATGACTGGTCTGCTCGCCCTTGCAAGCTCCATGTGTGCATTCCCATCCAGAGAGCTGATACCTCCAAGTATATCAACCTCCACATTTACTGCTTGCACCAGCTCTTTTATGTTCATTCTCTGGCATCCTTTTTACCAAAGCCCTATTTCAGTTCTGTTTCCACTGACTTCAGGGGCAGGAGGATTCATTTTCTAGCACAATACATAATTTTCCTATACTAATAATTTCACTCCTTTTTTTCTTCATGATTTTGTGCCAGGAGGTGTTCTAGTTTCCCTGCTTGTAGTTTCCACTGCTTTTAATTCAAAACCAGTGGTTTTGCCTCCAAAGCCTTGTAAAAGACAAAGACAAATCTACTGGACTCTATCTTTTTTCTTCTTTCCCTGCTTTCAGTGTCTCTGCTTTTGTTAGGGGTGGGAGGGAAGGCACAGATGCTTTTTGGGGGCTTTCTATTGCATATTAAAACAGGATCCGAGCTTCAACCATGTCTGGAATAGTGTTTACTGTGCAAAGCCCAGGCTGTTTTGAGAGCTGGCTCTGACCCCTTCTGAGCCCACTCCACCTCATTGCCTGAGTTTGCTCTTTTTTTGGCTGTTTCTGGGACAGTTCTTTAGGAACAGCCTCTTCCCACTGTTCAGGGACCGATCACACACCTCCCCCTCTTATCCTTTTCGCAGCACATGAGACAAGATGCTGCTTGTAGCCATCACTCTGCTGACTGCTGCCCTGTAACAGATCTTGATAAAAAAGCAAATGTCCCTTAGAAAAGCTGTTTGGACAACCCCATCTCTCGAGCCTCACATGGGAGACTTGCATGGGTGGTCTTTTCTCCAAACTTCACTTGTCTGTCTCTTGCTGTGATCCTGCTGGTTCCTCATTCTTGATGCTCTGCTCAGCTACTGCTATGGGCAGCTGAAACATGGGGGAGAGATTACAACCCCATGTTGTAATCTTGTCAGCATCAAGGACACACTGCTTCCTGGGGCTACAGCATGGGGGTGGACAAGGCAGTGAAACCTAGGCTAGAGACCCACAGCCTTGGGTGGGCTACTCTTGATATGAGGCTCCAGAGCAGGAGATAGGCAAATACCTCCTGCAAAACTGTGTTGCAAGGCAATGCCATGTGAACTTATATGAGAACTTAACCAACTTCATCCTAGTCTTGGAAGCCAAATATCCTGGTCCAAACCCTTCTGATTTTGAAAAGATTCCTTCCCAATCTGTGTAGCATTTTTTATGTGGTGTTCCATGGAAATACAGACCAATACAGGCAAGATGTAGAGAAAGTTTGCATGACCAGGTAAGGAAACTTCATGACTGTGAGAGAACATCAAGGTGAATATTTTGAATTTAAGATTTTCTTTAAAGAATGCTGTCAAGTTGCCAAACTACTAAAAATAAGCTTCTCTTAAATTCAGAGCTGTGTAGAAGATCTCTGAGCATCTGTGGGTGGGATGAACCCCAGTTTATTGCTGAAGAAGCACAGTTTTGCAAAAAATCCATTCTTTTATTCCCTTCTCACTAAAGTAGATCAAATCTAGGTGAGGTATTTGAACAGTAGTCTTTCCAAATGATGGTAATGTTGGAGGAGTTGAACTTGATGATCCTTGCAGCTCCCTTCCAACTCAAGATATTTAATAATTCTATGAACATACCTCCTAGCAGTTGCCCTGGCATTTCAGTCTCTGCCTGAGGAAAGTCCCAAGTGCTTTTTGTGTCTTTTAATCTAATTATTTTTGTGGCTATCTTATTTCTTTTTAATGCTAGTAAAGCTTAAGTGATATACAGTCTCTACAGTTTTCACTCATTTTGTTAGTACCTGTATGGATTATCCAATACTAATAATATCTACTAAATGAAGTGATAAGTCAACATGTACCCTGAATTGGACAATCACCTGGAAAAAAAAAACCCACCATAAACAACAGGATATGTATCTAAATCACTCTTAGAGATGAAAAAGCAGAGAAAAGCATAGCAAAGTGAATGTGAAACCTAAGCATCCTCTTCTAAAGAGCCACTGAAAAAGCAGACAGTACCTCTTCCCTTCTGTTTTGGAGAGTTCATGGTGTGAGACTCTGGTCCCCAAGGGTCAGCCCTAAACTCCCCTCAACCATAGTGCAGTTTGTAGCAGGCTTGAGATTCTTAGCTTACAGAATTAGTGTATTTGGGGGGAAAAAAGTTCCTTCTTATTTTGCATTGTGCTCTATGTAAAAGGTCTGCTCGTGTCTTTGTGTTCTGTTTTTTTTCCAGTAAAAGAGGTAAAGTAGGGAAGGGTATCCCAAATACCATGTGAATACCAAACTTAGATTTTTTTTTTTTGCTCACCTTCTTATAAAGCCAAATGCATATCCTTCCTTTTTCTATTGTTCTGATGAGCTAGAGGGGTTCCACACAATGAACCTTGTCCCAGGCTTGCACAGTACATTAACAGTTCCTCTAACAGAAACAGAGGGAAAAAAAATCCTTGTGTGTTACAGTTAAAATACTGAATTCAGCTGTTTCCTTAGAAAGCAAATGGGAGCTCTGTGGAGTCAGGAACCTGAGACTGGGTTCACACAACGATTCTAGTACCTATTTTCTCTAACTTGTGTCTGAAATCAAACTAAAACCAGCGAGTCTTGGACACTCCTCTGAGACTGTGAGCTTGGCTGATGAAGTGGAGAAATAGGAAATTGAAACGATAACTTCATAGGGTTATTCAGCCAAGGCAAATAGAGGGGAGAAGGGAAAAGTGACCTGGAGAAGAAAATGTGGGAGTGTATGTTGAGAGATGAACAGTCACAGGAGGTCTGGTCCAGAGTGATTTGGCTGCTTCTGCCTCAGCTTGACCTTAGGGCCCTGCAGTCATCCTTAAGCCAGTTAATTCCCACCACATGAGACTTCCTTGAACCTTGAAGAGGCTTTATTTCTTCTTGGTGGCCTGGAAAGTGGATGCTATTGCTGGTAAGTGCCATCCAGCTGCCAGCACACTGCAGCCTGCTCTCTCCCCTCTTTGTTGCTGCAGAACTTGCACAGCCAAGGTCTTTCTTTTCTGTGTGTGTAATATCTCCACTATTAATCTTGATAGATTTGAGGAAAAAAAAGGACAAGTTAAAAATGCACTTCTGACTCCAGATTCCACTTTTCTGATGATACATCTGTGTGTTTCACAGTGATGATTCAGTAAATAGACAGTTTAACCCTTCAAATCCTGCAGTTGTGTTGCTCCAACATCATTGGTTTCTCTCTTTAAAGCAAATGTCTCCTCTTGTCTCTGTCCAGAGCAGCTTTTTTTATTTTACTTTTTTTTTTCACTGCCCCACACATTTCACATCCTGTTGTGGTTCAACACTATATTCAAGAACAGGATTTCCTCTTGCTTTTGGTGAAAACATTTCTCTCCTTTCCAACCCCCACATTCTGGAGGTGTGTTCATGGAGGAAAAATCAATTATACCTTCCAAGTATAATTCACAGTAATTAAAATTCAATCAATAAATTCCCTGCAAAGGCCATCTGCAGAGGGCAAATGCAGGAAAATTCCGTAAGCAGAATTTTTATTGCATGAGATGATAAAGTATCTACTGGTCTTCAGCTTGTGCTAAATTTCGTGCCAAGGGTGTTTCAGCCCTTCATACCAGAACAAATTCTTTATTGTATCTGTTTTCCTTCTGCTGTTGTGTGGCTACTTAATTGATGGCATTGGTGGCATCACCCTCATTGGTGGGGACTTGGATGCCATCCTGCGTGAAACCTCTCAGCTACTGGTGTGGACCTACAAGAATATCCAGGCTGAAGACTATGCTGGCTGTCATATAATCATTCCTCTTGTGTGAGCAAAATGGAGACACCTTGTCTTTTTTGCTAAGTAGATGGGTTGAAGGTGCTCAGCTGTGGAGTCTCCCTGCATTTGAAGTCCTCTAGACACCTCTGAAAGTTGTATTCAGCAAAATTCATATGGTGTAAGATGAATATTGATTACCCTATGGGTGCGTGGATAGAAATTTATTCTTCTCAAGGACCTTCCTTATGAGGACAGGCTGAGGGCACTGCATCTCTTTAGCTTGGAGAAGAGGAAACTGAGGGGTGACCTCATTAATGTCTATAAATATGTGCAGAGTGAGCGTCAGAAGGATGGAGCCAGGCTCTTCTCAGTGATGGCCAGTGATAGGACAAAGGGCAATGGGTCCAAGCTGGAGCATAGGAAGTTCCATCTGAATATGAGGATGCCACTGTGAGGGTGACAGATCACTGGAACAGGCTGCCCAGAGATGTTGTGGAGTCTCCTTCTCTGGAGACATTCAAGACCAATCTGTTCACGTTCCTGTGTGATCTAACCTAGGTGATCCTGCTCAGGCAGGGAGGTTGGACTGGATGATCTTTTAAGGTCCCTTCCAAAACCTAATGTTCTGTGATTCTGTGATCACCAGCACAGCCATAGGCCCATAGCCTTTTTTGTAGCTTTGGCCTTCTTACTTCTCCAAGAAGATTATGCTGATATTTTCGTAGAGGACACTCTTAGGATCTCCATTGCCCTTATTATCTGGCTGTCATCTCCCTTGATGGCAGCTACATATTCCTCTATGGCTTGGGTGTGGTTCATCTCTTGTAGCAAAAGAAAGAGTTATCACCCCTTTCCTGCAGACGGAGAGAAGTTGAGTTCAAATTGCAAAGTCATGCCCTAGTCCTTCAATCTAGAGTTTACCTTCTCTGTCTCTAGCATCTCTAAATTTAGGCATTTTATCTGGAGTGGTTATCAAGTCTCTTGGGTAGACAGTGCAATGATCTCCACCTCTGCTGTCAGGAGAGAAAGGGATGGAGTTCGCATTGGCACCTGCAAGTGCAGCTGTTTGCATGGAGAAGCTGATGAGAGTGTGGTTTTTTGACACATAATCTCACCAGTGCAAAAGAATGTCTTGCAAATACGGTTGATACTTCTTTCCGTGTCTGCAATCCTATCCAGCATCGTACAGTGAGGTGGTCAATTGCTCAAGGACGTTTTCTGTAGCCATTGTGCACATGCATTTGGTTTGTCAGTGTTTTTTATTTGTTGACTAGCCCAAAATTAATTTGACTGTGAAAATCATCTGACTTTCATTAGCATCAGTATTCTTTTAAGGCATTCATATTTTAGTCATGCTGTCCTGTCTGCCATTTTCTTTTCAGAGTGACTATGAGAAGTCAACAAAATTCATCCAAGCTCAATAACCATGTGGCTGTGTGGTCTACATTAGAAAGGAACTTCCCTTCTCTTAAGCATCTGCAGCTACAAGCAAGCTGCTTACATTGGCTCCTTTTAGTAGTCTTATTTGTAATGATGTCTTACTGCAGTAAGGTCCCAGTCAAAACTGATTTCTTACCACCCTGCTCTCCAACTATGTTCATAGATAAACAGAAGTGAATATGCCCTGTGAGAGGGCTTTTTTCTTTCTTGGCTTTGCTGGGCAAAAGCTGTTCAGGTTTCCTCTTGGTTGTGTAAGAACTGAGTAAATCCTATATTGATTGAGCAGAAAAAAGTTCTTTCTCTGCCTCTGATGGGATGAGTTCACCTCAGGTGCCAGTGTAATCCAAAACTTTGCCTTCCTGATATCCTTGTCTTGAAAGCAGCCTTTGGGGTTTTTTTTCCCTTTCTAAAGAAGTGGGGATTGCTTGGTTTGTTGGTTGTGCCTGTAGCTCAGAAAAAGTTAATAGCAGTGTTCAGAAAAATTATTAATAATGTAAGAACACTTCATGCTTTTTCATGCCTTATTAGGTACCCCATTTGGAATCGCTTTATTATATTTTAATTTGACTGAACACAGTGGTGGTGTTGATTTCTAATGTGATCACCAGGTTGGTTAGAGTCTCTTGTGTAGAACTCATCCCACATTGGTTTAAGCTTTAAGGGATTAGTCTCGTGCAAGATGGCATTGTTTGTGGAGTTCTGATGTCCTTTTCAATATCCTTTCCACTCAGGTGCTGTATGGCATTGCACACCTGACTACCACTGAGGCTGAGCTGAGTATCTAGGTAAGACTGTCACTAGATCACAGTTTCCCAGATGTCTAAGAAAGAGAGTGCTTCATTCCACTCTTCTCCTTTTGGTTGACTATAAACTGTTTGGGCCGGCTTGTGTCTTGTAACAGATCATAAAAAGCTCAGCACAGGAGTGTCCTGGATCTGGTACATCACAGAATCACAGAATGTCAGGAGCTGGAAGGGACCTCAAAAGATCATCTAGTCCAAACCCCCTACCTGAGCATTCAGTGATGAGTACATTGAGAATACTCAATTTGTAGTCCCCTACTTTCTGCTCACAAAACCTGTACTCCTGCCTACTTCAGAGTCTTGACTACCATCTAGAAAAGTTAACAAATTCCAGATTTGGTTACTGGTTTCTTCCATCCACATAGATTTAGCCCTGTGATCTTGAATATTATCTGTGTCAAGGGTTTCATATACATATCTTGGCAAGCAATGTCTCTGCTCCAAATGTAAGATAGTAAATTCCTTCACAGTTAGGGAAGCTTGTTCCAGGGGTTTGGAGCAGATAAACTGAGAAAAGCTTGGGAAAAGGAGGGCTCTGGCCGATGACCACACTTCTGTTAAATGACCTCAGCATAAATTTGGCAACGCCTGTGCTGATCTCGCTTTAATTTCTAATATGAGTTTAGAGAGATTCATCATTTCTCAAGCTTATGGGTCACCATGTTTTTGGCATGCTGTCTGCCTGATGGTGACCAGCACACACTCCCTTCCAGCCATGTTCTGCGCATCTGAACTCACCCAGAGCTTACAGCTACATTTCTATTAAGTTTACTGGTTTTATTTAAAAGTCTTTAGTCTTTGTATGTGTGTGTGTTCTTGTTCTGAAATGGTTTTGCTTTTTGAGTCAGAAGATAAAATGCTCAGAAGTGTGTGCTTAGCATTCTGCTGCTTGCTCCTCTTTTTAGACATTTGCAAAGGACCTCAGATTTCCTCTCTGAGATCATTTTGAGCACATTCTAAAGCACAGTGACAACATGTCTAATGAAATCGGTTTGGGGGGGTTTTAAGAGGCAGTTTTTTGACATCGGTACTCTGTAATATGGCTAAAAGGTTGATATCAGCTTTAGAAAGAAAACAGATTAGGAAGATAACGTGTCCCAAGGGAATTCAATACTTCAGTCCCTCGAGGAGGTGATAAAGCAGCATCTGCTCTGTGTTGTGTATTGTTTTATACTTTCCTTCAGATCCCTGAGCCTGAAGTAGACTATCTCGGCATGTGTCTGTTTGTATGAATCGTTTAGCACTCAGAGAAATGAAATGGGAATTTTGTTCTAGGACTTTGAAAGAGGCAGAAGGGTCTTACATATATAGTGAAGACAGAAAACGCGATCGCCGCAAGTAGCATAGGCCATGGTGCTGATTTTGTCCCACTGCTGATTTCATGAGATGGGATGGAATGGGATGGAGGCAGAGGGTGATCATTTCCCTTTTCCTCATTCCAGCAGCATAGGCACCCAAGCTATTTCATGTTTGTGGTTCCCCCCACACTGCCATAACGATTTCATATGACTTTAACTTGCAGAGAGGTTTTGTGGTTAGTCTCCTGTCTGCGTGAGACTCTTTCGTCTCTGAACCCTTGTGATAACAATACTCACTCCCTTTCTTAGGGAGCATCTTAGCCACCCTATGGTCCTGTTTTCAGAGGTTTCCAGATGCCTGGCACTTGTTCAGAACATCAATCAAACCTCTACCTCTCTGGATGTATCCCATTCCCTGTAATTCATTCTTTAATTTAAATACTACAGTTGCTAGCTCTGTAATTTTTAACACCATAAATACTTCCTCTGCACCCTTGAATTTTCTTCTGTTGGACTTTGTACAATGTACACAGTCACTGACGAGGAGGGATGCAGCTCTTGTGATCTCTTCAGCCTTCCCTATATCTGTCCAAATTCATACAATCCAAACCATTAACCTAATCCAGATAATTTTAAATAGTGTGATTTTCACATAGGGGTGTTTAGTGATGTTTAGTCTTTTACACTGCCATAACCTTAGGAAAGCACACTAAGCTCTCTGCACTTGCCGTAATGTTATCAGGAACTCAGTATCAGCTGTGCCAATCACAGGAACTTGTTTTCCACTGTCTGGTAGGTTATATACTCATTTGTACCTGCAGGCAGTGAGCACCAGTCATTGAGTAGACTCTTGCTTAGATGTTTCTGGGTATGGAAAGTTTGGTGCAATAAGAATTGGTTCACAGTCTCTGGAGACTCTGAGTACAGCAATATTATTATATGCATTGAACAGATTCAGTGGGGTTTCTGGAGGTTGTAAGGGAGGTTCTGCATCTCCCTGCCTTCATTTAATCTCTAGTTCCTATTGTCTTGATTTGAATAGGACTTGATTTTGCTCAAAGGAACTTTTATTCAATGGTGCATCTTGCAGCTTCTTCTTCTCCCTGCTTTCCTGGTAATACTTTTCCCCTATTGGAACAAAAGATATCTTCCAATATAGTGTCATTTATGAACTCTCTGTACTGCAGGTTTGCTTTGGCAGTTGGCTGGGAAGAGGAGTAGGTGTTGCAGGTCAGGAGAAAGAAAGAAGTGGTCACATTTAATTGCTGCACATCACAGAATCACAGAACTGTAGGGATTGGAAAGGACCTCCAGAAATCATCGAGTCCACCCCTCCCTGCCAAAGCAGGTTCCCTAGAAGCAGTCACACAGGTAGACATCCAGACACTGAAGCTGACTGAAGCAGAGAAGCTGTCCCCATGCCATCAGGCTGTCTCTGTAGTAGGAAGTGAAAGAAAGGATGGAGCCCGAAGCTCAGTAGAACAAGGCTGGGCCATGCAGAGTGATGGAGGCCGGGGCACAAGACTTGCCCTTGCAAACACAACACAGCAATCAAACAGATGGAGCTTGGCATTGCTGGTACTTAGAATTCTGATGTTAACCATTATTCTTTCCAAGTGCTCAGTGTAAGATCCAACCAGATGATACCCCTCTCCTGCTCTATGTTTTGGTGGTTTCCTAATTTGGTTTTGTGGAAACAGTCTCAGGCACTGTTCAGAGTCAGGTTGGACATTTAGACTCTATGATTCTGTGAAGTAAAGATTGTTTCCTCACAGAAGTATGGCCACACTATGCCCAAATTAGATGACCAGGCTGTGGCAGATATTGATGTAGATGCCTGTCGTAGTTTAACTCCAGTGGCTGACTGAGCACCATGCAGCTGTTCTCAAAGGGGATGGGGAGGAGAATGAAAAAACTCATGGGTTGAGATAAAGACAGTTTAGTTGAATATCAAAGGAAGAGAATACTACTACTACTATTACTATAATACCATTAATAATAATGAACAATAAAAAAGTTATGCACAAATGTAATTCCTCATCACATGTAGAAAATAAAACAACCCCAATGCCCACTGTGTTTCTGAGCAGCAATCCCACCTCCCACCTAGCTTCCCCAGTTTTCTCTAGGGCATGATGTTCTGTGTTGGGGAATGCCATAGAGTTACAGAATATACTGAATTGGAAAGGACCCATAAGGGTCATCAAGTCCAACTCCTCAGTCCAATATCTCCTTGGCCAGTCTGGGTCAGCTGTCCTGGCTGTTCTCTCCCATCTTCTTGTGCACCTGTCAGGGCATGAGAAGCTGAAAAGTCCTTGACTCAGCATAGACACTGCAACCACCCAGCAACAACTAAAACCATCAGTGTGTTATCAACATGATTCTCATACTAAATCCAAAACACAGTGCTATAGTGGCTAATAGAAAGAATATTATCTCAGCCAAAAGCAAGAGACAGTGCCTTTGCTTCAAGTGTACAAACGCTGCTTTACTAACCTCTCTGCACACAGAGAGTTAACTCACTTCAGATGTTACAAGAGACTTCCACCACGCTTTTGCCTGGCTAAAGGTAAGACAACATATATCATTTAAAGCTGGGTCCTGATGTTCTGCAATCAGGCTCTGATTTAGATTTGGGCCCTCCTAGACTCTGCAAAAGTCTGGCATCTTCTGTTTGCCCTAAGGAAGTTGCTGACCTGTACATCTTCTGTCTGCATTCTCTGTCTAACAGATCTCAACAACTAATATAAGCTACAGTTTCCAATAAAGCCATGCTTGGTGCAAAAGTGTCCTTTCACCACGGCATTTCCTTTACCTGGAAATGCTGCTGTTTATTCAGACAAGCTGTAGGCTCCATCTGTTTTTTACTTAACCACAGGGATACAGTGGTTTACTTAATCACAGGGATACTTCTCATCTGTCATTGAGAGTCCTGAGGTGGCTTTGATATAATGTTACAACACTATATTAAATAGCACTTATGTTTTCTTCGATGAATCCATACATGCCATGTGTTCCAAAGGGGCCATTCAAGTAGCAGCAGCAGCTTCTCTTTCGTTCTATTATCTTGAAATCTTTCTGCTACAAAACCAGACTTCTGGTAAATTCCCTGTTATCAGATGAAATAATTATTAGCTGGCAAATAAGTGTTTTGGCTGTGCTTATGATATTAGATGGGATGGTCCTGAAAAATAGAATTCTTTAGTCTGTACTAAATGCACTATTTAACGAAGATTAGTTTTCATTTCTCTGTGCCAGAGATAGACTTAAGGTGGCACAACACAGGACTGAACTGATAAAGGTACCTTCTTGGTCGTGGGTTTATGGGCATATTCCACGTGTGGTTTTGGTGAGGTATGCAATCACAAGCTGCCAGAAACTCTGGCTGTCAGTGCCCTCTGGAGGTCTTCAATCCAACAGCTGAGGATGGAGAATTCAGAACCTCACAGGGTGACTGCACTGCTCTGGTAGTGAAGAAGTTACCTTCCTGATGTTCAGAATAAACCTCCCCAACAACATTTTGTGGTTGCTCCCCATTAGTCTGCCCTCTGCTAACACTGGGAAGAAAGGACTGGTCCCAGATTAGATGGTATCCTCTTTACCAGCCTATTGAAGCCCAGCTCACCTTGTACTAGATATGAACTTTAGGTCTCTGACCATCTCAGTTGCTCTCTCTGGACTGCCAATTTGATACCCCATTTAAAGTGAGGGCTCAAAACTGTTGTCCAGGCAGTGATTTAATCTACAGAGAGCTCACCAAGACCGTGTTCCTTTATGTATTCAGACTAAATAAAGACTGATGAAATGACAGCAAGTAACTAGACCTTTGTATGGACTTCAAGGAAGAAGACACTTTGACAGTTGGAAAATAGAGTGATCAACTTGGAAAGTCAAAGCTTTAAGGGGAAACAACAGTGGAAACTACACTACACACTTTCCAAAATTGCTATTTATAGGAAAGAGGGTGTGTAACTTCATGAGTTTATTAGCAGCTCTAGAAGAGCACAGATATTAAGCAAACTGTTTCAGGTTTGAGAATTTAAATAACAATTACAGTTTTAAAGGGGAAAAAATGTTTTAAGTGAAAATGTTCTTCGTTAGAAAAGAAACAGAAAATTGTTGATACTAGAAAACACAGATTTCTATTTTGTACTCTAAAACAATTTTTAGAAATGCCTCAAAAACTCCACTATTCTTAGCATGGGAAGAAAAAAAAATAGGTGGAGTTTCTTAATTATACTTAGTTTACTTGTTTTGACCAGCTTGGGACAGAATGTCTCAAGAGACCAAAGAACAGAAGGCATCTTCCCTTTCATTTCAAGGCCATGGATGAAACACAGGAGATGAAACAAATGCAAAACATAACTAATTGCAAAGTAAAACCTCTGCCAAAGCAGACTGCTCTTCTCAGGGAGCTGGAACCATGATAAGTGTTTTTGTTACCCAGCTCGTGGCTCATATGTCAACAACTTGTTCTGTACAACTTTAGAACGGGTTGTAACCCTGCAACCTTGGATGGTCCACATACACTCTCATTTGTCCTGCTCTCCATTTTCCTAAAAGTGAAGCCTGTTAACTTGTCCCTTCTGGAGACTTTTCTCCCTGGATCCTCCAGATGTTCCCTGTTACTTTTCAATCTCTGCTTCAAGCTCATTTCACTGGATGAGCTCATTAGCTGCACAAACCAAACATGTGCAGCTCAAGACATTAAAATGTTCTTAGAGCACAGAAACTGTGATGTTTAATATCCTGATAAGTGGAGTCCATGGTGGCAGTGTCAATTTGTTAATGATGCCCAAACATTTCTAGTTTTCTCTATTCTGAGCGAGTGCTACTCCTACTGGGACAACACTTACAAAACATCAGGTTGCTTTCTAACAAGAAAGTTCTTTCCCTCTGAACAATCCATGGAAAAATATGAAGAAAAAGTGAGGCCACACTGAGTTTGCCAGCATAAGCAATATTTTGGCAGTGACATGTACGTAATCTTTACTCTGTAGTTGTCTAAACTGAGTTATTCCAAACATCTGCCTACATTCTTCCCACAGATATATTTCCAAAAATAATGCTATGGGAAGTTGGTTGTTTATCACTTACAGATCCACAGAAATTTTAATGGTTAACTTGCTGTGGATATTTTATTTTCTTAGGCTATTGAATCTTATGCTTCATGCAGAACATTCCTCTGTGCTCAGTCTACAGTGCAGAACAAGAATAAATCCAGATGGCACCTGACATCTGTGAAACTGTCTTATATCTTCTGGGTTCAGAGCCTGTTATTTTACAATATGTTCTGAAAATTTCATGTCTGGGATCAATTTTAATGAGGTATCTAGAAGCTCATGCATGCTCTGGGGAAGCTGGGTTCTGTATAATCATATTCTCCTCTTACTATTACGTGTCCTGCGGGATCTGAAGCGTATCTCTGTCATGATGCTAGCTCACTTGTCACTGATGTTACCTTGTGATAGTTTATGAGCATTCATGGGGACTTAGGGACTTGTAGCAAGTGAGGAAGTCCTGATGCTGCTGTGATTACTGCTGATCTTACTGTAAGAGCTGGTCCTTTGTTGACCCATCTGTTCTGGGTGTAATAATAATGCAAATATCCAGCAACATTCAGCTCAGAAGTTCCAGCTGAGCAAGATCAAGAAACAAACTTCTACCTTGAGGGTCTGGTTTAAGCCCACTGATGTAAGGCAGCTCCTGTTTTCCATTGGTAATGTGCCCATCTCCCTGACATGCATTATGAGTTATTAACTTCTGTCTGTTCTGGGGGAAACTAAGCAATAACTACGCTTGCCCAGAGATGCAACTGAGGGATGCAAAGGTATGCGGCTTTATTTAATAAATTATTTACATTTAATTGATTATTTATATTTAATTTTGTCTTTTCACTTTTAGTTCTTTATTAAGCTCCAGCCACTTTGTTCCCCTGGGTACAGGTTAGTGTCAGGATGTTTTCAACTCCTTGAATGTGGATATGAGTATACTGAGGTGTTTCTAAAAATCATTTTGGTTTGTGAGAACACTTAGGGCGATACGTGGTGGTGGAGTTGTCTCTGCAGACACTTCTGCTTGTACTGTCTAAATAGTTCAGCCAGTAGGTGGAACCAGGAGAGAGGAGATGAGTTGCTTGTCAGAGGGACAGGACAAACGCACAACCCATTCCTGGGAGATGCATCCCTAGGTTTCTTTGTAAAATTGTGTTTCTAACTTCAGTCTCTCCGCTTAGGGCAGTCAAAACAGAGAACGTGGAGTAATTTAACTGTAGGCAGTGACAGGCTGATGCTGTCAGGCCTTGGTGCATGAGCTCCCACCGGTAAGGATGTTTGCATCAGTTGGCAAAGCAGCTGATTTGATCCCATAGTAATGAGGACAACATTTTAATGAAGATTTTCTCACTGATGATCTGTTGCATCCCTTTTATCAATGACATCTGCAGTTTCTCAGGAAGGCAGTATCCGAAATGTGATGGTCCCTATGGATCCCTTCCAACTCAGTGTATTCTGTAATTCTATGAAATGTAGGTTAAAAATATTCCTTCAACATGCTCTACTCTAGGGAATTAAAAGTCCACGTGCCCTGCAAAGCACAGCTTGTGCCCTTCTTTTAGAGCAAATTGCCACAGAGGTGAAAACCTCAGGAGGTGATAAGGTTTGAGAAGACCTCTGCCTGCAAACTTCTCATAACCCCTACCCCAGCTCTGCCAGTAGCCAGAGGAATTGAATTTGGAAGTCACCGTACTTTCTGGACCTTTTCCCATCAGTAAAGAGGAGGGGAAGAACATGGGGAACTTCTCCCCGCCTTCATCAGATCATTGTCATGAGAAAAATACCTGAAAGGAAAAAGTTTTTAAGGGCAAGATCTTGCAGCAGTGACACAGTGAAATAAATACACATTAATATATTTTAAACACCTGTAAAAACTGAAAGCACAGGAATATACTGCAATGCATTTAGGGCTTTGCAGCTCAAAATCAAAGCTGGAGGCTTCCTCATGCATTATGTACAAGTGCTGCTATATCTCTATCAGTCTTGCTATTTGGACTGTAAACACTCGTGTCAACACCGTAGCTTCGTCTTTACAGTTTTCAAAACTAAAACAAACTTACAACTACAATATTTTTCAACAGATTGAAAATACACTTTGCCAGAGGGTGGAAAACGCTGTTAAAATGCTGTTATCCATTTCCTGTCTTTGAGAAGTGAATAGTAAAACTCATGGCTATTAAAAATACCGAGTATCTGGCCATGGCAGGCAGTGGGTATATTTTATTTTCTCTTTCTCTCCTCTTAAATGTGAACATAGAAATCATTGCTAGTGTGTTGCGGAGGAATAACAGGTCATCACTTCAGATCAATGTGATCAATTAATGCCAACTTTATTTCACTCCCAACCCAATATTTATATGTTCCTTTTTCCCAGTACACAAAGCACACCCCCTAACAGTCTCTTCTCATAGGTTAAGTGTTGTGGCGAGACCTGCTTGCTGATTGGTGCTTCATTATCTTTTTCCACATTCTTTACATTCTTCTTTTCTTCTAGCTTGACAAACAACCATCTTGTTTATGGCCCTAACAGCCATCTCAGCAAATACTGGATTGCTCTCGTGTCTGTTACCTGTTAAAATCCTCCACACTAGTGAAATATTATTTTCTGCAGATGCAAAAAGAAAGTAATGTTGGAGCTTGCCAAGCATCAAATGGGAGCAATTTTAATAGAGTTATCAGCCATGGCAGGGTGAGAAAGGCTTGATCTTCATTTAAAGACAATGGGATTATACCTCCAAAAACTGCATAATTACATCTCGTGAATAACTTGAGATGTGATGTTTTGTCCTTAGCATAGAAGATAACAAATCTGCAGGCCCCAAGTTTGAAATTATACAAAACAAGTTAATTACCAGTATCTGGAAACATTGTTTTCCCAGCAGACCCATTCTTTGATCTTTCTGACATTTTAAAATAAACTTGCCAGATCCCTAGCACTGTGCACTTTTTTTGGTGTAAATTTCTCTTCACTCTCATTTTGAATTTCTTACAAAATCATTGTCTTTCTATACATTATTTACTTACCTTAAAGGCGTGATTCCTGAAATCTTCACTTAAGTAAGGGTTTTGTCTGATTGGCTGGTTTGGGTTTTTTTTAGTGAGGAATGGGTATTGATAAAGGCTATGATAGTGTAAGTTCCTATTGATAGCACCTAGAGAAATAGTTGTTTTTATTGTGGTATTTATAAAGCATCATTAATCATGATGTCTTAACCACCATGACTATTAATAACAGAATGTCTATATCCCAAAATGTCCTGGACACTGAAGCAGTAATGCTGAATGACTTTTCCAAAGGGATTTATATATTTCAGTGATGACAGCTGACAAGGGAAAAAGAAAAGACAAGAATTTATAAATATACTGATTTTTTTTCACCCAAGCAAAGCTCTTTAGGAGGGGAGAGGAGGAGGGCCTAGAAATCGTACAGGTTGTGCACTTGTTTAGGCGTTCAGTGGACAACAGTTTCCACTTGAAGCAAAACATTATTTTTAAAATGCAGGTGATGAAACCCTGGAACAGGTTGCCCAGAGAGGTGGTAGATGCTCCATCCCTGAAAGCATTCAAGGTCAGTTTGGATGCGGCTTTGAGCAACCTGGTTTAGTTGAAGATATCCCTGCTCAGTGCAGGGGCAGGTTGACTAGGTGACTGTTAAAGGTCCTGCCCACCTCAAACTCTTCTATGATTCTAGGATTCCAAAGGCTTGATTTGGTTGGGTGGTGATGGAGCTTAGGACATGATCCCACTTCTGTCTCTCCATGCCTTCTCTATTTCTAAAATACGTGAGTCATAGCATTTTGGTGCCTGCCCACAATGAGCATCCTAAGTCCTCCCTATGACTTACTTGGCCATACCACTGGGCATTTCATTCAGTGTGTCTAAGAACTGCCACAGCTACAGTACCCGTAACAACACTGGAAAAGCTTCCCTGGTCAGGTCAGGCTTTAGACCTAAAATAAGGGTTGTTAAACAATTTACTCAAGATTCTTGTCTACCACAAGCCACCAAATGGCTCCCAGCTACCCACTCTTTTACAAGAATTCAGCCTCAATCCTTCACAGAAAACAGGACTTAAGAGCTTATTGGTTCCTCTTTGCTACGTGTGTTGAATCACAGACACTTTCACAACTGCACAGGGCAGAAGGTGTTTGCTTGCTCATGTTGACAATAGAAACAAAGGTTTATGGTGGGATTTACTTACAGGATTGGGCCATAGCAATGAGCTCTTTAAATAGCTGTGAGACTTTTGTCTGTGCATCTGGATTTGATTATTAAGCACTTTTTTTAATAATCAACAACAAAGTAAATAGGTTTATTGCACTTGAAGAGGCCTCTCTTCTCAAGTGACAGATTATTGCACCTACTCAAATTATTGTGAGCAGAGTGAAAAATACTATTATTAAAAGGCCAGGGCTTTTCACTGATCTGAATGTTCCTCTTGTAACAACTTTGGCAGCGTCGAAGAGCTTTAAAGTGGGAGTAAATTATATTGGTATGTTTTAGTTTAAATATGAGTTTAAATGTGATTTTAAGCCAACTTTAAGGCCAACTGTTTGTAAAGGGGGACTTAATGGAATTGGGAATTTTGCCCAGAGCAAACACACTGCCTATTTGGCAATGATTAGAAGTGTGCTAACAATTCAGTGTTCTAAATACAGGGTAACTAATTACTAAGGTTCTTAAATACACCTTCACATACAGCAGTAGCAGGTTTAGAAATGTACTACTCCAGCACTGAAGCTGGAGAAGACAGTGAAAGGGCTTTGCAGAGGTATCCTGGTAGATAGCTCATTGGCTGTGGGTTTGCAATTCTTGGGGATGCTTTTCCTCACAATGCCTTGGGTTAGGGCATTTTCTGTATTTCTGAGGCAGTGTTTGAGACATCTGATACTGTAAAGAGGAAAAAACAATGGGCAATATAGTGCAGTACAATGTAGCCAGGAATGCATGGGATGGCCTCAGTAATTTCTTAGCCTTAACTTTGCAGGCCAGACTCCCACCAAAGCCATTCTATCACTTCCCTCCTCAGCTGGACAGGGGAAAGAAAAAGGCTAAGACTCAAGATAAGGACAGGGGGAGAGATCATTCAGCAATTAACATCATGGGCAAAGCAGGCTCAACAAGAAAAAAAAAGTTATTACCAAGCAAAGCAAAGTAGACTAATAGGTAATAAACCCAAATCTTAGAACACCTCCCCCCACTCCTCCCTTCTTTACAGGCTCAACTTTACTCTTGATTTCTCTACCTCCTCCCCTTGAGTGGCACAAGGGGGCAGGGAATGGGAGGCTGTGAACAGTTCATCATGTTGTATCTGCCTCTCTTTCCTCCTCACACTCTTCCCCTGCCCTGCATGGGGTCCCTCCCATGAGAGACAATCCTCCATGAACGTCTCCAACATGAGTCCATTCCATGGGCTGCACTTCCCAAACTGCCCCGGCATGGGACCCTTCCATGGGTTGCAGACCTTCAGGACCAGACTTCTCCAATGTAGGTCCCCCATGGGATTGCAAGTACCAAAAGCAAACCTGTTCCAGGTCCTCTCCACAGGGTCACAGGTCCTGCCAGGAGTCTGCTTCAATGTGGACTTCCCACAGAGTCACCTTCAGGTTCCTCCACCTGCTCTGGCATGGTGTCCTCCACAGGCTGTAGGTAAATTAATGTGTCTATTGGAGTAGTATCACTGTGTTACAAGAAATCCCTTTTCTACCTTGATTTACTCTGATCAGGTTTTTTATCTGATTATTAGATTTTCAATTAATCTGGATTTTTTTCTTTTTTCTTATTTGACGAGGAAATGGAGATCAGGAAATGGAAACTTGGCAGTGTCCTCGCAGTAAAAGCTTTCCTTCCTTGCTCACCATGTTGGAAATACTTGTACATGGCTTATGTGAGAAATGCTAGCATTATGAAGTTTCATTTACACTCATCCGATTTATATGTCCCATAGTGACTACATAGTGTGGAACATAAACATTTGCTGAAAGACATAGGTGGAAAATCAGTGCAGAAATATCCCAATTGTTTGATTGTGTGGGACAGGGCAACATGATGGGAACTACAGTGTAAGAACTGGAAGAGCCCAGGCAGACCTAAGAGCCTGCTCCTCCAGGTTTCACAGAGGGGATGTCTGCTGAATGTAGTAGTCTGGTTACTGTAAAACAGGGCTAAGAGTATTTTTCAGAGCATTTAGAGGAAATGCATGATTTATTTTTTTTAACCTTTATTTATATTTGGATTTTTTTAAAATATTATAGCTGTAGTATATCTTTGCTGTTTAGAACCAGGATGCTGTCAGAGAGCTGAACTTGTTGTGCTATAGGGGTGGAGAGAAGCAAAACATTTATCAGACAGAGGTGGGTGAATTCATGCATTAAGACATTCACAGATAGGCAGATTTTGATTTCAGAGGTCTTTCTTCCCTGTTTCTAACTTCATCTCTATTTGAGTCAAAGGGCTGGGTGGCAGTTTTTGTGATAGTGGTAGCATTGCAAGAGGAGATGAGGTGGTCAAGATGTCCTCAGGAGGTCTGTGAGGGAGTGCTAAGTCTGTGGGTTTCAGATCATCCTCATAACACAGAGGTTCATGGCTGGGTGTCTGTGAGGGTGGTGGGCTCACAGGCCTGGCCATGGTCCACTCATGGATTTGTGGAATTTCGTGTTTTGTTTGCAAGGTCCACACAAAAATGGGTAAACCTGAGGAAGATGAGGCCAAACAGGGCCACATGTCACATGCTTTTTGACCTTTATCTTTCTTGGTGACCTGAAGGACAGCAGCTGCCAGCTGAGGAAGCCTCAAGTAGCCAAGACTCATCTCTCAACAAATGGACACAACTATAGGGTGGCAAAATCCTCTGACAGAACCAAGCACCACAGGGTGACAGAGGCTGAAGATATCACAGCTTCCTCCCATGAAGAAGGAGTCTTGACATGCGTTCCTTTGTCTCTATGTGGAGAGAGACCTCTGTTCAGACAGGAGAGGTCTAGAAAAGGCTATGAGATGGCTGGGGCTGTGCAGTTTGGTGTCTGAAGGGGTTTACAAGAGAGCAGTGATCATTCCCTTTCAGTGTCTCTTTTACAATTATTCTTTATTTTTCTTGCAGTCTCTTTAGACCCAAAGGGATTTTTATTGGGGATTCACAGCCCCCTTTTCTCTGGAACAGTCTCCAAACTTTATTTCTTTGTTTGTAGGCCATCGCCCAGACCTCCACCACCATGACCCCCACCGTCCTTGCCACGACAGAGGCCTACACACGGACTCAGTACTGCAAGTGGCCATGCGAGTGTCCAAAGTCCCCACCTCGGTGCTCAGTAGGTGTCAGCTTGGTCACAGACGGCTGTGACTGCTGCAAGATGTGTGCCAAGCAGCGTGGAGAAAGTTGCACTGAGGCTGACACCTGTGATTTCCACAGGGGCTTGTACTGTGACTACAGTGGAGACAGACCTAGGTACGAAATAGGAGTATGTGCACGTAAGTGATGTACATATATATTTTTGATTTAGATATATGTTGGCAGCTCCCCGTGGTCTGAGCAATGGCTGAGATTTATCCCATTAGATATCTGACTGTACACTCATCAACTCCGCCACTCATCATCTATTTCTTTATAGCTCTCTTCATTAGAGCAGTTGACTGGATGAGAAATGGGGCCTGAATTCACAGAATCACAGAATATTAGGAACTGGAAGAGACCTTGAGTGACCATCCAGTCCAACCGCTCTGGTCGAGCAGGATCATCTAGAGTAGATCACATAGGAACATGTCCAGATTGGTCTTGAATGTCTCCAGAGAAGGAGACTCCACAACCTCTCTAGGCAGCCTGTTCCAGTGATGTGTCACCCTCACAGGGAAAAAGTTCCTCCTTATATTAAGATGGAACTTTCTATGTTCCAGTTCAGAACCATTTCCCCCTGTTCTATCACTGGCCATCACAGAGAAGAGCCTGGATCCACCCTGACAATTTTTTCACTTTGAACTGGCTGCAGCCAAGAACAAGGAGTAACCAGCATTTAATGGTCTTTAGATTTACAAGTAGATGATTCTTTGTTTCCCTTCCAACAGGAGGAGGTGCTGTACTGGATTGGGTATGAAGGACGGATAGGTGTGCAGATGGTTGTAAAGACAAGCAATATGGTCACCTACATAAAAACCATGATATTAATGAGATGCTTCTGGCTTATTCCAAATAGTGGATCCCTAGGAACAATAGTTTAGTGGCATTCAAGAGGTATCAGGGATGAGGCATCTTCTAATAACATTTCTCGGTGACAAACTGTTGGCTAAGCCTTTAATCTTAAAATGGTTTCAATCAAGGTAGCCGCCACAAAGCAGCAGAATTTTTTCCTTCTTGTCATGACAAACTCTTGGTGGGATAATTCCCATGATTGGAATATTTTTATTCAAGAAAGGAATGAGGGAGTGTTTTGTGTGTATACAGTTGTTCTGAGATTCAGAACATAGGGGGAAAGAGATCTACTCACAAACATTTGAAAATCACTGCCCTGGGAATGACTAAAAGGGAAAGAATCAGGTGTACAACCACACAGATAGCTGAACAGAAAGGAAGGTGACTATTCAGCAGGTTAATAGAACATACTGACCATGACTTCAGCTCCATAAGCAGGAAAAAACCCCCTACATTTAGAGAGATGATCTAGGCTGGAATGTAACGATAAATGAGCTCCCAATAGAAATGTAAAAGTGGAAGGGAACTTGGAAGAGAGCTGATTGTGAGATGAGCGGGCACAATAACTGATCCACAGGAAGGAGAAAAGACTGCAAACAATGGGCTTCAATGAACTTAGAAAATCAGTAGAAGTTTCAAAAAGGGCAAGTTTGAGCAGTAGAGAGGTTCAGGGTACCTGGCAGTTCCTCACAGAAATTATACTAGGGGGTGTTGTACCTCCTCAGAAGGGTGGGAAGTGTAGTAAGAAATGAATTTAATGCTGCGTTAGCTCAGCCACAAAGAACAAGCATTCAGAAAGTGCAGTCTAAACAGATTTTTGTAGTATATAAACAAAGTAATAACAAGAGAAGATATGTGCAAAGAGCCTCAAGCTTAAAAAGTGATTTTCAAGATTAGAAAAGATCGAAGGTTAAGAAAAGAGGATATGAGATCATCCAAATATATTGTCTCTGTGTATGTGTGTAGCATTCATGGGAGGTCTGTAACAATGGGCTAGGCAAACAGCTGTCAAGAATGACATTGTTACAGCTGGACCTGCATTGGTAGAGGAAAACAAGCTGGATGCTGTCTCAAAGCTACCTCAGCCTTTCTAGACCTTTTTAAAGACCTTCATGTTGCTTCATGTTTATTTCTTTAAATGTTTGCTTTCTTAGCTGGGTGTTTTGGGGGTTTGTAGACCTCCCGTACATCACAAGCATTTAGTATGCCTGTGGCAACAGCACTGTGATGGAGGAGGATTGATCTGCAGCTCCCCCCACTCAGAGCTGGAAGGATTCCCAGTCCACTGCACTTCTACATCCATACTGCCATGACAATATATATTCCCTTTCCTATTATGTGACATTTGTGATTTTAAGGTGAGAGACATTGTGGCAAGTGCAGCTGAGGACCATGAGGGTCTTAACAAGGTTAGGAAGTGAAGTAGCTTGTTTCTGGATGCCATAGAGAGCTGTGATCTTCCCTTTGCTTTCAGCAACCTGGTAGATTCACACAACAGGATCTGCTGACATCTTCTTCCTCATGCATTGGGTCACATTTAGGCTGCATCACTCCACGCTGGGTGTACTGGCTGTTGCCCTTATGGCAGGGTGACTGAAACCAAGGGTGGGTTGGACTCCTGCACTAGGTGCTGGGGACTAGCTGCTAAGGGGAATTTTCTTTGCAGCCTGATGAAAAAAGTTAGGTCTGGGGAATCCAGGGGATGCAGGACTACAGAAACAATATACTTTGGGGGAAATAAAGATCCTGAAAGAGGTAGAAACTGCTGTTAGGAAAGGGAATGTGGTGAAACTGGGAAGCTGTATCTGGACTGGCACGCTGAGGTGTGTCCCAGGGTCTGGTCACCCAGACATCAGATAGGAGCCCACTGGGAGTCACCTCAGCTCTCCTTTTGATGTTTGCCTTTCCCCACACTGAAGCATAGACAGCAAGGTGCTGCACACACCCAGGGAGGAGGCAGGTGTTGTGCATGTGCGGCAGGAGAAGTGAGCTATATGCTCCCAAACTGCCTGATTTAGATGCAGGCTCAGCGCTATTCTGCAACCAACAGTCATTCTGTCTATGTTTGCGGATGTTCTTGCAATTAATTTCTTAATGTATGAGACCTGAAGGACATTGAGTTAGCCCAGGCCAGGAGGGATATGCTGGCAGCAAAACATGAGGTAATACATCATTTTCTTGAACAGTCATAATCCATGTGTGCACCTAGAAGCTTAACTGAAGTCTCAGCTCCAGCCACAGCACTGGTCTTTTCAGTATAATGGCTTAAGTGTTATCAAAATCGGAGCTGAGTGTGAACTGGAGATCTGAATCTGTGCTTCAAATTCCAACAAGTCTCATTTTTGTGCCGAAGTAGAGATTTGGTTTGATGGTTTCGTTCAGCCTATTCTAATCATAGGAAGCCTTTGCAGCATTTTAATCCAGTATTGGCTAGAGCAGTTCTGTGTGGATCCAGAAGTTGGACTCCATGGACCTTATGGGTCCCTTCCAACTCAGAATATTCGATGATTCTATGATTTCAATATGTACTGGCCCTGAAGCAGTCACGTTGGAGCTCCATTTCCGACCAGACTTAAAACTTTAACGACCTGATGGGTGAGGGCGCACTGCCTCCGTGTGGCCAAACCAGGAACTGAAGCTTCATTTTTTCCTGGAGAAGATTTCTGCCACTGGTTCCACATGACTGTCCACAACTCTGAAACAACAAAGCTATAACTTTCTATAAATTGTGTCTTATTTCCTGAATCGTTACGATTCCTGTTTGTGGGCAATCAAAAAGCTCGTGTGTTTTGGGGTTATTTTTGTGTGGGTTTGTTTTTGGTTTTTTTTTTAATATACTTAAAATATTGATTTTAATGGCTTTATAATATGTTTATTCATTTTCTAAGAATAACTGTTTGTGATAAGGTGGGTGAGATCTAGTTACATAAATATAGAGGGTCAGGGCTATTTTTGGTGCTCCTTTGTTACCTTGGCTGTCCTTGCCATGTGACATGTAGGGCTATGTCAAACTTACAACTCCACGTAGACCTCTCATACCACAGAATCACAGAATGTCAGGAATTGGAAGGGACCTCAAAAGATCATCTAGTTCAATCCCCCTGCCTGAGGAGGATCACCTAGATTAAATCACACAGGAACATGTCCAGACTGGTCTTGAATGTCTCCAGAGAAGGAGACTCCACAACCTCGCTGGGCAGCCTGTTCCAGTGATCGGTCACCCTCACCATGTCACCCTTCCTTATGTTCCCAAGGAACTTCCTATGCTCTAGCTTGGAACCATTGCCCTTTGTCCTATCACTGGCCATCACTGAGAAGAGCCTGGATCCATCCTCCTGACACTCACCCTTTACATATTTATCGACATTAATGAGGTCATCCCTCAGTCTCCTCTTCTCCAAGCTAAGGAGACCCAGCTCCCTCAGCCTGTCCTCATAAGGAAGATGCTCCACTCCATTATCTTGGTGGCCCTGTGCTGGACTCTCTCAAGGAGTTCTATGTCCTTCTGGAACTGAGGGGCCCAGACCTGGACACAATACTCCAGGTGTGGTCTCATCAGGGCAGAGTAGAGGGGGAGAAGGACCTCTCTTAAACTGTGCCCCTGAAAACCTCAAATTACACTCAATATCTCTTTTAATTGCTTTGCTCCTACTGTGAATGACCTTTACCATCATATGAAATGATGTTTTAAGTGAACATTTTTGTATAAAGCTTGTTTTGTTTTCTAACTTTTTTTTTCTGTAAAGCATTAAAAATATTTAAATTTTTTTTCTGTATTTGGAATGAAAAGAGATGTGTGACCACCTTTGCCCAGCATCATGCTGCACACATCGCCCTACAGCATTGCTGTGTCTCCATGTTGGCTTCTTTAGCCCATGAAGCACCTTTGCAAGGAAACATATCAGTGCTGTTTATTGCCAGCCTTATTTTAACAGTGCTCTGCGTGTCTTTTTCTTTCCTTTCAGAGATTGTCGGTGTTGGATGTGTCCTAAATGGAATCAGGTATAACAATGGGGACACATTTCAGCCCAACTGCAAATACAACTGCACGTGCATTAACGGGGCAGTGGGCTGTATTCCCATGTGCACAAACTCACGTCCTCCCCTTGTCTGGTGCCCAAACCCAAAGCTCATTAAGATGGCAGGGAAGTGCTGCGAGCAGTGGATTTGTGATGACTCCAAGAAAATCAGGAAGACATCTCCACGCCACATCTCCTCTGCAGGTATGGTGGGAGTGAGGTGGACCTCTCCAAACGCAAATATCAGCTTGTATTGCCAAGCCAGGCAGACATCTAGTCTTTGTGTGAGCAAGACGCCCAGACTCCTATACAGTGTGTAGTGAAAGACAGAAGATGCAAACACTGATGGTGTGTGTGAACCTCTAAGCAGTCGTCTGAGATTCATCAAACGTGATTGTGTGACAAAGACCCATTTGAAGCACACATCTGCTGGCATTTTGAAGATGCCACAAGTCCTCTTTATGTCAAC
>VXBZ01006126.1:331636-383010 GCA_013399135.1 Heliornis fulica
GCACAGAACCACACCTGGGAATGTCCTGATGCTCCCTTCCCTTCCCTTCCCTTCCCTTCCCTTCCCTTCCCTTCCCTTCCCTTCCCTTCCCTTCCCTTCTCTTTTTCCCTTGTCAGTCTGGGACCTCTGGAAAACAGAATGTGCTGAGTCTAATTTGGGACTGAGGCTTCCTGTCTGGGTTGCATTGCCTTAGGTGCATGATTTTAAAAGTCCCTCTATTTTAGTAGTCCCAAGCTTAGATAACACCTTGAAAAGTTCCTGTGGTGAGAGTTTCATTGTCAATTTTAAAATTGGATTAAATTGTCTTTGAGTTAGTATAGCTATTTGGCATTTCTGGACTGATGACATTATTGAACTACCTATTTTGTAGATCACATAAGGTGTCTTCTTTCCTCAGATTCACATATCGAGTGGGGATCATATAGCCGAGTGCACAGAGGTAGGACCATTTGCCTCAAATATGGTCCCAAATGCTTGAAATGGGCTTACCTTTCTGTATGTCTTCAATTTATCCTCATAACACCTTGTGAGGAAATGCAGTGACATTAGCTACATTATTTTCATGTCATAATTATCTTACAAAAGCAAAGCTCAAGGAGACATAGGATGATTACTGTAAAAGGATTTTGGTTCCTTGATGGTAGGATTTTTTCCCAATCCTTGGTCTGTATTTTTGTTGCACAAGACAAAGCCTCACTCTGTGGGTTAAAAACACCAGAGTTCAGCCGTCACTTCTGTCCCTGGTAGCTTTGAACTGTGAGGTGGGTCCAAATCCAAAACATTTACTTGTGAAATTTTCCTTATGTCTTCACAGTTACCCTTGCCTGTCTTTTCTAAGTAGAAGCCTCATAGATGTAACACTAGAATTTTTTATTTTTAATATAATANCCTGAGGGCTGTAGTGGGAGTTGCAGACCAGTGGGGACTCTGGCCTAGGCTGTGAAGGAATCTGAACTGGGGCTGCCAGATGCTCTCAAAACAGAGCCCACCCTTTCTTAAAGTGGCTGCCTGAGAACTATTCAAGCTGCTCTTCCTCCCAGTGAAAGGCTGTGGCTGCTTCCCAAGCCCCTCGGCCATCCAGCAAAGACTGCCGACCACTTTTCTGCTACAGGGAATCAATTGAATGGGCTCAGAAATAAACCTCCACCGGGAGATCAGATCTCATCCCTTTTCTGCACCGGCTGGCACAGACTTCTGTAATTAAGTGTTTGTATTGTGACAGCACCTGGGGGTCCCAGACAAGGACCCCCTTGTGCGAGGCTGTGAAGGGAAATAAAGAAATGAGCCCTGGCCCCGAGTGTTTGCAGCACTGTGGGGTCTGACACAAGTAGGTCAGCGGCAAAGGGGATGGGATGAGGAGGTTCACAGGAATGCTGAGCCACTTTGCTGTGATTTAATTATTTGGGTTAGTGGCCTGAATGTGTAATGAGCCAGGGAGAGGGTGTTGAATATGGAAAGCTTCCCCAGCTGAATAATGTGGGGTTAATCTGATCTCTGCAGCATATGAGGGAGAGGAGGAAGCCTGGCAGAAGAACTGCATTGTTCACACCTCGCCCTGGAGCCCCTGCTCAAAGACCTGTGGGCTGGGCATCTCGACCAGGATTTCCAACAACAACGACCAGTGCCGGCTCCTGAAGGAAAGCCGCCTCTGCAACATGCGGCCCTGCGAGGTGGATATAACCAAACACATTAAGGTAGGCACTGTTTCTCCCCATGCCCCTTGAGCTTTGCCCAGACATGGGGTCAGCCCTTGGCAGTGGTCAGGACTTTGGGGGCTGCAGGTCTGAACTTGGGGGCTGCTAGAAGGTACCCACAGACTCACTGCACTGCAGACAAGTCAAAAATGTGTCCTCTGTGTGTTTCCACATGTTGGTATAAAAACCTTCCCCATGGAGCTCTAATCCCAGCCAAGAGGTCCTTGCAAGGAAAGGCAAGCTGAAGCTGGGTCCACTGCTCTCACTGCTGGTTTGGAGAGACCTGTTGCTCAGCTAGCAGAAAAGTGATGCTGCACTGCTGGGCATGGCTCTGATCTGTATCTTACAAGTATCCTACTTGCAGCTTTGTATGTCTAAACACACAAATCTGTCAAACTCTCTAGATCAGTGCTGTAAAACGCTTCCTAATGGCTTTAAAACCCTTTTAAGTACCAGGAAGGTTGTTTGTATGTCCTACCTGTGTCAGCAAGGACTATGAACCTGTCTCTTTTTCTGTTCTTCTCTGACAGCCTGGGAAGAAGTGTTTGGCTGTCTACAGGGCCAACGAACCAATGAACTACACCATCTCAGGATGTGTGAGCAAAAGTCAATACAGACCTAAATATTGCGGCGTCTGCACAGACAACAGGTGCTGCACACCCTACAAGTCCAAGACCATTGAAGTGAGGTTTGATTGCCCAGACGGGACTGAGGTTGCCTGGAAAATCATGTGGATCAATGCTTGTTTTTGCAACCTGAACTGCAAGAACCCCAATGACATCTTTGCCGACTTGGCTCATTACCATGATTACTCTGAGATTGCTAATTAAATTGGCTGAATGCTGGAATTGACCCATTGCTCTGATTTTACAGAGGTTTTAAAATAAAAGGAGAATCTTTCATCCACTGCCAATGTATAGTTTGTTTTTTCCTGAGCACAGCACTTCTAGGAGAGACCTCAAACAAGCAAGATTTTCAGCTCTAATAGACCTCCAGCCACTAATGGAAGCCAGAAATACTTTTATGCACAGAATCCAGGACTTAAAGGGCAGTCCTGTTGGCACTGCCAGTTATTAGGACAGGAGTTTAATTGCCCAAAGGAAAGAGTAATACACCAGTATGACAGCATAAGTGTGGCTGTCAGTAGCTTAGACATGAGCTTCAGATGTCATTATTGTAATTTGTTGAATAATATGATCAAAGCTGGAAAAGGAGCACTGGAATGCATGTTTTACTTTCAACATTAGACTTCAGGTTTTGACACTGGTGACTTTCAGGACTAGATTCTGGTCTCTGTCACACGAAATCAGTTCTAGAAATTCACCCTTTGTCATTCTCAGTCAAATCTCACCCAATGATGAATTTAATGAGAAGAATCTATGTTTTCTCATTAAATCTCTGTGCAAGTTGTCTCTGTATCACTGCATTTGGCTGGGCCAAAGATCTTCTGTGTCCTGTTCTCCTTGGACTCATCCTGATTTCTTGGAGTGTCTTGCACCAGGGACATTTTCACAGTTTCCCTACCAACTCTGTCTTGAGCAGTCTGAATGCTCTGAACTCAAAATGACCACCCCAGAGTTCACATTCTTAAGATCTTCTTGCTCATGGATTACATACCTCTTTTAGGTTAGCTCTGAAGACCTAAGGATGGAATGTAGATTCAGATGAGAGATAAAGGACAACAACTCACAGGCCCATTTCTTCACATACAAATGGTGCAGTGTGTGCTTTGTGATCCCCAGTTCCTCCTCCCCATGGTGTTACCAGCACTCAGGTCCTGCTTCCTACTGCCACTTTGTTGGTCACCTATTGCCACACATACCTTTCTTTTACATGGCTAGGGCAGAAGAAAGGAGATATAGGTTAAATGAGAAAGCAGGCTTCCTATCAGCTCTGTGGATATGTGGATGCCAATGGGGAGAACAACCATTGGCATAGCTTCTGGTGCATCTGTTGCAACTGGGTTTCTGTGTAAATTAAACATCAGTGCAAATATTTTCTGAAGATGTGGTTTGACATGTAAATGCAGCTACGAGAAGAAAAAAAAAAAAACCAAAAAACAACCCAGTCATTATCTTTCCAGGCAATACATTTTTTATCATTGAACCATATTGGAGACAGTATTTTTTCCAGTGAGTTGTTGGTATAGCTCCCATGCATCAGACCATGTTCACTGTTGCTTCACTTGGGAGAGCTAAGCAGTAGAAATGTGTATCTGCATGGGGAGCTGTGGTATCTGCTTGTAAGAGACTGGAGGGTGGGACAGTACAGAGCTGATCTTTGGGTGATGTAACTGTTTTAAAATAGTCACTTATTTTACTTTAGTTCCAGTTGGCAAGTTGTCTGTCTTCATCTCGATAACCCAGGGGAAGCTAGATGAGTTCTCAGGAGATGTAAATCTTTCTGGCTATGACAAATCAAAGCTTCTTGTGAGAAGGCTGAAAATAGTGCAATCCCTATGTAAAAAACATCCAAGAGAAATGCTGTGCATCTCCAAAAGCTGTTAACTTCAGCAACATATTCGTATACAAGGATTTGGCCAATATTTTTTTCATAGAGCTAGGTCATTCCTTTGTTCAAAGCTTTTACTATTTCATTTTTGTTAAAGCTTCCCTGAAACCTCCAGTGGCAAAAACAAAGGGTGATCTTTATCTATGTGTTCCTGTACAGGTGCAAAGTGCCTCTTCTGCTAGTTTGCTTGGTGGTAAGGAACCAGAGGACACAAGCACTTTGTAGATTCGCCCTTATTACTGCCTTTGGCCTGGATGATGTGACAGGATTGGTCATACCTTACTCATATGAACCCAAACGGGACCTCAACATTTTCAAGGCAAGAATGTTACATTTTAAACTCCATCAGTGCTAAAAACAGACCATGGGGATGTAAGAAGAGGCCTCAGCCAAGTTGACAATGATTTTTCCAAAAGAAAAATATTTTGTATCAAGGGACTTGGTAGGGAAGCCATCCTAAGACCTTTTTCTCAGTAAGATCTCATATATGACTTAGAATCACAGAATGTGTTACTTTGGAAGGGACCTTTAAAGGTGATCTGGTCCAGCCCCCCTTCTGGGACACTTTTAACTAGACCAGGTTGCTCAGAGCTTCTTCAGGCCTGACCTTGATGCCTCCAGGGATGGGGCCTCTACCACCTCTCTGTGCAACCTGTTGCAGTGTTTGAACACTCACATTGAAAAACTTCTTCCTAGTGTCTAATCTAAAGCTATCCTGCTCTAGTTTAAAACAATCACTCCTTGTCCCATCACTATATGACCTTACAAACAGCCTTTCCCCAGCTTTCTTGCAGGCCCCTTTAGGGACTGGAAGGCTTCTATAAGGTGTCCTCAGAGCTTTCTTGGCTCCAGGCTGAACTCTCTCAGCCTGAATCTTGTGTTCAGTTCTGTCCCATCTTAAAATATGAACTATATATTTGTGCTATATTTGAACTATATATATAAATGCACATATCTTTGCATGTGTCTGTACCTATGTATATGTGCTATGCATACCTATGTGTATATGCACATATAGAAAATATGTGCATTCATTTATATAATATTGCTTATATTATATATAAAAACCTGTCCATCAGTGTATATGCTTATATCTGCATATACATATTCCTATGGTGCAGCCTGTGGTACATAGAGTGCATACATAATGTATATTTATATGTATAATCAGTCTTTGTCTTGCACCTACACATAAGGAAGCAAGAAAACAGTACAAAAAAGACTTAGTCAGAGCTGTGGTAATTAACAGGCTCGCTTTGCTTTGCAATTAGCTAATGCTGTAACCACCATAATCAAATGCTGCCGTGGCTGAAGCACACGGTTTTCACTGCGAGATCAAAGAGGCCATTGTAAGCTAATGCATGACCAGCAGCTCCAGTGTGTGTCAGTTTCTACTGGAGTGAATGCCTGGAATCCACAGATCTCACCCATCACACCCGAGATGTTTCTGTTTCTAGCCTGGTTTCCTAAGGGAACAAGGCGGATGCAACCATGCCAGCCACTTGCTTGGCTGTTGGTCAGTCCCTTGGTGGAAGATGTCAAACAAAGCAGGAAGAAGAGCAAAGATCTCAGAAAGACTGTGACTCCTTAGTAGGTCAAGAGAGGTCCTCCTCCCCCTCTACCCTGATGAGACTGCACCTGGAATATTGTGTCCAGTTCTGGGCCTCTCAGTTCCAGAAGGACATACAACTCCTTGGGAGAGTCCAGCGCAGGGCCACCAAGATGATTAAGGGACTAGAACATCTTCCTTATGAGGTAAGGCTGAGGGACCTGGGTCTATTTAGCTTGGAGGAGACTGAGGGGTGACCTCATTAATGTTTATAAATATGTAAAGGGTGAGTGTCAGGAGGATGGAGCCAGGCTCTTCTCAGTGATGGCCAGTGATAGAACAAGGGGAAATGATTCCAAACTGAAGCATAGAAAGTTTAATCTTAATATAAGGAGGAACTTTTTCCCTGTGAGGTTGACAGATCACTGGAACAGGCTGCCCAGAGAGGTTGTGGAGTCTCCTCTGGAGATATTCAAGACCAATCTGGACTCGTTCCTGTGTGATTTAATCTAGGTGATCCTGCTCGGGCAGGGCGGTTGGACTGAGTGATCTTTCAAGGTTTCATCCAACTCCTAATATTCCGTGTTTCTGTGATTCCTGAAATAAAAAAATATGAAATAAAATAGGATGGGGAAAGAGCCACCACATTGCTCCTACCGACTCGGTCCCCATCTGCCAGGCTGCCAACACATCTACAGCACCGCCCGACCACAAGATCAGCATTAAGGGCTTTTGAGCTGATGCACTAGCTGGGAGCAAGCTGCCATGGAGGAGGGAGAGCTGAAGGTGTCATGGGTGTGGACTAGTGTTTATTACACTGCTGTAGAGTCTGGAGTCCTTGGACACAAGGAAACAAGTCTTGGTAGCTCTATTGCTTGTGCAGCTGCTTGTGTCTGGTGAGCTCACAGGGGAAGAGCAACACTTGTAGCCAGAGATCCTGACTTGCAGTTCGTGGTGCATCAGAAATCCTTTGTTTTAACAGATGTTTACAAGATTAGCCCTGCCACTAAGGCAATAGCTTGGCCTTTAGAGTCAGCTCTCTGCCCCCCTGTGCACTTGGGCAGACCTTGTATCTTTAAAAAAGTACTTTTATGGTTACTGTTTACATATGCTAAGGAGCTAGATCCTTAGAAGCTTTCATGGATCCTTCTCTTTGCTTTCCCTCAGTTCTTCAGAGCCAGAACAAAGCCTCTGTTCATTGCCTCTGTTGAGAGTGAAAATTCCTCCAGCAGGAATGGATGGTCACTGTATGTTTGCGCAGTGCCTCGTACAATGGGCCCAGGTCTCTGCTGGGACCTCAAAAGAGTACCATCATCCAAGAAACCAACAATAACACCATTGAGGAGACTCCAGGCCCCAAGCTGGTGGTAGACCCTGCTGGTGCTAGACCCTTCTGGTGCAGAGGTCCAGGGAAAGGCTTGAGTGACAATTTATCAATCTAGGCCAAACTGAGACAGTGTGACACATGTCCTGCTCACGCCAGTCATCCTGTTGACCTTGTAGGTTGTGACAAGGACGGAGAATGGGATTTTGAAATGGGATCTTTGTCCATGCTGATAAGAGCAGCAAGGCTCGGTGACTATTTCAGCATGCACGCACCTGGAATCAGAGAGTAGTGCAGTTGCTTTTTCTTTGATCTGCTCACTATGTGTATATGTAATTCTCCAGGAAGACCACAATATGCAGACATACTGTGTCATCTTGTAAAACTGAGGGGTTTTTTTCTCCCGTGTTTCTGAAGGAGTTTTAAGACAAGCAGTTTATTAAACTGATGGAGGCAGAGTGCCCTTCCTAACCACAGGCACATAACCATACACTTAAGTTTCCAAATTGTAACTTCCCAATTTAAAAATCCCTACAGAGTTATTTCTGTAAACTTCATATGCTGAAAGATATGAAGAATTAATGGAAAGACCAGACTGGTTTGGCGGTGCTTGAGTCACACCAACTATGAAACACGTATTACTTGTTCATTACAGTGTCACGGGGAGGTTTTACAGGTGGCATGCTACTGCTATGGTTTAAAGATACTAACCTCATAAGTGGTAAATGATTAACAAATCTATGACTGACACCTCATTTAGCAGCTTAGACAAGCAAAAGAAGGTGAAATATGTTTGCCACTGACATTTCTTTTCCTTTTCCAATCTTGCCTGGCCAATGTCCAAGTGTGCATTTGGGTGACAAAGCCCTGAACTGAAGGACACATAAAGAGCCAGCAATGTGGTAAAAAAAAAAAGTGGTCTGACAGCATTTTCTTTAGTATGAATATTTTGGCAGCTTCCAAGTGTTCCCCAACTCACATTTCCTTGTTTTCTGGCTTTAGGGCTTCTTGCTGTATTGGGTTGTTTTTTTCGCCTTATTGGACTTGAGATAGCCTGTCTAGAGTCTTTGAGAAGAGGAATGTGTTACTCAGCATGCCCCTTTATCAGCTCTCCAGAGAGGTTGCAGGAATAACCTGTTCGCAGCAGCCAGACAGACAGAAATTGTTCAAAGTTATTAAAGGTGTGGGGAAAAGCATTTAAAGACTCATTATTCTATATCTCTGTATTTACACATCCTCAGAGCTAACTCCAGTAAGGATCCTACCATTTCATTAAAAAAAGGATTTCTTGCAAAGTTTTCCCACAAGTCAAGTTTGATTTCTTCCAGCCTTTAGTACGTTACCTGCCTCAGCGACAGGTCTCTGTTGGGCTTGCTTAGGTTACTTGAGAAAACACCTCTCCAGCCTTTGCCTTCATTGTGCTGTGGGATTTTTTGGGGGAAGGGAAGTTCTCTGCATTTTTCAAGCACATTCCAGCCAACTGTGCCTCTGGCGATGGATTTCAGCAAGGGCAGCACCTTTCTCTGCTGCCTCTCCAGGCATCAGAAGTCCCATCTGGCCTCTGCATCTTCTCACTGTAGGTATAGTAGCTGCCAAGCACATGAACTTGTGAAGGGCTTCCTGCTGCTTCCGCAGCCACCACATTTGGACTAGGCTGGGAAACTCATCATCTCCCAGGTACTCTGCACTTTCCAAGTAAAGTGCTGCTCCTGAGGAATCCGTACCAACCCCTGTGAGATCTTGTCCTCAAAGCCTGCATGACCAGTATGGAAGGACTCACCATAGGGTCAAAGTTCAACATTGGTAACTGGCAGTAAAAGAAAAATATGATTTTTTTGTTTTAATTCAGTCGCTAGTTATTGTTAAAAGTCAATGAAAAACCATTTCAATCAGCCAATAAATGACCATTTTTCCAGCTGGAGACATGCAAAAGTAGGACTGAGGAAAGGCAAGGGTGCATCTCAGTGGTGTGCAAGGGGCTGAGTGGCACCTTTGTTCTGGGCAGGCTCTCCAAGCCCTACTAGCAGGTTGACCATGGCCCAGCTAATACTGGTTCCACCACATGGGCCAAACACAGAGTTTGGCACCACACCTTCACTGCACACCTTGCTGTGTGCAGGGTGCTGAGCCTCACGGGGACCTGCACATACACACAGCTTCAAGGGTTGCAGAGTCCAGGCTGGTGGTGGCTCTTGCTCTCTTCCAAGTGCCATTGCTCACATAGGCTTTGCCTGGAGCTGCCCTAACCCTCCCAAGTGTGACCACCCAGTGAACACCCTTTTTCTTGCCCAACCCCCTTCGTGCACTGACCTTGACCTGAATACCATAAACCACTTCAGCCACAAGCAATTGCAGAGAGCAGTGGATCAACCAAGGATAATTTTTCCAGTTCCGATGCAGGTCAGAGCTCACTGTGGTGGTACTGCTTGGGCAAGAAAACCTGGTTGCTCCCCCCTTTCCCAACCCAACCCTGGGCTTTTCTGGAGATGCCCAGTGCTGTCTGCACCCAGTGTCTGAAGTACATCCCACAGCCAAAATACACAGGGTGTATGGGCTGGGGGCCTGCCTCTAGTTACACAGAAATAACAACTTTCCTCCAGCCCCCAGGAGATGCTGGGTGAGTAAATGGTCCCCACACCAAGTTGTAGGGAACAGACATTGAACTGTTGGGCAGTTGCAATCAGAAACCCTTTTTTTTTTTTTTTCCCCTTCCTTCCCCCCCAACACTGGTCGCCAGCTGTGTTGTTTATGAAATGAATGGAGCCCTTAATGAAGCCACAGATAGGAACAGAGAGAGGCTGTGTCTGTCTTACAAAGGGCCGGGGGGGATGGGTTGATCCGTTAAAATGCCGTGACATCCTTTCTCTCAGTTATTTGAGCATTAGGCGCAGCAGTGACCAGCTATCAGCATAAAGGCCATGCTCTGCTTGGTGGAAACACAAAATCCACATATCGAAACAGCTGCTCCTATAGACAGACCCAGAGAGACTTCCAGCAGTTCCAGTGAATGCAAAAATCATGCAGAATAGTGGGGAGAAATAAAAAAGCCTACCAAAAAAAAAACCCAACAAAAACAAACCACACCAGAAAGAATGTGGGAAGGAGGACCAAGCTGCAAGCAGCAGACACTGCTCAATGTGCTGTGTTGGTAGAAACAACAGACTGCGTTACCAGCACATTGAGGATTGCAAAAGATACAGTGCACAAGATGCAAAAACAGACAGAGAGAGGATTCCAGCACTGTAGAGAAAAAAAAAATAAGCAGCTTTGCTAGAAACTGTTGCTCTCCAGCTCAGTCCATTGCTTACAACACACAAAATTAATTATAACCACCACCACCCCCTAAACACATCTAGGTTAAAGTTTCCAGCTGTTTAGTCTCTAGAGATTTTTTTAAGAGGCAAGCAGCATCCTTCAGCACAAAAGTCCTGCTATGACAACATGGCGTTGGCTCATCCTCTCCCACCCCTCCTCTGCAAGGAAAGAGAAAGCCAGCTTGAAATAGAGACAGATTTTTGTACAGTACATGTTGAGGCCCCAGCTGAGGTGGAAAGAACTCACGTTTCAGCAGTCACATCCTTTCTGCTGGTGGTTTTGAAGGGCACCACTACCTCAAAGACTTGGTGTTGAGATACATTAATGCAATCAGGAAGTCTCTTGGTTCCTAAGAGTCCATTCTCCTCTTCCACTCTAACCTTAAAACTACTGTGAACAGTTTCTCCTCCTGTTTAACCTTCCATTAGTCAATTTGAATCTCTTCTTTGCTGTGTAAGCTCTTTACTCTGTGGTGGTCATTCGGAGATACAGAAACATCTTGGTTAGAGGGGACCCTTTAGACTTTTTTTTATGAGGGTTGGACCCTCATCAAATCCAACCATTACCCTAACCTGCCATCCACTACTAAAACATGTCCCTCAGCACCACATCTAACCACCTGTTAAATACCTCCAGGGATGGAGACTCCACCAGTTCCACTGGCAGCCTGTTCCAATACCTAACAACCACCTCTGAAGACATTTTTCCCAATATCCAATTTAAACCTTCCCTGGTGTAATTGATGCCATTTCCTTTTGTCCTATCACTTGTCAGTAGAGAGAAAAGGCCAGCCCCTGCCTCTCTACAACCTCCTTGCAGGTAAAGAATCCTTTGAGAAAAAGGTGAAACCCCTGCTGCTCTTTGAGTTTAATGACACTAGAGTATCCAGGTTCTGTCTCCAAGAATAATGCAGGATTCAGCATTTGCAAGCTCTAGGAAGGGATTAAAAATTTCTAGTAAGCCTGCAAGCCACTTGCAACTCTTTGGTTACAGGACCAGTTAGAAATGCCAGGAGATCAGCGCTGTGGGGAAAGAAAAGTCAACTCCTTGTATAAGGCAAGACATCCTCTCCTCTGTATAGCCTTCTGGCTTTCACACACAGGTACATGCTGTTCTTTGCCAAAGGAATACTTTTTGTTGCAAATCTGACATTTATAGTGGTCCTAGCAACTCCTCACTGCTCAGAAGTGCCTGCAGATCCCTTTGTGCTGCAGGGAGGTTTGGATGCATTCCTCCCTGTTAAACAAAAATAAACTGCCTAGGCTTGACAGGAGCACCATGGCGTCCTTGTGGAAGGAATGATTAGCCATTCCCAGAAAAGCTCAAAGAACATAACTTTGCCCTTCTTTTGTAAGATCAGTTGGCACAGGTTCCTCCCGTTTTCACTGGCACTGGCTGTGGTTAACCAAATCAAGCCCTACTGCTGGGACCAGTCCAATCACAACTGCTGAATCATCACATCTAGCAGAGCCTTGGCTCAGGCATGCCAAATATTTGCTTTTGCCTCTTCCTATCACAGGAGTTTTGAGATACAGGAGAAAGGAGCAGCCCAAAATAGTTCTGGCAAAGTCACCAACTCATTTGTCCCTGAAAACCCCAGAATGTCAAATTCAATCACGAGGTAAGAACACCACATCCTCACAAAACTCCCAACAAAGCACATGTGTCATTCTGGTGGCCAGGCTCTCATCTCTCTCCTGGAATCCCCCACTGAACAGCATCAATACTCGCAGCCCCCATAGTACATGGAAAGGAGCCTCCAAACCTGCTGAGGGATGCTTCCCCATGAAGGGCAGACAAGGCTCAAGTTAGTAAAAACCCCAAGCTTCTATAGCAGGAAGCCACAGAGATAAACAGAAGCTGCAGGTGAAAAAGGACAACCATTCTTTTGATATAAAGGTGGAAATAAAAGAATGTTTTCATTTTCTCCTGCACTTTTAGGTGCATTTCCTTGTATTCCCCAAATACTTAAAAAACTTATTTGTGAAGGGCTCATCTCCTCTCTCTTTTTCTGAAATTAGTCTCTTGCCAGAGTTCTGAGAAGAATGGTTTTTAAAAACTCAGTGTATCTGGAATTTCTGTCAGGAGGCCCAAATGCCTCCAGAGATTGGTGAGGATGTGTTACACATCAACAGATTTACAGATCAAACTGGGAACAGAAAGGATGCACTGAGCATGGCACCAACCCCAGAGAGGTACTCTGTGTACAGACCACAAATCCATGTGCTAGACAGTACTGTATCCAGGGAGAAGGACCTCAAACACCAAATAAACAGTACTGCATACCAAGTCCTCCACTTTGTTATGCCTTTAAGAGCAAAAGTATTCTTGAGTACTTTGAATAGCCAGTCACACCTAATACTGAAGTGTTTTGTGTTTTCTTAGTGTAACTAGACTGGAGTAGAAAAAAAAATCTCTGATAGCAAAAGTAGGGAAGGGCAGAGACACAGGCAAAAGAAAAAACATAACAGACAAAAACTTACATTCAGAAAGGCTAGTGCACTCCTGGTAAAACATTAAGACACCATACATTGCAAAGTTACAAATTTATTTGTTTTGAAATAAATACAAATACTTCATTAAGAAACTTTTCTTTATAGACTTTACACAATAGCTTTATTCTTTCTGGAAATTGTCTTTTCTTCCCACAAACTGTTATGGATATTCTACACAAGAGCTGAAGTTAGTCAATATAAAGTAACCTAGACGGTGCTCTTCTGAACAAGCAATCCCAAAGTATTAACATTTGCTATTTAACTGCTCGGCATTTGAGTTTTGTTTGTGTGAGGACTGCAATGCAGCAGGTATACACTGGAGCTCAGGAAATCATCCCACTACCTATGGAAGGACAAACTTAAGAACAGCCAACTGAAAATCTGACCCTCAGAAAGGTATCAAGCATTAACAAGAGTAACCCAAGGTATTGGGCTACAAAAAGATGCAGAACCAGCAGACTTACATTTATGCAGTCAGTAAATTCTGTATTTTAGCTATACAGCATTGCTGCTCCACCACTTTGTGGAATACACACACTTCTCAGCACCAGTGAGATTTCATGAGTTTCGAATCTAGTAATTAGTGGCAGTTGAATGTACAGTATCTAATTACATGCCATGCCACAGTTATTAATCTCTCCTGACAAAGAACAGCTGGATCTGGTTTCACTTACAGAATTATGAATTTATCACAATTGTGCTGGACACAAAAACTTGAGCTGCAAAGATAAGAAGCTGTCTGAAGGAAAAATCTAGCTGTTTCCACTTCGCTGGCATGTGTGGCTAACCCTACTTGTTACAGCTATACCAACTCCTGCAGTATGGTAAACCCTGTGGCCCAAGATCCCAAAGAGGAAATGCTACCTTGCTTATTAAATTTAAATCCTGTCCTCATTTGGCTAAGCAGGTTTTAGGATCTGGGGTGGGGAGAGGAGGGAGGAAAAGACTGGAACTAAATCTCAAAAAAGTGAAATAAAAAAGCTTAAAGATTTAGTTCTTCTCAAAGTCACATTAAGATTGCCTATTTTAGTAGTATATTATTGTACATAGGAAAACAGGCTTGAATACTAATGAATTAGAAGGCCTATAAATGCACGATACATTAACTTCTATCATTTGAAGTCAAGCTATATACAATAAATTCAACTCCAGCTTCAACATGAGGCCATAATATTTGTTTCATTCCCTTCTTTAAAAGCCATCCACAATAGTGATTTTTTTTCTCCCCCCCTTTGAAACTCATCTCAAATTGTGCCAGTTTAGTTCAAGCAAATAAGAGATAAAGGGGCATGTAACAGCTTTGATTTTAAAGGAGGATATTAAGCAAGTCTGGTTTGACTCTGAAGTGTTTACAACCACATCAGCTTTTGGCAAGTATCCTCTAGAATTTGGCATCCATTGAAGGAGGGCACAATAGCAGCAACTGTCTGAGTTACAAGAATAATGACAGAGCAAATGAGATGCTTCTTTTCTTTGGTCCCTGTCAGACCCTGGTGAACAGAGCTCATCCTACAGAATAGCTTGAGATTAATACCAGTTATGTTTTTGTGATACACAGGGGGCATCCATTACTTTTTTCCACACTGTGACCAGTTTAAACCTCCCACAGCCATCTAACAGGACACTTCCATGGACTTGGGACTTGATTGTTCAGCGTTGCTTGCAGAGTTTGGCGTCAGCTCGATGCGTGTGTCTGTGTGGGAGCGGTTCCTGGCACCATCCCCGGTGTGGGATCGGCTCCTTGTTCCCTCTCCAGTGTGAGACCGGCTCCTGGTTCCCTCCCCAGTGTGAGACCGGCTCCTCTGTCCTTCCAAAGAGGTTACACTGGAGCCAGAAGCCGTGCGGGACCTCATCAGCCTGGTCATGCTAGCAGAGGGGACTGGAGGAAGAGTCTTTTGTTAATGCCTTGCTTCATGGGCTTGGAAGGAAGCCTTGCCTTCTCCAGCCCTAACCACCCTTGGAGAAGCTGTTGGGGTCACATGTATACTTTCCATGGTAGCTTCCTGTGCTGAAGTACCACTGCTCCAGGCATGCAGTTAAGGAGCATAAATGACTATGGCAAGATTGGTGGCCAGGGCTGAGGGATTCAAGACGACATTATGGCCTGTTGCTGTTGCAACAAGCCAGATGACAAGAAAAGGCTTATCAGACCTCTTGATACTTTCAGAGGTTTAACCCTTGCTGGGAGCCCAGGCTAGCAGTGCAGCAACGAGATAGCAACCCTCAGAAGCACACACACAGGAAGAGCAAACAGCTACAAATTAAAGAAGTCTGAACTAACAGGATATTAAAGAGTCAAGTGCACCATAGAAAACATCTCTTGTGATGCAACTAAGGGACACTGTTACAGATATCTACCTTAAAAATATCCAAGTAAATCTGTCTACAAAGCTCTGATTTAGCAACATAACTTGGTCTGAAAACCCTCCACACAGACAACCCAGGTGTCTTTACCTTGCACACAGATCCAACAGGGAAAAGATCACACATCTGGGATCTTAAGACACTGTGTGCTTAGATGCCCTGCAAACTTTGATAGCCAAATAAACCAATCCACGAAACATACTTACTGTATCCCATTCCCTGAACAAAGTATTTGAAAGCTTCTGCAAGTTTGGCAGGCTGCAAAAGAAGGAGTATTATTGTATGCAATTCTCAGCAAGTTACTTACATGACAACATTACAGAAACCATAGATGCCTCATCAGAATAGGGACACCTTATATATTCTTTGGTTTCTACTCAACATCTGAAATTTGAGCAAATTCCACCATTCCCCTCCCTAGTCTGTTCTGGCCCATCATTTTACCAAATGGACACATCCATTTCAGAATGACACTGTTCTAGAGAAGCAACTCAGGTGGTCTAAGCCTGGCCCAAATTTTGCTCATGCAGTGAAACTGGCCTAAAACTATAAATGTCAGTCCATACAGTGTCAGTAACTCACCAGTTCGAGTCAGCAGAGAACAGATTCAGCTAGTCAGAGCTGATGGTTATGTTTATAGTGCAAAAGCAGCCAGCAGGAACATGCAAGTACACCATGTATGACTGACATTCTTACAATGAGGCACTCACTGCTTTCTCTGCTGCAGAGCGTCCAAACCTCAACTACTGATCTGCAAATATTGCCAGTATCTGTCAATTTTATCTGATTCTGTTCAGGGAAAGAACTAGCAAAGAGGAATGATAACATATACTCCTTTGTGCCTTTAAAAAGCCTTCCCCCCCTAAGATCACATATTGCCTGTACAGAGACTTCTCAGCTGCAGATAGTTACAAGTTCATTTTTTTTCCTTAAGTTTGAGAGCACTACATTCAACTGTTTAAAAAAACCCAAAACCCACCACATCCTAAACATGATTTACAAATCAGCTGTTTTAGTGAAGCAACACTAGAGCATAGGTGAATTTCAACTTTCCCAGCCTGGTTTTAGCAGCAACCTTTGAAATTATGCCTAAATGTATTTCAGAAACTCTTGTTCATTCTCAGTCAAGCCAGGCAAGCGTATGCAAGAACATAGTGTTGTTATTTCCTGCCTCCCACTTCCCTGATCTATACTATAAATAGTCCAAATAAAAATATGTTTTTAGAACACTAGTGCTGAAGCCTTAATCCATGTTAGCTTAGTAGACAGGCATAAAATAATACCCCTGCTTTCCCACCTAAAGCCTTTACTTGGTTAAGACTCAATTAGTGGAAATAATATCCCCTCCCAATCTTAATTTTGTGCTTCATTGGTCTTTAAAGAAAAAAAGAAAGCTCAGATGACTGACTGACATCATTACTTGTGAAATCATAACCATCCTTTTGGCTAACATTTGGGAACAGCAAGTACCCTACAGGAAAACACCCATTTGTTGCAGTCTGACATGCTGCAGAACAGGATTAGTAGAATTTCAAAACAACCAAATCCTACCTGGGAAACCTGAGGGAGACCACCGCAGTCAGCCATCTGAAACAGGGATTAAAACAGCCAGTTAGCACAACGCCAGAGGAACTCATTTATGCTCAGGATATATTAAAGTTACCCTTTCAAGTGTCTGGCAGAAAAACATTTCCTTTTGTTGTGCGAGTAACATGTAGATGAAGGCATCAAAGCAAGCAGTAAAACTTATAAAAGCTACAGAAAACCCAGAAGTCCTGACCCTCAGGCAAAGCATCAGCTGGAGCTACAAATAAGTGGGTTTTTGCTATGCAGCGATTACCAGTTTCTTAGAAACTAGTCTGTTAGTCCCAGTTACAAGTTCAGATTTGAATTACATTAAGGTGACTTAGTGCTGACCTGAATGACAAACAGTGGAGACAGAACAAACACCTAAACCTCAGAGGTGAGAGGGAAAAACGCTTTGCTGAGATTGCAGATGACAAGCATCAGCTTGAGTTGCCAAGGGAAGCAGGGAAAGCCAAATTAGAAAAGCTATCTTGAGTGCATGTAATATTATTGGAGCACTTCATTTTTCCTGCCACTCCACCCCTCAAAGGCAACCCAACACAAACAGTCCTGTTCCAAGAACACCACAAGCTGAAAACAGTGGAGTTGTAAATTACAGGAAACCCCAAATCCTATCTAGGATTAGTTAGCAGGAAAACAGGCCTGTAATCTGGCATCAGCATATCCCTGGACTGAGCAAAGGCTCATTGCTGACACAGGATCTGCGATAGTGTCAGATTCTTTTCTTAGTCTACCACATCCACATGGTAGGTCAGAAACTCTGTGTTAGGAGTACAAAAGCTTCAAAAAAATTATTGCAATTTTCACTGACCAGTTCATTGACCTGATGCATTAACAATTCCCAGCAGAAGTACAACCAAACCTGTTTCACTATTTGCATGCTATGACATTCATCCCGCTTTACTTCATCAGCTGAAGATTGCACCCATATTTTGAATGTCAGGTGTCAGCCAATCCCTAGCATGTTTGGAAGAGCATTTTACTAACTTTTTTGAAAATTAGAGCTATTTCCAACAGTGAAGTGCTCTGGACTCTGTCCTCATAAAAGGCAGGATGAGAAAACCATGGCTGATACATCAACTGCCTGTTCAGCCAATACAGGATGGACAGGCAAGCACAGAACAAGTTGGTTTGTGATGGCTTTTTTTCAAGCCTTTTAAAATATCTAGAGATCAACTTTGCTCAGCTCCAGTAAAATTCATTATGGGTATGTGAAATACTGAGCATTTCAAGTCTTCTCCCTAATATTTTGAAGTGGAGGAGCTGAGAAATTCCCTGTAAACCTTGCAAGAAGCCCCTATTCTCATGTAACCCACTAAAATACTGTTACTCTGCCTGTCCACATCAGGACTAGATTCCCACCGTGTTATGTTTACTGCAGCAGACTGCTCTGGCTCTGCTTGTAGGCAATCCAACTGATTTTGAGGGGAACATTTACTTTAAAACCACCTAAGCAGCTTGTGTTATTACCTTCAGAAGCGTGGTCCTTGTTGGGTCCAGCTTTGAGTTGCATTCAACCTGTATTAAAAACAGAAGCATAAGGTATCATATACAAAATTTTAATTATGATCTGTTGGATGACAAGATTAAATATCCTGTTTTCTGCATTAATGCATACTAAATTATGTAATCTTAGGCTCTGTACAAGACCTCTATGTAGAAATATATAAACCTTTAATCCAGGTAGGTCAGCATTTCTGACTGCATACTTTTCCATGCACAAACCCATTAGTTGAGAATTCCAGCTTTTTTTTTAATCTGTTTCTGGGACTACAGTAGCAACACGTTTTGTTTATCTTGTGATTTGGGGTCATCTGGGAACATCCCAAGTGATCAGCCATATGGCCACAGGCCAGCAGACTGGGCATGCCTGTTAAGGCACAACATTTGAAGTCACCCAGTCATCTGGAGCAAGTTATATCAGTCAAAAAGAAGCTCTTCGCTCCCATAGTGACCCAGGGCAAAGCTCCAACACCACAGAACAAGCTGAAATACCAGCAGCAGATTCCTCTCTAAAGGAAAATATTCGCGGTTCACTGGAACTGCTGGGGCAATCGTTCCTAGTGCAGTAGCTATGAAATAATCATGCACAGGCAGAGGGGACAAACAGTAAGAAATTAATGGCAGCTCTCCCATGGTTGAAAAGAGGAGATCCAGCTGGGCTGGATCGATAGCCCTGGGGTTGCTGTGAGGGTGTGAGCTCTGTGTGCCTCGTGCAGCTTCTTGGCTCAGCTGCCTGTTAGCATGATGGCAAAGACAGCTGGATATACACACCACAGCATCCACAGCTGGGGAACTGTCTCCAACCACGAGGAGGACAGGACATCTGCAAGGAAGCACACAAAAGTACTATTACCCCTGTGATCTGGCCCAGATTTGCTGTAAACTGCATTTTGTGTTGCTAGAAGGATGACACAGTTAAATGTGCAAAAATGATTTGGTTTATACTCCAGGCACCTTGCACACTCATCAAATCCATGGTATTAACTACAGATATGCCCTGGTACCCTGCCTAAGAACCTGTTCTTTTTCCCATCTCACAGCAGTGTTCTTGTTCCTTCTTTCAAAAGGAATTGAACACTGACATCAGCGAAGCATCACACCCACCACTCACCCCCAAGCTCCAACTGTAGGACTTGTCCATCCAATTTCAACCAAACTGACAAAGGAGCAGAGGACAAGAATGTCAAAGTCTGTGTGCAGACATCAGCAGCTAAGCAGAAAAGGACTTGAGAACCACTTCACTGCACAAGTTTTCGTTAAGTGAAATCTATTAACAGAACACTTGGCAGATAGTCACCCACTTCCCAAATGTTTGTTGGTCTTTTTTTTAAATTGGTTTTGTTTAGTTTCTTGGTTGCATGGGCATGGCTTAAGTGCATTCAGACCTGTATTTTCCCTTGACAGGTACATATTCCCAGGTGAAGCTAATTCCACTTACTTTCCAAGTATTTACCCTGTAAGTCTAGAGGGCTTCCTTAAGAGGGGATGCTTTCTTAATGGCAGTCCTAACTTGAAGTAACCTCTTATCTCCTAGACAAAGTTAAGGGATCCTTTTCTAGCACATAAACATATGTGCTTATTGCATATGCAATGCAATCCCTCACTGTACACCTCTTCAGTCACATCATTAAGAGGGGAACTAGTAGAAAATAAAATACTTACTGAAGAGTGACAACATTTATTCCAGGAACAGGGCGCTCAATCTCTAGGTCTCGCCGACTAAAAAAGAAAAGATTTCAGAGGAAAAAGGCTCTTGATACACTGAAACTTTACAGGTACATATTCTTCTAGTTTAGAGGAAGCAGACACATATGTGAATCTGATATAACTCCACATCTGATGGAAAACCACTTTAGTCTGAAGTTTCAGTGTTCCACTTTACCATCTATCTCCCCACAAATGCCTAAAGTCCTTCTCCCATAAGTAAACCACCTGATACCCCCTAACATCACTGCCAAGCAGAACCGTGTAACAGGGAAGCACAAGTGATTCCATCACAAGTAATACTGGCTCTAAGAGCTGCACAGTCTCTTAAAAAAGCTTGAAGTTAGAAAATCAGGTAAATGTATTTACCTGTTGTAAGAGTTGACAAAGAGCTGAAGGTTGGTTTGATTCATATCATTAGTGATATGCTGACGGTAAGTATGGATCAGGTCATGGTTGCTGTGAATCTCTTCCTACAGTGGAAACAGAATCATTCAGAATAGGGGCTACTTTCTGAAATGATGTGTAGACATGGCACAGTACTATCTGTTCACCAGGATGCACCTTTAGGGAAAGGACAACTATCATCCATTGTGTCACCCAGCCTTCACATTAGCCTCTGACTGCAGTACCATATTTTTTGCTTTAAAGCTTCAGTGTGTCATAATGTCAAGATCTTACAAATGCAGATGTAGCTGTAGTACAGATTGTTAAAGTCAGAGAAGTGTGAGGTTTTAAAACAAGCAAGCAAAAAGATTCAGGGTAAGAAGATGAATAATTGTTTCCAGGGTAAAGCAGATGTTGAAAGCTGACAAACATATGTAATGTGGAACCCAATTTCACAACAGTATAACTAAGCTTCAAGGACTTCAATCACTAGCATTTTCAAATGGTTTGTTTTTAAAGTATTCATAGATTAGTTCCTTGTTCTGTTGGAAAGGAGTTTTCTGTTGCATTTACCAACAGTTTCAAAGCAACAGCAAAGCATCCTCAGAAAACAATACATCATTTTCCATTAGAGTAGGCTTGCACTAAAGAGCACCATTCTTACTAATAACCAGCTTTCCCAGAGTTAAAAGTTTGTGGGGTAACCTGTGGGGTGATTCTGCTCAGGACATGAGCACACTTATGTTTAACCATTGGTTGTCACAGGAAGCTGTGACTACTAGAGCTGCCAAGACTGAGATGCACTTGAGTTATCAGGACACAGCCAGTTCTGTGGCAGCAAAATACTGGGAACACAAGTATGAATCTTATCTTCCAGTTTAACTTTGTCCTTCATTGTTTAAGGATTCTCCACACACACACCCCTGCCCTGCCCCAAACCCTGAAGGTACATATAGATGACTGAACACATCACAAACATCTTTCAAACATCCTTACCTTTCCAAAAAGATGTGAAATGACCATGTCTGGTAAAGCATTTGTCCAACCTGAAATCTGAACAGCAAGATTATTTACGTATCTGATATTAAAACAATCTTAGATCAACTGAAGCTTTTAATTACCTATGAGTAGACCAAGAGAGGTTTCTGTCCTTTTAAGTACAATATTCTGGACCGATACTCATGCACAAACAATTCAACTGTAACACCATTAGGCGCCATTTGAGATGTTCATATCTTTACTAACACAGTTATATAAGGAACACACTACAGGTGGCATAGGTACATATGGAATCACTCCTTGCAACTCTGCTGACAATATGTTGGAGCTGGTACCTAAAGCTCACATCCCAGAGGCACAGATATAGAATAATTTAATTTACAATGAGATATTGGGTGAGAATCAAAATGGATCAACTGGTACATCCCAATATCAAGGGCTTACTAAATATAATTCCAGATCAAACTTGTCAGAACAAACTAGTATGCAAAATTATTTTAATAGTGATTATGCACTACTTTTTGTACATCTCAATGTTTATAACAACCATCATTCAATTAAACGTGACTTAAGGATACAAATTGCCTCCCAGTTTACCCTGAAAAATGTTTCAACATATTAAATCAGTGACATGAAACATTTGTAATTACTTAAGTACAGCAGTTCCAGGAAGATTGTTATAAAATAGTTCTCTGTGCCACTTTTCCCACATTGCAATCTTCATTACAACTACAAAAGAGTACAGTTAATAGAAGCTTCTTAGTGTCAAGAATTTTAAATAAATGTGGTTGCAGGAAAAGCCTGTATGCAGTTACTGCTAATGTACTTTCCTGTGTCCTTTTGGCATTCAGGACTGCTGGATGATTGAAACCTGGAAGATGTTCTGAACATTTGTGTTCTAGTCACATTTTGGACCGTGCTGATAAACGAAGCCATGGACAAGAAAGAATTGAATGTTACACTATGCTTGAAGTCTGCTTGAAAGAAAAGTCTTTCCAAAGCCACCCTGTTTCCAGGTTAAACCAGGTTTCCCCAGCAGTAACCAGCTCTTGCAAACTGTCCATACTCAGAAGCTCCATCATACCATGGGTATCTGTTTCCTTTAAGTACTTATTTTTATCACCAGCCCTGCAGTTGGTATGTTTGCAAATGGAAGAATAAGCCCCAAAGGCATTGGTCAGGGATATTTAGTGTCTGCAGCCATGCCTCGACACACAAGCTTGCCCAGCTCCTCATGCTTGACAGGCTCTCAGCAGGATTTATTTTTCTAACTTAAAAGTGTTTACCTTAGTTGCTGCCCAGTCCATCCAACCTTCAGCACAAGGGTTTACATTAATGAGAACTAAACCCTCCACCATCTCTGCATGGTTTAACTGCAAAATAAAAGATTTAAGATTCATCACATATCCTTTGAAACTTGACAGTCAGCATAAAATTTAAATTAAACTATCTCCTGGGGAGGAAGGCGGTAGGTCTAGTTTTATCTTGCATCAAAAAAAGGGTATGTATAGAAAAAAGTTTCATTATAGCAATTCAACTGAGCAGCTGGAGAACATTAAGACAACTTCTTCTCCACCCTCAGTTTAAATAGAGAACTCCCATTAAAAAAACCTTCTGCAAATTAACTGGGTAGAGCCCAGGTCTTAAAATGGAAAATCTAGGTCTTCTGGATTAGCTATCCCGCAGTTTGTGGCATTTCACTTGAAAGCATAACTGCTTGCTTAAACAGGCACAGAAGAGCAGGAATTCTGTGCACACCATACAGGCATGACAATGTATCAGGGAAATCAAGTTCAAGGCTCCACAAAACTCACAGCAAATCTGGTTAAGATGTAGGCACCAGCTCCAGTTCCCATTCCTATAACGGACTTCAGCCTGCACAGCAACAAAACGGAAGAGGCAAGTGAGTAAGGCAGCACCAAAAAAAAACCCACATCAGCAGCCTTCCTCTTTCACACGTTAACATGTATTTACAAAAGAGTGGGCAGCAGCTCAGGCAAACCATGGATCCTCAGCAATGCCACCAGCCCCAGTAAGAGCTTGATGTAGCAGCTGGTTTGGTTTTTGGGAAAATTTGCAGGACATTAGTCCTCATGCACTGTAGGGAAGATACAATTCTCACTTATCTGTAAGTAGATATACTGAGCAACCACAGCCCTGTTCTGATTCTGGAAGGAAATGGTTAGTCTTGGCCAGAAAAACTTTTAAGATACAGTCCTGAAATCTGCAGCCCAAATACAAGGTTCCCCCTGCCCTTCCCAGTACAGCTATCCAACCGGGACACCAATTCCTGTAACAGAGCTGACAGGGAAACCTCTCATGCTATCCAGACACTGAGGTGATTAAGCTTCAACTTCATAACCAAGCAAGGCAGAGATAAATGAAATATTTACTGAAAATGAGTTTAAAGAATCACCTATATATGGGAGGGAAGCCTAGACAAAAACCACTGAGAACCACGTTATAAAATGCTTTTAGAAAATGTCTATGGATAGTTTTCATTCTCATTAGCAATACATAATCACGAATTTGTAAGTACACTCCAGTTTAATTGATCTGAGATACTGACATTATGTTAGTATTTGTTTCAATGCAAGAGCAGAACTGGCAACCCTGTGCCTTACATTAAGTGTTTCAAAAACTCCATATCTCTGAATATAGTAAGGTTAACTGGTTCAAGGTAGTGTAACAAATGAACAGTGTCTAAACTGGGGTGCTGGCCTGGGACTAAAAGCCCCACCAGCAGCCCAGTGTGCCTGTTCACCAAGTCTGCCTAAGCCTGTATACTGGGTTTTCCCTGCTTGGTCTGACAACCCCTTGGAGGTGCCCTACTCACAATTTGTTGTGTACTAGGAACACAAACTCTGCAGACAATCTGTCTCAGCTACAGCTCCTGCTAAAGCTAAGCTTAAAGTGGAGACACAGCTCAACCTGTTGCAGACAGACAACAGGGGAACACTGCCACTAGGTCCTTCAACATCAGCAGCCTGTCATCTACACTTGATAGTAGAAGAGGCTTAAGGAGGTCAGACTGACCCCTAGGACAATCAAGCCACAGAAACAAAAAAGTGTCTTCAGATGGCACAACTTGTGTTTTTTTTTTTCTTCTGCTAACCACACAGGAAAACGTGGGCTGTTGCAGTGGGAAGAACAGATTGTCTGTGCCCTGCCCCATGATGGCGACGCATAGAAAATACTGGAGGAAGCCCCTAAATTAGGCACAAGGGATTTCACACAAAGTTACTTCCTGTTTAAAAATAAACAGACATTTCAAAAAAAAAGCCAAAAAGTAACCTTTCAGAAACAAAGGCAAGAGTGATCCATCTATAACAGATTAAAAACCAACCACAACCAGTAAACAAATCCCCTAATAGCTGGACTGAAGCTTCAGAGACAGCTGAAGCAAATATCTGCTCTGCCCTGTTCTTCTAGTGTGCCAGGGAGAGAGAAGATTGAAGAAAAGTAAATTATTCTGTGCTCACCCAAACTGTTTCAGGATTCCAGGAAGCATTTCAGCCAGCTGATCCATGGAGGGATAAACATACCTACAACATATGTTTGTAAAGTTACTCCACCACTTTCAGTAGAGAAGGTTGATGCATTTAGAGATGCAGTGGTCACTGTAGATTTAATACCAAGCCTGCTCATTACAAGTGCATTGACAGTATGAGCTGAATTTAAATCAGAAGCAAGGACAACTTCAGTAATTTTGCTGAAATATGAGCATAAAGTATATGTTGCTATGAGAGTTACAGATGTCTTGTCCAGCTGAGAGCAGAACAGACCATAATGAAACTCTACCAAGAAAAGTTAACACTTAAGTTAAAAGTTTGAACTTGAGTTTCCAGCCACATTCACCACATTTGTACTTCCAGGCCATCACAAATCAAAATTTCCCCATGTTACAGAATAACAAAGTACAGCTATAGCAAATAGTAGTAGCTTTGGCAAATAATTTCCATTTATTTTTTCAGGGACACACAAATTACTACAGGACAAATGAGGATTGCTTTCTATTAATTTTGATGGAGAAAATAAAGGCACAGGAAAGGCTGTGAAGCTGCTAAAATTCAATAAAAACATATGTCAGTTAAAGCTTCTGGTGTTCTGTAAAACAGAAACAAAATTTTGAGTGAAGGAAATTGAGGAAAATATCAACTGAGTAGCACATGGAAAAAATCCACCACAATTTGCTGGAGAACATCTGCCTAGGATGCATCCAAATCTGCTTCCCATCAGAACTGCATCTGATGATTCCCTAGTTTAGTCTCCAAAATAAAACCAAACATAAAGCAAACAGTGTAGAACTACTTTATTTTCTTGGATTTTCTTGTCAGGGAAGCTAAACCTTGTAGCGACAAAAGCTAACGTAACTGCAGACACTATGACTTAATCTGAGCATGCTGTTCTCAGCTGGAGGACTGGGAGAAATAATACAGCTTCCTATGCTGTCACAGTGATGCTACTAAGCAGTGGTCTTTCCCAGCATAAGCCACAACAGCTGCCCTATGCAGCTGAAGGGTTATTCAGGACATAAGGGTTAAGACACTTAAAAGCTCGTGATTCAAATGAATGCAAAGGGGAGTGACTGAAATAGCTTTGTAGGCTGCTCTGGTAGACAACTGGGCCACTGCAGTTAACATGAACTGAGAACCTGGCCCATTGTGACCTCCTCAGCATCAGACCAGCTTAAAAATAAAGATAGAGTGACTCATGCAATAGCAGTAAGTATAATCTCCTTAATACCGAGTTCTTGCAGAACAACTGTTCTTTGCCTTGTACCTTCCTCTCAGGATGTTGGCTGCACCCTTCAACCAAACTGATTCCTAACCAAGTGGCATCTTAAGGCACACCTGTCTCATTTGAGCTAAACTGGACAAGCATTTGGACAAAGACAGCATTCATGGCACATAAGGTTTACAACAGTTCAAGTATCATAGGTAATACATTGTCAGGAGTGTGGTTCTATGATATTCTATGGTGGTCCATCACTTTCTTATTGTAGCAACTCAATTTTCAGGCAAGTTATCAAGTATTCTAACATCTACTGCTTTGCAACTTTATATAAAATACCCATGGATTTAGGAAGGACATTATGTAGTAGCTAATGCCTATATTCTTTAGTAACAACTTAATTTTGTATTTGTATTCAGGACATCATTGCCAACAAGGTAACTCCGTATTTAGATTGACAGAATCAGGCATCTGCCAAAAGCAGTCCAGTTAGAGACAAGCCACAAAATTACAGCCCCAAAACCCACTGAACTGGCACAAGACAATAGAGCTCTCAGAACTCCAGTAACTTATACACACAGTGTCAGGATTTAAGATCAAAAGCCAGCTACTGTGTTTGCTGCAAGTGTTTTTCAACTGAACTGCAGATCAAGACTCTTTCCAAACAGGACAGCCCATGCTTTGACTTGTTTTCCTGACAACTCACCCAGCTTGGAAAGATGGAGCTCCATCCTGCTGACCAGGTGCATCCACATGGCAGACTGCAAAGTGCTGTGTGATTTCTTGCATGTCCTCAAAGTTGAACAGAGGATTGAAACAAGTTTTATCTTTAGAGGGAGAAAATAGAAAATAAATATGCTGAGAGAAAACAGTAAATTTTCATCTATGATAATCATTTATTAACCTGTCTTGCAGATTAATGAAAATTTCGTTCAATCACTTGAGCTATGTTCTAGCCAGGGAAAAGCAGTAATGATTTATTTCTAAAGAAAAAAAGATCAGTAAAGCCCTGCTACAAAGCAGCCTGTGCTAACTTGCTTTTAATCTCAAAGCAAAAAGCCTGAGCAACTCCTTCCTCATGGACAGGTAAGGTTTATCTGTGTTATTTTGGTACCTGGAGGAAATATTTGCCTTCTACATAAAAATTATCAAAAAACTTCTTTATGTAAAGTCAAAAAACAAACAATAAAATGCAGTCAAAATCATGGTTTAGATTAAATTATCCATTTACTTGTCCAGTCATTTTTCTTTGGATTGTTTCAAAACAGATGGAGAGAAAAAGTAGCCAAGGCGGAGATCGTAACTTGTGCTTCTGCCCAAACATTACAAGATAAACATTACATGATCAGCTGCTACAGGCAGCTGGAGACAAAAGCATCCTTCTGGGATGATCAGTACTGTAGGCTCCCAACTTCAGGGTGATTTGATTTCTTATTTTTAAGCAATATTGATGTGGGGAAAGAGTTAGCATATTTTCCTCCTGGAGTGGGAAGCATTAATTCTGTTTCACCATCTTTGAGATGCCTAGAACACAGTTCAGTATTTACCATTTCTGAATGTCCTCAAGCTATGACATATAAATAAAATCACTGCAGAACACAAAACATTTTTAGGTGAAGTCAGCTGTAGGAGAATGTGCAAGTTTTGGAAGAGGTTCCTCCCCTCTAACGTCTAAAGATAGATTTTTGTAACTACAGAAAGAAAACCTTCCTATTCAAAAATGATATCCAGATTAAGCTCTGTTTATGGAAAATAAAAAATAAAAATAAAATGAAACAGTTCCACAAAAGCCAGGCAAGAAAACAGAATTTTTTCTGATGAGTATTATTTATCCACCCGCAAGAGCCAGACTTTAAAGATCTGCAGGTGTTTTAAAATGTAAATATTAAGAAACAGCACCTTGTGTGAAACAAACAGTACTGGATATTAGGTCACACTACTCTTGTATCTGACAGATAAGATAAAAGGCACTTAGTTTTCTTGATACTAGCTAAGGATACAACACCAGCACTCATTTAGTCATGCTGGTTTGACATGCAATTCATGCAAACTCACAGCAGCATAAGACTGGTTACCAGACCAGAACCTCAGCCAAAGCACCAGCAATGCTGCTTTCACTCCTGCTGGAATTCACCCTCAGCCATCCCCTGCAGGTGTTTTTACAGCATTTACACTCAGTCACTGTGAGCTACCAAAGAAATTTTGCTTCTCCACATCAAATATTCTAATTATTTACTTAGTGAGGATAAAAAAACAATCTGAGAATTAAATTTCCTATAAGAAAGGTATGAGTACCATCTAGCAGATTGCAGGGCACAAACAAGCAAGGACCTGGCAATGGCTTCCTACCTATCACTACTCCACACTTTTGATTACAGCAGCAGCATTAAAGAACCAGGCAATACCTGTGCTTAAGTAAAAAGTCTACTTACGATTCAGCCCAATGTCATGGTAGGTGAGGATAGCTGGTCGGTTCCCTCTGGGAGTCCCACACATGGTGACATGGACAGAGCCATGCACAGTCTCCACATCTTGCTCCTGGAAAAGAACAGGAGCAATCTGTTAGTGGCTTGTCCACCCACTGCAGCAGACCTCTGTGTGACCACCAGCACATGTCCTGCCCCATGCAGTGTGTGCCCACAGCCCCAGGGTTTCCACGTTGCCTTTGCTAATATACTACTATCTTCCCCAGGGTGGGGACTCTCTGCTAAGGGTTTACTTTCTGCTGTTATATACTCCAGTCCACAGACAACTACAGAAGCACTTAAGCTTCTAGCTCTGATGAGCTGCTACATGAACAGCTAAATAGTTCTCAACCTCGTTAAAAGGCAGCATAAGAAAAAAGCTGTTGGGAGCAATGACACCTAAACCAGCAACAGCTTACAACTATGACTGGTAGCACTTGCAAAAATGCAAATGATTCTTTGCCTCCAGTAAAAGGGCTTTAATTCAGCAAATAACTGTTATTCCCTAAAGAAAGCAGCATTAGGCAGTCTGTATTTGCCATAAAGACTTATAACACCTTGGGGCCTTGTGATTATAGCAGCCTTCCCCAATAAACACAGAGGCCCAATGTGTTTGCTTTATGGCTTGTGATGTATAGACCAGAACATACACCCAAATTGTCTAAAGTTTCCTACAGAAAGCATACCCACAACACTGGTGTTAGCAGGGAAACAATGTTAATAAGCATACTGTTATTTAACATACCAGGAGTTTATTTTACTTAATGATCTTAAAGCCAAGAACACCTTTATTACCAAAGGCCACTCGAATACTACTTTATATTTATTGCATGTCAAAGTTAAATGCAACTTGGGTCGTACTGTTTGTGGATGGTAGAATGGGTTAGTTTATTTTTTCCTTTTTGCACTTGAGCTTCAGATGGGCATAAACAATTAGGGGTTATATAAAAGTAATCATAAAACAGTAGCTATTTATTATACTAATTGACAGTCCTGTTACACTCACATAATGGTCAAACCGTATCTTTAGTGCCCAGTCCTAGCATTTCACTGGAGTATTTACTGTGCACATCCACATCACTCAGTACAGTAGACTGCCCTGCTGCCACTAGGATTGCTCTGCTTGCTCCATGCAGTAATGCCCAGAGGCAAAGTCCAAGTTAATTCAAATGTATTAAAAATTATGCTGTAGAAATCAGGAGCATACAGCCTCTGCAAAAGCTCTTCAGAGATCCAAGGTAGTAACTCAATCTAAATCTCACCTCCTTAATTTGATAATGGAAAACACTACACATTTTGCTGAAAATAAGGATGCCAGGTTACACCATTCCATATCTCACCTATTTTCCTTGCAGTTACACTTGTACATCAGTTATAATTAAGACAATGAATCAGGATTACACATACACTGGGCAATCCAAGTTATCACTGCTACCTGAACTACACTCCATAAAAACACTAATATTCAGCTTTTATGTCCCCTTAGATTCAATTCTCTGCATACTCACTGCATTATTTATCAGGTAAGCTGTATCTTCCACATCCAGCACCATCTTTAGGCAAAACAGGTTGATAAATCCAGCAAGTCAGAGGACAGTAGCTGGTTTCTACTTTATCCAAATAGGAAACTGGGTTATATAGACGAGCTATTATACTGCATAGGCTTATGGCTCCCATGATGCTCAGCTAGAAAAACCAAAACAGACTAATTCACAAGGACGTCATTCTTAAATAGGATTTGAGGCAGGTTTGACCAGGAGATGCACTTATTGAATAGAGCTCAGACAAAGATGAACTAAGTCTGTCACACAACATAAAAAGTGCCAAATTTCAAAGCTGGGAATTACAGTCCTTCCTGTTCCTGTTTCCACCAGATTTGGTAAATTTAGCTTCATTTCAGGCTTTGCTATCTCAAATCCTAGAACACCCCAAACTTACTCTAAATTAAAGCAGAAGCAAGTTCTTTCCTAAAAGTCAGGACCAAAGTTTCCAGGGACAACACTAAAGACTTTGAAAGATTAGTTTGTCAGAATGATTCTCTCCAACAGAAGTGAGGAGTTCAATTCCAAGTAGATAATAAAAGAATACTTCAGACTAAATGTTAATTATACTAACGTTACTGTATGTTTCATTTTTAGCAGAAAATAGCATTCTGTATTGTATATTCATTATATAATACTCCAGAAGATATTTTCAGAAGGAATAGATAGCAATTAATAACTATTATTAATAAGTTACTAGCAAAACGTATTAATTTTCAACATTCTGACTTCTTCCTGACTTAATTTTTGACACAAAGCATAAAAAGTCCCACAGTTTGGTAAACTTAACACCAGTAATGTAAGTAAACTATGATGTTTAATACACCTCCTGCCAAGTGTGGAATGCAGAAATTATTTCCTCTTCACTTACACACTAGCATGCATTTCATGTTATCAGACTTCTGTTGCAGTAACCTAAAATTCCTAAAAACCTGAGATGTTTTATCAGGAGGGACCATATTCCAAGANCAATAAATCCAGGCCCTTGAACCTGCATATCCTATTGACCTCCACAGCTAATTCTTCTGGAACTGGAAGTTTGAAGTTCAAACTCAGTGTCAACTAAAAATAGTTCAGAGACGACTGGCAACCATACTCCTAATTACTGTCATAAATCAGTCTGTTTAACAATTGGTTTAATTCCTCATTATCTTCACAGTAAGACTCCCCTAATTCAAGTGGGTTGTGCTGTTTTCTATTAGTGCAAATTCTTAATAACAAATACCCAAAAGGGTCTCAAATCAATTCAAAACAGTTTCTTTGGCAACATCAATCCAACAACTTCACATCCCTATTGATCCTATTAAAGATCAAGCGATTTGCCTACGTGATGTAGGGATGGATGTTTTCAAAATGCAGAGCACTGAAAACAGATGGCACCACATCCCAATCAACATCAACATTATAGTAAGAGGCTCTTCACCAACTGATTTGTATTAAAACACTATCTTAGAAAAAAATCCAAGGTACAGTAATCCGATAGAAGGATAAAGACAACCACACCATCTGTTCACATCTCACTAACAGAGGTACAGTCCTGTCTTCGTGCCCTAAAACCAGACACAAACTTTCATTTACACAATTTAAAAGGAGCTGTCTCAGTTTGAGGGGATGATCCATTCTGAAGGTGAACTTATTTTTGGGCCAAGTGACAGTTTTTGATGCTTTATCAAGAGGTTAGAGACATCTTGCAAGTTTAACACTTTATTCCTTCCCTCTTTACTTTGTGTAAGGAAGGAGGGCTGTTTATGAACAGATTATTTTCTGAAGTATAAGATACACAACCAAAACATTTTCTATCTCTAAAAAGGAAAACATGCAAACATTTTGCTGAAAATACTGTATTTTGTAGGTTTTATTAAAAACACATGCCATCAAGATTATTTTAAAGCTTTCAAATACACTTAATGCTCAATTAACAACTCATGTTCTTACTTTAATTTACAGTATTATGCTTGTTAAATACACTTCCTTTCTCTTGCCTCAGAACTGAGGTAAGAGCTTCAAAGCTTTTAAAAGAGGATTTAAATCACTTCTAAATTGCTAAGACATAGTATAAATTTGTATTACTTAAGAAATTTAACACACCAATACCTGCATATGCTTTTCTCTTTGAAATATTGAAGCACAAAAATATTTAACCTTTAAATGTTGTACTGAAGGGTTTCAAACCCGTTTCCCTGAAGTTATTATTTTCCCCCTAGTTTTTACTCTAAAATAATTATTTCAGTTCATCTTATGTTCTTCTAGAACACTGATGCTCAACTTTCCAGCTTTAAAATAAGAGACTATTTTAGAATAGCAGTATTAAGTATTAAGAAAGAGGTTCCCCAATTCAGGCTGGGAGTTGGGTACATTAAGTATGTTAACTTGAGATGTAAATTTAAGTGACTCTGCTGACATGGAAGCCAGTAAAAAAAAACCCAACACTTTGGTGCAAGAACTGAAGTAGGTTATCACAACAGTTCTGCTCATGGATTCCTCCTAGTTGGATTAGCACTGGGTCACACTGGTCTGCAAAAGCACAAAACCACAGACTACCCACCCCCTTACTCCAGATATCTAAAGAGTTGAGGATATTCATGTAACATGTTGCAAAGCCCCAAACTGCATCTTCCCAGGAAGCCCACCCCACCATGCCACGAGGACCTGGATTAGTCTCCTGTTACACAGGAGGGAAAGAAAGACTTGACTTACAAAGGAGGAGGAAGAAAAGCAGAAATGGTCCTCACATGCTGGTGGATATAGATAGATGGATATGAGCCATGAATTGCAAGGGACAAAGCTATTTCTGCCACCTACAGCTACCACACCGCTCAGTTTTGCTTTGTAATCAAGAAAGCAGTCTTCTGATAGACTGCTTGCTTCTGAAACAAAGCTAAGAGAATTATATAGAGTGACAATAGGCAAGTATGTCAAACTGAAAACAATTAAAACATGTTTGGCAGTAATCCAACATGAAGTACTACAGGGCATGCTGTTCTGCACCAGTTTATCATTAACTGTTCTAAACCAGACCTGATCAGAAATACTGCCCTTCTCAGGACACAGGGGACCTTCACTTAAATGTTCATGTGGGTGCCACAGACAGTGCTGACTAGTTAAGAGCTGTCAGTTCTTTTGTCTCTTGTCTTGGCCATACCCTAGTAACTCCATGGAAGTTCTCCTCCAGGAAATAACCACAGAACTTGCAATTGTACTTTCAGATGGGCAATATGGCACTATGCAGGGGCTTCCTTTAAAAAAAGTAACATTGAACTCAATACTGTCTAAAAGGATATGAAGTAAAAGCCTAGTACTTCCCAAATCTGAGTAACTAGATTGAATTTATTCTTGGACACCTCAAAGGCAATCACTACTCTTCACTAGTGCAGAAACAATAGCATGTTGGACACCCACATCCACTCACAGGCACTAAAGAGGCTTCATCCTGCCATGTGCTGATCACCTTCCCTGGCCAGGTCCATCCTCCTCCCAAGCAAGGCTCATGGGACAGAGGATCATTCAGAGCCCATGTGTTTCTGTTATTTTGATTTAGTCACTTAGGACTGACACTGAAGCTCATATGCTCCAGGGCAACACAAGAGCTTCTCCAATGAACAAAGTAATCAAGGCTCTCTTAGCTCCAAACCATCTCTTCAATAAAGCAACCACAGAAGAACTGGTCAGGTATTTGTGATTTGAAGGACCAAAGCTAAGCCTCCTTTGCAGCAGCAGCTCAACATTAACAGACTGTTCTTCCATGTTTTTTCCTTCCTCAACTAGGAAAAAAACCCAAAAGATTAAACTCAAAGAAAGAGTTAAAAAAAAAACAAGAGCTGGCAGAACAGGGCTAAATGACAAGAACCACTGGCCTGGATTACTGACAGTTAATCCAAAACATTGGCAAAAAAATCCAAAAAGGCTTAGAGAATTTGATCCTGCAAGTTAAAAAAAAACTAAATCTATATATATACATGGTTTACAAACCAAGCAAATTTACTCCAAGAATAGACATGAAATATGGGTCACTTAATCAAAATACAGCAGTATTCCTGTTAGCAGACTTAATCTGGGATGAGGATTCATTTAGAGCAAGTGATCAATCTGGATCCACACAGAAAGCTTCTCCCATGCCAGTGTTGCAGAAAGCCACAAGACAACTTTAACTTGTATTTATCAAGACTTCAGGCAGTAGATTTTATCATTATAGAGTATGAGGGGGAAGATGCAGGATTAATGTAAACTATGTTTTTACTATAGAAGTAAGAGCCTTCAGAAGATATGTTTGAGACAACTGTATATATCCAAGGGAGTGGGGTGGGGAAATGTCATTCCAGAGTTTGCATTGGATTTAACAGATTTTTACAGTATTGAATATTTGTAGCTGTCTGTCTATATTTTTAAAGGGCAACACACCACAATGTACAGAAGGGCAACTTCCTCCAAGGACCTCCACCTGCACATTCAAGAGGCTAGAGCAACTTAATAGCTTTACTTATCCCTGCACAACCTCTCTCCCTCCCCCTCCTTGATTAAAATAAGGTACCTGTCGAGCCTCTTTTCCCAGAACATCCTGCTTCCCACTACCAGTAGCGGCAATTCAATTCACTTTTTGTGAGGGCAGATACAAGCTCACTGGTCTCCCTCCCAGTTCAACCCATCCTGACAGCTGTGCATCTCCTTAGTCTTATCTGAAGAACCACTGAGGACAAACTTCTCAGTCAGAAGCCCAAATCATGATAAAATAATATACAAGAGAAACTAAGAAAGCCACAAAGTCACCTCTCAACATCATGAGATGGGGAAAGCAGAAAGCCACCATTTGACCTAGCTGTGCACTTTCTGAATTCTTATGTGCTGACCATAAACACCACACAGAAGCTACCATCATTAGGGGCAAAACCGATTGCTTTGCTCTTTCCACCACTCCAGACTTGAGGAATCTTTTAGAAGCTTTCAACAGCATAACAGGATACACCAAGAGGGACGTTTTCCTCTAAGGAAATGCACACACACCACTAATGAAAACAAATTAATTGGTAAAAGCATGTGTTTGTGGAAGAGGAATATTTTGATTTCCTTGACACTGCAGAAAAAACTCTCAGCAAGAACAGAGCTGCTTGCAGCCCTGCCACCTCTTTTGGATGAAACTCTCAGCTGCAGTCTGAAAACACCTCCTGCCATCCCCTTCACAGGGCTACCTCAGAGCCCCACTCAGACCCCTTTCTCACAGTAACAGTATTGCTGGTGGGCACTTAGTCACTTCTGATCACATTTTGCTGTTTTCCCAAGTGTCAATTCAGTTTCCCCTTATACCAAAGAAAAAACTTTACTTGCCTGAACATCAAAGTCTGGAAGGAGGCGAGTTATTGCCTGTGAAGAGATTTTTAAAGCATTAATAGAGGTAAATTCAGAAGCTACAGAAATCTGTGCTCTAACCCACCAGTTCTGCAGCCTAGAGCTCTGTCCTGTCCCCAGCTACAAACATATCCAAGAGCAAGAGCTTTTACCCACTATCAATCATAGAGAACATGAAAGCAGTAAAATACTAGGTCATAGACCAGCAAAATAAAGCACAGAAGGTAATACATCTTCAGCTATTGTTAAATCACTGGATGAGCTGAAGTAAAAAACACTGAACTTTTTTTCATTGCTTATCATAGCCATGGGAAAACCAACAGCAGACCACAGTCCTACCCAGGTTGGAAAGTTATTTAAGCATGCACTGAGCACTTGAAACCCATGTAAGCAGTCATTACTGAGACTTTGTTACATGAAATGAGAGGTGGGATGGGTTCTATCCTAGTCAAAAACAGGCCTTGCTATGTTTGGGAGGATGTCTGGACATGGTGAGGTCCATTACAACCTGTGACCATCCACTGCTACTACTGACAAGCTCCTACATCTGTCTAGGATTTCCATAGGAAGAGGAGTAGGGTAACATCCTCCCCATCTGCAGCAGTCTAAAAAGCTCTTCACTTCTGAAGTATCTTACAGTCACCTCCTTTTATTAAGGAGGAGGTCAAGCTCTTATTTCCTCTGGAGGACTGCAAACAGAGGGAAAAGCAGCCAAATTAACACTTGGTACACTGCAGAACATGACAGAGAAGCCAAAGCTTGAAAAAGTAGTACAGAGATAAAAAAGCTTAGGATCTGGCAGTGAAGTCACAGTAACCTAGGTAAATTAAGGTTGGAAGGCATTAGAAGTGATACAGCAGCTGCTTTGGGCAATACTCCCTCAGATGTCAGACCTCAAAGCATTGGAGTCCAATCTAATAACAGATCACAAGACCTGTTACACCTTTAGGTAGTTAGGCAACATCTTTTATATGCAAACAGGTATCTAAGATGGCTGAGCTTGCTGAGGTCATTTTATACAGCCTGAGCTTTAGATTTAAAAAATCTTACTATACTGTTGGTCTCATGACCTTTTAAACAAAACTCATTTCATACGCTGGTGTTCCCATGGGGTCTAGAGTTGAAAGGAAAAAGTAGACATGGCATCTGTCTAAACAGCATGTGAAATAAGACTCCATCACTGTCCAGGAATGGAGACTCAGCTGTAGAAGCAAGCTAGGCATACCAAGCTGGGCTGCAATTGTTAGCTTTAGTATGTGCTGAATGCCCTTCAGGGCAGTCTTTTGTACCTTCTCAAAATACATTAAATAACTTCCTTCACTATGTTAAGAAGAGCCACAGAGGAAATCAAGCTTTCTACTCGTTTCCTCATGCAGGCAAAACTTAAGGTAACATAATGAATAAAAGCATATAGGTTTAATTGCTAAGATACCAACTTCTGATCTGTGGTAAAGAAACCCATGGAGTTAATTAAGTTTAAGACACTTCTGAACTTTGGAGCAAAAGCATTTCAGTACCCACAGGACTTCTGCTTAATATCGGCTTCACTTTGCCACTACTGAACAATCTTGGCATTAAAAAGGGATCTTAGTTTCTCAAAAGTTTGAGTGCTGCATTCACTGGTGTCCAAACAAGCTCTGCTTTCATGAAATGTCCTTGGCAAAGGAGCTGTGTTTAAAGTTTCTCTAGCTATTTCACTGCAGTCGCAAGTGGAAACGATTTTGTGAAGTGTTTATGCAAAAAAGGTAGGGAATAAAAAAGTAGCAGATAGAGCAATGAATAACTTTGTTTAAAAATTAGGCAAATCCAACTTGCTTATATACACCTGCATGAATTACAAACATGATGAACAGAAGAAAAAAATCTCAGTTTTGGTTCAAGAAAAAAATCTGGGAAGGTCTTTCACATATTACAGTGAACTATCTACCAAGAACATACAAAAGCAAAGTATTGCTACCATCAAACAGCTACAAACCCAGACACTGTGGGTAGTTTTGGAGCTAAATGGCACAAAAACAAATGGAAGACCACAGAATTAAGCAAAAGGCTTAAGATTTTTCTATGCTGCAAGATATAGCTAAGGAATAGCTGAGACTTGGGTACACCCAGCTGGCTACAGACCTGGGAGAAATTTGGCTATAACTCATAGCTCAGTGCAGCTGGAGAGATTAGATGGGGCAGTCATAGCTCCAGATTCAGATGTGCCCAGAGAAAAAGCAAAGGCTCTCTTTGTACCTTCTCAAAAGGTAGCTAATGGAGCAAAGATTGTTTCTCTGCATAGAAAAGTTCATAGGTACAGATGGATCTACATAAGATAAGTTCAAGGCCAGGTTGGATTAGGCCCTGAGCAACCTGATCTAGTTGGGGGTGTCCCTGCTTCTTGCATGGGAGTTGGACTGGATGACCTCTGGGAGTCGCTTCTAACCCTAATCATTCTATGATTCTATAACCCAACTGACACCATTCAAAATCACTGAAAACACAGAGCCATCATTATTCACAGCATAAAAATGTCACCACCAGGTTAATACTAAAGAAAGAGAGGTTTGGTTTTGTGATTTTTTTTAAAAACACTCTCTTATCCCATCTCCAGTCCCTCTTGTCTATGTGATATGTTGGAATTAATCCAAGAACAGATGTTCTAACAGCCCACCCAGAAACAAAACACAACCACTAAAAAGCTCTAAAATAATTACCTCCTCCTTCTCCACCAGAGGTTTCACCTCTGCAAGGTGAGCATCCTGGAACTCTGTTGACATGGTCAGTAGCTGATATCTGCAAAAATAAAAGAGATCTGTTCTCAGCTTGCATCAAAGATTAAATACAGGAACAAGATCCTGCTCCACCCAACTCCACCCACTCCAGTGGCCCACTGTCTCAGGTTATAGTTTGAAAGACCTTTACAAGAAGGTTACAAATCTCTTGAAAATGCTTCCCTGATTCATTTCTACACACACTCCTGCACCATATGAAACTAAACAAATGTTAAGGCTGCAAGATCAAGCAAAAGTTTGGCAGCTTCAAAATAAAGAAGCCTAGAGAAAACCAGACAGGGACCAGCACAGCCACCATCTCCTGAAGTTAGCTTCAACACTCATCTCTGGGATAATTATTTTTCAACCATGGTCACTCTCTACACCCAAGGTCTTTACTGGATGAAAATCAAACTGTGTACTCATCAGCACCATTTTACTCTCCAGGTACTCCATTCTCTGGGACAGAAACACCTTCCTTGATTTGAACAAACAAGGAATACCGTGTTAAACCAGTACTTCTTAAGTAGACACCAAGAAGGTCTGTACAACCATGCTATTTTGAAAGCCAAAGTAAGGAAGAGGACTGCTGTGTCTTACCCTAAGAAAGGACCAGCACTGCAATACCCAGCCTTCATCTACAGGGAGTTTGACTGGGTCCCTAGATGCAGCCAAACCTGAAGGACTGCAAAGCTGAGTAATTTGGTTTTTACATTTCATTTCTGCACAGCCAGATGGATGATGCCCGATACACATTTGCCCACAGAAATCTTTCCCTAAGGGGCACCCCCAACCACTGCACAGTCACAGCGCAGTCTGGAGTTATAAGAAAATTCCTTCAGCATTTAAGTTAAAAATTATGCCAAAGTACCAATGCAGCCACTACAAGCACAGAAGAAGTGACCACCAAATTAGATGGAGCAGCAGGTTGGGCTGCTGGTGTAGTGTCTTCTGTATCTGGACAGAGGCATCTCATTAGTTCCTATCACTCCAAAGGCAGAGGTAAAGCAAAGAGCATCATGCTTTCAGTTTCTCAATAGAGAAAAGGTGGCAGAGGGCTACTCCCTGCAAAGTTCTGATGAACAACTAGAAATAATTCTCAGGAGATATTAGAACTGTTTTAACAGTGAGATGACACATATGAAAGTTAACACGTGTTTGTTAACATATCCTACAGCAGCTGGAGAAGTGCATCTCCTGTCCGCTTTGGCCAATATTGGAAATTTATTAACTACCCAACCATAATGCAAACCAATTATTTACTAAGTTTAGAACAGTCTTAAGTGAAGCAAATGCGTAAGTGTACTCACAAAGCAAGCCAGAAGACTGAAACACATTTAGCAATTATTGACCAAAGTTTCAAATATTTTAATAATTAACAGTTTTCCTTAAAATAAGCATTGACATACAGCATGTAAATTTCAATTAAATTTTAAAATATGGTTTCCCACCTCTTGACTTAAATCTGATTTAAGCCATTCAATCTTGTCTACAGAAATGACTTGGTGGTCAAGGAGGGCCGTGAAACCCACAGGAATATTTAGGAGACTGTGGCAGAATCCTTCTTGATAGCTATGCAGTCAAGTGGATTTTCCGTAAAGAATTAGTCCTCATCTAAAGAATTTGACCCCACCACTTGTGAAATGGAGACAGGAACAAAACTGACCTCATTGTTAATAATTTCTAATCCAAACTTACAAGGCAGAGAAGTCAGAAAATTCAGAGTTAACCCTCCAGCAGTTACACTGATTCCCCTTTCTCTCCAGGTTTCTAGTAAGTATTGCCCCTTAATGATTTTAATCACAAAGGACAAGTTCAAAGTTTCAAGCAACTACAAGTGACATTTTAGAAATACTGTTACATGTTTTCATAATTACAGAAATCTAATCTGCCATTCTACACAGTGAGCAATTATGCATGGCAGAGAGGGAAAGTGAATACTGCTACAATATTTGAAGGTCAGAAATATTAATATGCAATGGCATCTACCTCAAATAGATGTTCAATTATTTTTTGTGCACTTCAGCAAATTGAGAAAAGTAACACCTTAATGTTGCACCTAATTTTGCAGTAGGGAGAGGCACAGGAGACTTTTCCAGGTTTTGTCTAAAGGGCAGGAAAGTAACAAGCCAGCTCCCCTGCAGTTTCCCAGTAAGAAGCAGCTTGGGGAACAAAGCCACAGATAGTGTTTGTGGAAGAAAGTTGTTTACATGGACCAGTTTCAGATTTTCAGGGACTCAGAGCAGAGACTACAAGTGACCAAAAATACTGTGCCAAAAAGAACAAGATGGATGCCTTTTATAGCCTTAAAAACAATCCGGTTTTCATAATAGTTCAAAGTTGTTGCTCTATGTTTCCGAAAGAGCCAACACTAGGAAGTGCTGACCAGCAGATTACAGGACTGCCATAAAGCCTGCTGAACAAAAGCCCACCATGTACTAAGTTCTCCTTTTGGAAAGATACCAGATCTTAAACCACACCATGTTTTCAGAACTGGCATTTCCAAGCTCTGGGTTTTCCTTCACATCAGAAATACCTGAAACATTCCTACCTTGTGATAAGGTGGCACAACAACATGCTATTTGTTCACGAGTTCTGGCAAACAAAGCCCCGCTATCTGAAAGCACTGTAAAAAACATCTTATTTTCCAAAGAGAAAGATGCTGGGGAAATGGTTTTGTACCACCCATGTTCAGCACAATTTTTCTAATCTCTAAATAGGTGCTTTGTGCTCCCTCTCTTATGTGACAGGGTAGCTTTAAGCTGCATAACTCTCCTAAATAGATAACCATACAAGTGTGCCTTTATACACATTTGAAAGTGCTTGTCTCTCAGCAGTTATCAAAAGACAAAGTTCACTTATATCTGCAAGCAGTAGCATGAAGTTGCCAAATAGGAGACAAAATTTTTTATCCCCCACTTCACTTGGACAGATCAGCCTGCAAAGAGGTCTCAAGCTCACATCTTTGGAACAAGTCATCACCACCTAGCATACACCCATCACCCTGCACCCAGATATTGGTTACAACTGCTGCTCAGAGGATTTTTAAACAAACCATATTTCTAAGAAAAAAGGTTTAAGTCATCATGGCAGCTGGCAAAGTGCATTAAAAACTGATGAGCTATCTCTCTACCTTTGCCAGCCAGCAGGAAAACAGCTCCTAGGAAACAACAGAGAGATGAAAAGTAGTCTGAAGAATACTTTGTTCACTAACTTCATTCAAAGAGGCTTTTCTATACCCATTCCAGCACAAGCTCACTGTTCCAAAACCACCAGAGCAAGTGTCATAATCAAGGATAGTAACTCAGGAATCATTTCCTGAGTGATTATTGTGGTCTTAGAAGGTTCAGAATATAACCCCAGTCTCTCCACATCATCGCTGTGGGGACAGTCTCCCCAGAGCCTTGTTTTGGCAGCAGGGGATGCAGGGCATATGGGCAGCCTGGCACTGCACAACAGGGATCCCCAAAAAGGAGCCAAGAAGCCTCACACCAGCCCATTCACCCTTGGATACCAGCAATGTTGCACTCAGAAGTACCAAACATTTGGTAGGCCTGACATACCTGACTGATTTCATTCCAAGCACAGAAGAAAAAAGTTGAAAGATACCTACTTTCAAATTTTACCCTGCTGAAGGTTATCTTCCTTTGTGCTGCAGGGCACTTAATGATGTGCATCACCAAGTGTGGTCTCATGTCCATGATGAGTTGGGGGGTACTGCTACCAGCATTACAAGGTTTACCTTTGTCCTCATAGATCAGAAGTTTTTTATTTAAATCCCACCATGGAAAACAAAGAACAGGAAAAGACTCCTGCCTGTGCATTTCATGAAGATTACAATTTCATCAAAACAGCTTGCTTAAACACTGGCAGCAGAGGTTATTCTCCTTTCAATATGAATATACAGAAGGGCCACCTCAACAGAAAAACTTGATGGGGCTTCCATCTTCACAGGCTGAGCAAGGAGGAGGGTCAGCAATCACTACACATGGTGCAAATACTCATCAGTATCTAACAGCAAAGAGGAAGGAAAAGGCCATTGGCACCGAGGGCCATAGCTCCCAGCATAGTGTTGGACTCTGTGCAGGGACAGGGACCATGAAAGAGGCATATGCATGGGAGGTGTTTCTGAGCCAGCCACATCACTCTGCTCTTTATTCCCTGAAAGCTACAAGTGCCTTCAGAGCTGAGGCATCAGAGTAGGCAGGAAGGACAGAGGTAGCAACTTGAGGTTTTGTACTTCTGTGGCAACTTGTCCCTACTTCTTTAACAGTGCTTCAAGACAAGCATGGCGAGCTAAGATGTCTCCAGAGTTCTGCAGAAGTTGATTATCAAAGATCCCCCATCAGTTCTAGACTAGAAAAATGACTGAACAGTTCAAACCCCTGACAACAAAGCAAGGAAGGTTTCTGTGATGCTCAAGCTGCATTTAAGCTTTACATACCGTCACTTAGACACCTTCCAGACATTAACAGTATGTCCTATAAACTAGTCTGACTGGCCCTAAAATAAAACATGATGGTTACTGTAAACTGGAGAGCTTGAGAAAATCTTGTATCTACTAAAAGGCAAATGGACATCAGTTAATAGCACCCATGTATGGTTACAATCCACAATGTACAGTTCACATTGGAGATATTTTATTATAAAACTTACAAACAAAAATGAGATTTGTTGATTAATTTGAAAAGTATTCATTTTACAAGCATCTAGAAGAGTTCATGCATATGCCCACACTAACCCTTGTTGAAGCTACTCTTTGTTAAAGGCACTGGTGTCACAAGGTCTTTTGTGTACAGAGTTACTGATTTCCTCTAATAGTTCTACACAACACATCAAGATAGATATTTTAATAGAAGTTCCTAAGATGTTGAATTTTGTTTTTTTTTTATCGAAGAAAAAAACAAAATCCAACAAATGATGGCTTAACAGTTACACGACATCTGACAGTTTGAGGAACAAGCATCAGAAGTTGAAGACACATAACTACTTGAGAATCTCTGGGTTTCCTTAGACTCTGATTAGAAGAGGTTATCTCAATTTGCAACTAAAATTTAATAACCTGACACCAAAGAAGCTTTGGTGTGTAAGCCATAAGTAACCGAGTTTCAAATCAGAAAAGGTGAGGAGTCAAGAATTAAATTCAATATCAGGGAACTGAAACAATTAGGAGTGCTCAGTGGCCTCCAATTCACAGGACATCCTGTGAATCACTGTCACCCAGCACACTGCTGATACTCGATTACTTTCTAATCAGTCTGCTTTTACTTCTTTTCAACTCCCTTTGTGAGCTACTCCACCAGCATGCTTTACTGAAGGCTCTAGTTGAAAATAAGAGCTCTGGAAAAGAAAAAAGTAGGCTTTAGGAGCATAATGCACCATAACAGTGATTTTCAAAGTCAAAACTAAGAAGGGCTTAAAGTTTTAGCCATTTTGAAGTTTAGATTTATGCTACGTGCTAATCAATCTGATTAGGAAACAAACTTTTTAGCCAAGAACTTGAGCCCTGTGCCAAGTAACAACTGTTTAAGCCACATGAAGACAACTGAGGATAGAGCCAGCAGCTGACTCCACCAGCCTCCCACAGGTCCCCAGCATCTCCTGCAGGTACACTTGCCCACGGCTTCAGCAGTCTCGTGCCATTAGAAAGACAAGCTCTCCATGCTTGTTCCTGGTCCTTTTGTTCTGGATGTTTTCCAGTTGTGGAATTGGCACCAGTGCCTATATGGATGCAGAGCTGTTCAGCTGCAATCGCTCTGCTATCAGACAGCCTCTAAACTGCCAGTTCCTCAGCCCAGGGACTGGTTACTCTTCACATGCACGATATGCTCTGGCAGCTGCACATAGATAGCAGCATCAAAACAAAAGTGAGCTGGAAGCAACCCTTCTGTCTACTCTGCAGATATTGAGCAAGAAACTGTTGCAACTCAAGTTTGCACAATCCTCAAGCCATGGGATGCAATGAGCAGTGTTCCTTGGAAAGCTCAGGGTCCTCTAGTACTTCACAGGAGTAGAAACTGGCTGTGGGAAGAGCTGGTGTGCTAGGCAAAGGACATGCCTGTTGTCCTCATCTCCCCTGTGCTGGAAACCCCAGTGTCATCCAACTGATCTCCCCCAGTATGGTGAACAGCTATTCCTAGACAGTGGGGAAAAGGAGAGCTTGTGATGTACTGTGGATTTTTCCTGTTGTAGTAATCCTTAGTATTGCCTACACTGTAACACCACAACTCCATGAGCAACAGGTTACAAACCTTAATGAAGTTCTCTGAAAGTCAGGTTTCTTTAGCATCTGGCACCTAAACTGCTTGTGGTCATGCCTCTGTAAAAAGCAGTTACAACTTCAATAATATGAGGCATCTTTGAAGAGATTAAAAGTACTAATGATTACCATGATTTTCTGGCTACAAAGGCTGCTGTCATCCCAACCTACCTCCACTCCAAGCATGATGACATGTGACACAGTGTGGAGGTAGGGGAACCCAGGGCTTTCAGAAGTAATCAAATACCAGAGTGGCAGCCCAAGTTTATATGGAAACACATGGTGCCCATTTCTACTGGTCCCTTAGCTTTAAACAACTCCAGGCTGTTGGTGTCTGCACCACAGGGTGGAAAGAGTGAAGAGGCCTCAGCTGCCTTCCCAGACTTTGTTTTGTTACCTCAAGCCAGTCTACCTCCTTCCACTGCCCCATCACAGCCCCCCAGTATCTTCCCAACATCTGTTCCACTCCTTCAACTGACTGGAAACATAGGTCTTTAGCAGAGATTAAAGGCAGTACATCTATACAGACTCTGACAACCAACTTGCACCTGGGTGGTACACTGGGCTTTGGAGGCAGACTAACAAACACTGCAAAGATGCATTAAGCATTCCATAACATGGAGGGGATGGTTTCTGCCACAAAGATTGCAGTCTAAACAGACAAGAAACAAGCTATTGTTCCTGCAGCTCAGTGACAGGCCATACTCCCCACCCCCACCTACTCTCAATCTGCCATGCTTTAACAGTTCATAGCTTCTGCACAGCTGCAGCTGGTTCACAAAGTGGGTGGTTCTGTGCAAATTAGTGGCAAAAACATCCTGAGACTATTCCAGAAGGGACAGGCTTGTAGTATACTCAGAGACGAGGAATGTTATCTGGCTTCTCTAGGTTGCACCCTTGTAAGTATACAGTGGTTTCTTTTTTTATATGCTTTGCGTTTTCATGTTGATGTTGCAAAGATGACTACTTAAATTACAAAACATCATAGCTAGGGGTGATGATGTATCAACTTATATTCATTAGGTCATATTATATGGGTTATACAACTTGTTCTATTGCCTATTAAAGTTGCTTGCTCATTATTGTTACAAGTTCTCTTTGTAACCATTGCCAAAACGCCTGTGCTGAAGCTTTCCATGACAAGTGTCAAGAGTTTTTGTTTGGTCTTGAGGCAGAAAGTTTAATTTATGGATATTAGTCTGTTCCTGTAAGCTCCCAGTGCCCTTTTTTAGGATGAACTTTTAGCATACTAGATCTTAATCTGAACTCAAACTCTGCATAAATGGCCAATATGTTATGATACAACCTTCATTCTTCCCATTACAGAACTACACAAATTCAAGCATTTGCACATGCTTAACTGCTTGGGACTAATTTGAGATAACAGTTTTTCATTGCCTGCAAGCTCAGTACCTTGAGATACAATATGATCTTGCTAAGTAAGATCTGCCACATCTGGTGGGACTGGTGAAGGAATGTCTCGTTCAATACTATACAGTGCCAGAATCACAGAATATTAGGAGCTGGAAGAGACCTCGAAAGATCATGCAGTCCACCCCCCCTGCCCAAGCAGGATCATCTAGATTAGATCACATAGGAATGTGTCCAGATTGGTCTTGAATGTATCCAGAGGAGACTCCACAACATCACTGGGCAGCCTGTTCCAGTGATCTGTCACCTGCACAGTGAAAAAGTTCCTCCTTATATTAAGATGGAACTTTATGTTCCAGTTTGGAACCATTTCTCCTTGTTCTATCACTGGCCATCACTGAGAAGAAATACTCCTTACTTCTCAAAACAGGGCCTTTCCAAACCCTTCAGGGTAGGAGGCAAAAAAAGCAGCAATTCTTCATACTCAGCTGACTTTTTTCTAAGTTTCACCCACCCAATCTCCAGGTCAGCTAGTATTCCTTCCGGCACAGAACTTAGTTCACTTTCCAGGCTTTGTTTACAGGAGGGGTTGTATTTATATATACACAAGTTTATATTTAAGATTGGAATTTTGCACACAGCTTCATAAAATTATGTTCACATGAGCAAGTGCAGTGCTTAAGTTTTATCATCTAGGAAAAATAACCTTTTGTATTTGCCAAAATGTAAAAGCTAATCAAAACTCTGCAACACCTCATTTCATACAATAGTCCCACGCACCCAACATGTATCAATGTTGTCCATGGACACAAACACATCTTAAGATTTAGCAGGGATATGTTACATACAATATATAAAAATTTTGTTTAGAGCCCTCTAGAACTATATCTGTAGGAAAGTTACATCACTGGTCCAACAAGGTGCATGTAAAGTTTCCTGAAGGAGGCAAACAAAAACCCCACACAGCAAGAGCAATCCTTCCTTCCTTTACCACTGTGTTTCCCATCTGGATGTCTGCTGTGTTCATAAATAAAGGTTCCTTTGAAAGCTGCAATCTGCACTGATTACTTTTCCATTTCACCTTATGCCTAAAAATAAACACACACCTTTATAAACAAAACAGGTAACCACTCTCCTGCTTTGAATACCAGTGCCTCCATCTACAGAATCTTTGCCAGAAGCATTATAGGTTAAGACTCTTAGCTCTTCTTGCTTTATATAAAAAAAATAAATAATGATTTCTTGAAGTTGGAAGAGATGTGAAATGTCAAGGACAGAAATAAGCACCACAAAATCCAATGGATGACTAAAATCACATGGAAAGATTTGATTTACAGTCTGTTATGTTTTCATGCTTCACTAGCTCCTAAGGGTTTGCTATTTCCATCAATTTTTTACATCATGCATACAGTACTACCAGGCTGGCCTGCTACATCCATGGTAGAAAAGAAGCTGGAAGAGCTACATTTTGAAGTTATACTTAGTTCAGACAGGAAGCAGCCAGTTAAAGGCTCGGAAAAGTAGTGAATATTTAGTTTTAAAAACAGGGCTTGAAAAGGAAGATTTGCAATGACCAGCTTCCAGCTATCAAGAGAAAAAACTCAACAGATGAAAAAAGATATTAAAATTAACAATTAACCAAAAGGAAGTAGCACAAAACCCAAAAGAAACATAGGAAACATGATCAGCCACACAAAATAAGAGGAGTAAAATTGAACCTACATCCTGCTTTGTACAAACAGATACAGCTGTGGAAAATTTCAGCAGCACAGCCCGTCCAGCTGTGCATCAGCAATCACATTACAGTGCACCTCAACATGGCAAACACCCCATTTGACAACAAACCACTGGACATTATCCAAAGACAACACTCACAGGCCGGTTGGGAAACAAAACAAGCCTGATGTTGCAGCAGCTCTTAACTACAAGTAAAATGAAACTCATCTTCCAACATAGGAGCTTGCACATTTGAGTCAGCTTGGCTAACTGCAGGCCTCAACTCTATGCACTTGTTGTGCTGGATTTAATAGTGAATTATGGTACTTGTTCTCATGGACACTTAACACTGAGCTTAATTATGTCATAAAAACTCTTTAATGATACATGATCACATAGGCAGGAGAAACTGCTGCTCCATCTCCACAACTGAAGGGAATAACAGTAGGGATTACCTCCTGCTGACTGGTGTCACTGAAACTACCAGGCCCCCGGATGTGAGAGGAAAAAAACCCTCACCACCATTTGAGAGAAATGCCAAATTCAATAGCCATTATATTCATAGCCATTGATTTCCAAAAGGCCTAACCCAGATTTTAGTCATCCGTAGCAACACACGCCACCAAACCTGAAAAAATGGATTGCCTTGCTCTCAGCCTTTTAAACAGTTTCAATCTATGTCCCATGACTTCCCAATACTAGAAATGTGCTTCCCTGCAACTTTTGGGACAGGGCTTTTGACAGAGAGCAAATAGCTACTGCATTCTCGACCTGCTCCCCACAAAACCATCCAGAACAGCTCTTCACCATCACAAAGCAGGTAAATTTACTCCTAAACCCCAAAGCTAAAGGGCAACCTACATGCAATACCCTTTTTTTAAGCAGAACAAAGCAGGCTCTTGTGTACTTCTGCCTGAGATTTCTAGATGCTGTGACACAATGTGGAAGTAAGATGTAAACAAAGTGTCAGCTGGAAGTTGGACTTAGTCTCCATAACCAGCATTCATCACTATTAATAAACAGTTGCATCTCCTGGGTTTCAAAAGGTTTTCCTTTCACATGGTCAAAGCAGAAAAACTAGAGAAAGTCACTCTTGTCACATACTGCTGGGGCAGAACAGACTCAGTCTCTTGTTTCCCAGGCTGTACTCTCCCTTCACAGACATGGGCTTTTACTCCATTAAACTTCCAGCTTTAAGTGTGAGGTAAACATTGCTGATCCACCACACTTAGAGTTTTTACTTATTTTTGAGAGTTTCACAATTTCTAGTTGTCTCCATTGTGAAGAGGTTCAGGCCAGTTTTGCCCCTTTCATATCTTTTCTTTCACCATGTTTATTTTGAGGCAATAAAAGCAGGAAATGTCTTATTACATATATGGTCCACGTTTTGTGCAACAAATTCTCAGGCTCTAATGATGTTAAGTGAAAAAACAGTATTTTCTATCAGAAGTTAGAAGTTTGCCAAAATCCCTTTAGCTGGTCATGTGAAGATGTATGCTGCATTTTAAACAAGTTAACCACTTAGGTTTCAAAATCTGAATGAAAATTCTCAATAACAGTTTTCTCCTAATCCCACCTGAGCCACAAAATCTAATTACTCAACTGCCTTTTTTTTTTTTTTTTACACAGACCAGACTCCTATACTCAAGTGCTTCCAAAGCTGCACTGAGATCTCCCCATGTCATAGTGGAAAAAAACCCAAACAATGCTACATGAATATGTAAGGATTAGAATATCTCCCATTGGGGTAAAAAAAAAGGGGGGGGAATCCTCGTGGTTTTCCTGAGCATTCATACAATCTACCCACGTGACAATGATCTGTCACAGTTTTTTCATTCCTTTTCATTTGGGCAAGAAAAAAAGCCTTTGTGCAAGAGTGAAACAGAAAAACTTAAGAGTCTGGCTTTTGGTGGTGTGGATGCTAGTTCCCAAACACAGGCACATGTACCAGCACTCCCTCGTCAGAGCTTGTAACTCCTTTAGCTGCTGCCAAATTCTGTGGAAACCTGACACTGACATCTCCATCCTGCTGTTACCTTGGGTAACGTGACCAAGGAGTGTAGGGAATCAGTACAGAACCCCTTTTCCTAAGGGACACAAATGAAAACCCCAGTTAGACACGATCTTCTAGAACTCTCACACCCAGCCTACTTCAGAGTACTTATTCTCAAGCAGATGAGTTCATCTCCCAGTTCACTGGTTGCAGAAATTTTCATTTCAAAGTTGAAAACTCAACCATTCAGCTATCGCCTGATCTGCAGAGCAGAAGAAACTCAGATCCAGAAGCTGTAGTCTCCAGTTCCCTAAACCCTCATGCCATGGCATCTCTTCAGTTTGTAGAGAAAAATATTTGGCACAAAACCCATACATGCCCCAAATAGCTTCTCATTACTACATCAAAACCTGTTTTCACTGCATCTGCATTTTCCATATCAAAACACACAGAAGTTCCTCCTGAACACATTCATACATTATTCTTCATGAAGGGTAAATAGGAACTGTATAAACCTTTAAGAAAAGCTTTACTGTTGCTGCAACTACCCCTGAGTTTTACCATTTCAGCCAGTCATTAAATTCTTGCTGGGCACAGGACATGGTACAGCCTTAGCTGCCTGCTGTTTACCCAAGTCCCTGTGTTAAAAACACAGCCAGTTCTATGCCAAACTACATTAGGCTCTGGTTAAAAACACAAATTTTTAACACATTTATTCCCAGAGCCATGTTCAAAGAGCACTACTTTAATGCCACTGTCTGAAGTTTGGATTAAGTTATGCCTGTAACAGCCAAGAACACTAAAAACAGAAAAGCAGACTTCTCACATGTTTAATCAAAACATTTGATAGCTTCTGTTTACAGGCTTTTTCCATTGCTTGTTGCTTGTGGCAAACGGTGAGTTTTTCAGCAGCTATGTATCTTCGACACACTTGGACACAAAAAGCTGATGAAAATCAGAACAGCACAACACCTTACACAGAATCTGGTCAGAGTTTCAGGCTGTCTTTGACACTACGGCTGCACTTTCTACGTTCAAAATACTGTTCCTACTTAAACAGGCAACTGAGAAGGAAAGTGTCCAAATAATATTGTTGACAAATACTTCTAGCTGAAGCCCAAAAGGAGATGGGGTACAAAACCAGGCATGTGCTCTACAAACCAGCAGGTAAAACCGTGAAGAACACCAGTTTGCAAGTGTCTCATCGAAAAGCCATAACACGGTGGAAATCATTAACCAAAACATCCTCCTTGACAGAGCTGAGTTCACTTTTTTCACCAGACCGAGCACACTGCGTCGCCCCCGATGCAAACACGGCCATAAAGCGCTCTGAACCTGAGCGGTGCCTGGAAGCACGGACGGCAAGACCGCGCCTATCATCAGCTAGGAAGGCGGCAACACCACTGAAACAAGCAGCTAGAAAAGGCTGGACACAAGTCCATCCTTCGCTGCAAATCCAACGCAGAGCTGCAAAAGCAGAGAGACACAAGCAACAAGCACCAGCAGTCAACTTCCGCAGAAGTATGCGCCCTCGTTTCACCGCTGATTTCCAGCCCAGCACAACCCAGTACTCCCCCAAGGGAGCCTGGACAGTGGCAGCAACATCTGGCAGCTGCCTCCACCGCCAAGAAGGACCAGGGTACAGCTTAGGGCACCCCATCTGCTACTCCTCCTCGCCAGCACTCAGCTACCACCCCTCTAAGAGCCACCCGCTTCCCCGCCAGTGGTCAGCAGACCCCTGGCCCGGGGTGGGGAGGGACGTACAAGAAG
>VXBZ01006126.1:383159-426125 GCA_013399135.1 Heliornis fulica
CACTTGCCCGGTCGTCCGTAAAGATCAGCGGGGAACCCCGAGGCAGACCCGCAAGACCCGGTTCCACCCCTTCCCTCCAGGTCGCTCAGCCCGGCCCGGAGGAGGCTCACTCCGGGCAAGCTTTGAGAGCTGTGAACGGATGAGACCTGTTGCCCGGCTTCCCGGTGCGTTCCCGTACCGTGAAGAAGGGGCTTCACACACTTAGGTGAGGAGAAGAGCGGGTGCAAGGGGTTTGTCCAAGGGCCAGAACAGAGACAGCCATGGGAAAGGCTGAGCAAAGGGCTCCTGGTACAGGTCGTCAAAATTGTGTGGAGATAAGCCCTTACTATATAAAAATCCTCCTTTGTTAACATGAGCTCTAGGAAGGACCTCTAATTGCAGCAGAAGGGAAAATAATGCTTTTACACATTTCTGAAGAAGTTCAGAGGGTGCAGCCGGTGCTGCAAGCGCTGTGTTAAGTTTCCCAGCAAACAGCCCTTTGGCAAGAAGCGCAGCTAATCGTTTATTCCAAAAAGAGGCCCTGGCCTGCTGAGTAAAGAGTATCTCTGCGTACACAGTTCTGCCTGTAGCTACCCACTCTGGGGCCGGTTAAGCTGTGGCAGTCTGAGCTGCTTTCTTCTGTGGCTCTTCTGTAAAGCGTGCTTGCCCCATGCGTGTGACTTCACTTTACAACCTCCCTTTTATGGCAGGTTGTTGTGACACAAACTAGTGATGTGTGCATGCAGCATGTTGTCATTCTCCCTCATGCAGTGGCCTGAAGAGGAGCTCAGAAATTCCCGAAAGTCTGAAACTCTGTTAAACTCTCTGCATCTGTTTTCTGGGCTATACAAAAACAACCTGATGAGGTCCAGTCTATGAAAGCTTGCTGCAGTTGGGATGTGTGTTAACTTCTCTCCTCCTAAGCCAGTTTCTGCACCTGTGTGCAGAAAGCGCTGCCTTCGGAAAAAGAAGCCTGGAAGTCTGGTTACTTTTTCACCATGAAATGTCAGGAGACCACATTATGCAGCAATAAATCTGAAGTATTACTAAGTGTAGAATAAAGGAAATTTCTTATCATGTTTTCTTACCTTTGATTAGTTAATGTCTGCAAGGATGAAATGTCTTTCTAAAACAACAGAAGAGAAACATCTGTCATTGCAAGGCAATGCTGCTCTCTGTGTGTGCTTTGTTTTTTGAATCATAAAAGAGCTAACCTTTTTCATACATTCTTGAACTGTGAGGCCAGGAAACCAGTGAAACTGTCACAAATAATTTAATTTGCAGCCGAGCCTGTTTTGAAGTTGTATCTTCAAAATTATGTCATTAAATCACTGGCTCGCTATGTTTGCTATGGCAGATATGTCTAGCTCGGTCTACTGAAGTTACGGAACAAGTGCAAATGCTAGAACAAGAAGATGGGCTTGACAAATTTTCCAGCAGATTAATGCTTCCTTCATTTGGTCATGAAACAAAATCCTAGCTCAGAAACATTCACTCCTTCAGAAAACAGAGCTGAGTCAGTGTCTGAATTGTGTGGTTTGGCCCATGCTCAAGCAGTTTTTCAGACTTCTGTGTGCTTGACTGCTTTTTTGGGGAAGGGGCTGAAAGCTCCAGGGATTCAAATGGAATGAACTGTTCCCTGAGGGCTAAATGCAGACTTTTTCAATGAAAGCAACTACTGAGTCTAGAATGAACTGGAGAACTGGAATGAAGAGTTTTCGTGTGCTTTGACCTTTGCCATTTTGTTATTTAGATCAAGGGCAGTGTTGGACCCTCAAAAATGTTGGAGGTAGAAGCCAGTAGAAGCCCCCAGGAGTCAATAGTTACCAGCCCACATGAGCAGGAAAGCCTGAGAATGTGTGTGTCCAAACTGAGCCTTCACTAGCTCAAGCGCTCTCCCCAGCTATTTTTGCTGGTTATGACTGACAGTAATGTGGTGATTTACAGTGTCTTCTCAGGGTGATTGGTGGATTGCAAAAGAAAATTAAGACATCCCAAAAATCCAAGTTAGGAAGTATTTTACTATGTGAAGATGTAATTGCTAAAGTTTGTACTCAGAGAGCCAAATCCTGCCGTGTGCCAGAAAGGAGCAGAACTGAAAGTTTGGGGAACATCATTCCACTCTGCTTGAAAGTGTCTGTTTAGAAGACAGGTAGAGAAAACAGGAATCTCAGGGCTTAATTTGCCAGAGCATCACAGCTGACAATGCAACAGCCACAGCCTCCATGTGTTTTCAGCCTGTGCTGAGCTGCACTGCATTTGCAGAACTGCTGAGTGGCTCATGTACCAGTATCTGTATGTGTACAGACGTGTGTGCTTCAGTAATCGCTCTGCTAGAGGCAAGACAAGCTGCCACCCACATGGGCCCACTGTAAACCTAATGAGTACTCCTATTATAAATATTATTTTATTTAGCAAAGCAGCCTTATGCAGCTGGCATATGCTTGTTCTTTTCAGATGAGCATCTTTATAGAGAGTGGCTTCCCAGCCATCGATGTCCATTGCTATACTGGTGAACGGGCTGCTCAAACTAAGCTGAAAGCACCAACTATTGCTGGTACCAACTATAGCTTTCACTCACAGGAGATCCCCAAGTTTTTTAAGAATAAGTCTTTGAATTACTGTTTTATTTTGTTTCCTAAATGGAGTTATCGTAAGTAACACACACACAAAGCCACATTTGCACAAAGAAGGCAAACGACATCCTTCCACGCTAGAGAAAGACTAATCGTATGTACCGAGCGGAAACCTGACTATGTGTTCCAATACCTGGCAGTAGCAATATTTCAGCATTTAAATAGCACTTTAAGGCCATTAACTAATCAATGCTTATGAGGCTCTGGGGGAAAGAGGGTGCTGTAAATGAAGAAACACCAGACTAGAGACCTGATCCAAAGTCCACTTAAAGGCAGCAATTCCATCTATTTCAATGCCATGGAAACAGATTTTAATTATGAGGCTTTTCTTTCCATTGTCATGATATTTCTTGCCATGCCAGCCAGCATTGACATAGGAAATGGCAGTGGTTGTGCTACAGCAGCAAAGAAGGAAAAAGATTTGAATAAACTAAGAACACAGCATTAATTTTACAAACACTATTGTGGATTTTGTCAGATCTCTGCACACTGTTTACATTTAAGCAGTGGTAATATTAGTCACTGCAAAAGTAACTGGGTGTTCCCTTGTTCTTGCTAACAATAGAGAGAGGATAATTTTGGATTAAGATACATGTTTTATGAAAAATATACTTGGTGTTTGCTGGTTCATGTCAAAAGAATTCCCTGTGTGACCCATCAAATATCACACCCCCTCCACTGGGAATTTCATTCTACTACAGCCTTTTGTTGTTTCCTTTGGATCCCTTGATGATGCTGACATGTAGCCATATGGATCAGTTGTCCTTCCAAAAATTATCCAGTGCAGCTTTGAACCAAGGGCACTGACCTCAATAAAAATTATAAATAAATAACACCACAGATTGCAGATTCACATGCCCTTGTCCGAGATTTGCCTGATATTATTCATATCCCTATATAAGTACTTATTTCCAGTTTGGAAACTGCTTTTGGCAGGTTTATATGGTTCAGCAAAAGCATAAATGTGAGGTGAGTCATTGGTCTTGCAATACGAACTTCCTGCCATTTGCAAAGGAAGTTGTTTTTTTTTTAAATACATTTTAGCAGACCAGGGCTTAGCTGTAAGTTCATTTGGTGAATGGAACGGGTGGTTTTTTTGTTTGTTTTGCTTTGAATAGGTACATCCCTTCAGGATTTTTTTTTTTGGTGCAGCTTTTTACCAAAGGAAACATTTTTTCAGGAAGTTCTGTTAATTAGGATCATTGAGCTAAATTCATAGCAGGACTCAGCTGTGAAAAGACAGGGTTTCCTGGCCTTGCATTCACCACTCAGGCTTTTGGTCCAATGCATGGGACAGCTAAGTGCCTAAAAATTGGATTTCTTAGAAGTCAACATGTGAGGGGTAAATATTAAAGCTAGCCAAGAGAAAAAGCCAAGGCAGACAAGTTCTAAAATAGATTTTATGTTTATTTCCACATAAGGTATTTGCTTGTTGAATTCTCTCTGAGAGCTGACTACCTATGGTCAGCAAGTGCTTTCTTTATTACCACCTCACAGTCTGTAACCCACAGACAACACAGGCATCTGAGTGACGTGGTTTCAGATTGTGTTTGAGCACAGCTCTTCTGCTTACCAGGAAAAAGTCTAAAACACAGCCTATAGGGTGGTTGTACACTTATTGCACAACATTTTATTTCTACTTCTCCTGTTGGAGCTAATCCATTTTGTAAAAATAATGAAAATACTTCAAGCCAGACAGGAAAAAGGAAAAAATTGGTGCTGCAGCTCACAGATGTCATTGAAAAGGCAGGGGGGTAGTTTCATATCCCTGCTACAGCTGGAAGGGACTTGGATCATAGTATTATAGAATATGTCTTGCTTGGAAGGGACCTTTTAGATCATCAAGTCCAACTATCACCCTGACCTGCTATCCACTACTAAACCATGTCCCTCAGCACCACATCTAACCATCTTTCAAATACCTTTACAGATGGAGATTCCATCACCACCCTGGGCAGCCTCTTCCAATGTCTAACAACCCTCTCTGTGAAGAAGATTTTCCTAATACCAATCTAAACCTCCCCTGGCGTAACTTGATGCCATTTCCTCTTGTCCTGTCACTAAGGAAAAAAGGTCAACCCTTGCCACTTCACGACCTCCTTTCAGGGAGTTGTAGAGAGCAATTAGATCTCCTCTCAACCTCCTCTTCTCCAGACTAAACAACTACAGTCTCCTCAGCCGCTCCTGGTAACATTTATTCTCCAGTCCCTTCACCAGCCTTCTCTAGACACACACCAACACTTCTTGTATTTACAATGTACAGAGCTTGTTTCTTCAGGGATATATGCTAAAGATACACTTAAACACAATACATTTGTCTACATGTGTAGCTTTACTGACCTGTCATATTACCGTTTTTTTCAGTTATGATGATTTTGTTTTCATGGCCCACTATGAGCAGGCAAGGAAGGACAGACACCTATTTTAACTGTGAGCTAAAAGCAGTGCCCAGTTGTAAATGAAGGGGGATTTTTCCCAGTTGTCTGAGGTAAGGGGCCTTCTCCACCCCGTTTCCAGTAAGAAACTTTGCATTTATCAGAAAGGGTTTACTCTGGTTGTTACAAAGTACTGCCTTCCCTATTAACAACTCCCCCTTTGCCATTTCTTCTTGAAGCAGCATATTTACTTTTCTTCCAAAAATTGCCCCCCAAGAAGACAAGCTACACAAGTCATTTATTCAATTTCTGAAGCATTGGCATAGTAGACAATTTAACAGACCCCAACTGATGCCCATGGTTGGTCATCTACAACTTTTAGCATCTGTAATCCTACCTCAATCTGCTTAACCAATGCTTTGGGGCACCCAAGCTCTCTGTCCCCATTATCTGAGTGAGGAGAATCTGGCCAAAACCTTACAACTGCTATCCTCTCTGCAGGAGAGTTTGCAGTGGCACACTTCAAGAAGTACTTTTAAGTTGTAAATGTCTTTTCATAAAAGCTGATTTTACATCCTAAAAAACCAGACATTCTATTTATTTCAGCTTTATGAGGAAAACCTTGCTGACATCCAGCCCAGAGGCAGAGTGCTAGGGATGCTCAAACAGAATCATTTGAGAGATACACAAGCAACATGAAGGAGATTTCAAGACATTTATGAAAACCAGACTTTGGAGCAGTTTGTTCTTTAGCAGAAAGATGTGACCAGGGAGGTGCTGGATTTGTGTGTGTGCTTTGATAAATTAGGCCTTTCAAAGCAAGAGATCACAGGACTTTGAAGCCACCAGATTCCAGACACTTCAGTGCAGGTCACCTTAGCCAAATGCCTGCAACTCCTTTCCTGACCAGGGCAGAAGGCACCAAATGTAACTGGACATTGTTTTGACTCTCTGTGGTCGTTATTTGGCTGAGAATAATTGCTCCAAAACTGAAATACAAGTGTTCCGCGGTCTCCCCTTAGTCCCAATCTTTAGTTATTATATTTTTAAAGGAGTTTCTTTACTAGATAAAAATCCGGAAAGTAATTCTCCCTCCCGCAGCTCTTCATCCCACTCAATCTGACCAAGGCACTGCTATACACACAAATAAATAGGCACGAATGCCTGTGTGTGTACCAGAATCTTTACCACTCCCTTTTTCACAGCCTCTGAAGGAACATCCAACTCACATCTCAGCTGAACCTTTGAACCCACCAGGACTGAGATGGCTTGAGTTCAAGCAAAACAGGTTAGCCAGTGCCTATTGGTGTGCGGCACCTAAGCAAGTACAAGTCAGAACTCTTGTAATCACTGAGGTTTGATGAGGAAGAGCTGTTAAATGGTGTGATTGTTATCTAATCTTCCTAATGTAGTAATGATATGTGCTTTCTGCTTGAAAACACTTAAAAGTGTATGGCCGTTTGCCCTGAGCACATATTTACATAGCAATAACACAGCCCAGCAATTAAGTTAAAGAGACTCTTGTTCTGCAAGACCCTAAATGACACGTATCGCTTGTGATCAGTTAGATGGCTGCAGCTGTTTTTAGTGTTTGTAGTTATAAATGCTACTCTCACATCTTTGAACCCTCAGTCTGAGAAGTACTAAGTTATTTTTCTGGTTCACACTGGGTACTCAGAGGTGACCACACTAACAGGCTTGGGACCATGTTCATGGTCTTGGGCTCATGGGCAGAAAATACAAACATTTACAAAGCAAATACCCCAGGAATTGCCATTGTCTTGTGTCCAGGCAGAAGAAAGAGGTTGGCTCACTTTTTACAGAAGTATCAAAGAAGAGGGTGCCACAGATGAGACAGGTCACAAACAGTGATTTGTGATTTCAATCTGGTTAAGGTGTTGCTTTAGGCATCATCTGAGAAAGACCATGAGTGTTGCCCTAATATGAAATAACTGAGGGCATAAGGACAGAAGAGATAATAGGTAAGCTGATTGCAGCTCTTGCAGCAAAATCCATGTGCTGGTTGCCAGCCATTTCAAAAAAGTTGCTCAGAATCAAACAACCAGTGATAAATCAGAAATTTATCCATTTGACAGCTTTAAAGGCTGTTACCTGTTAAACAAGACACGATAAATCTGTTTCACATTAGCAAATCAAATGAGTCCCCAAATCCCCACTTTGGTGTTAAGTTTTGGCCTATCTGAGCTGCATCTGAAACAGACACTGGGTCTGTGCTGCTAAATATAAAAGGACCAAAATGCAGTTTCTCACCCTGACACTAAGTGACACGGCCCAGCTCAGGCTCAGTGTCTTATGGCCAGCCCTCTGCACCAGATTGACCCCACACACATTGTTTGGCACTTGGCCCTGGCTCTCTTCTGTGCTACAAGTGGTGTCCCTGTGGTCCTAACACATGATCATTCTTTTTTAATGTGGGGTTTTTTTTAGTTCAAAGGCTCTGAAATAATCTGAGAGGTGTTGCAACTCAGAAAAGCAATGTTTTTATGGCATGAAGCTGAAGAGATGTGTTGCATGCCCCAGGGTATGCATGGAGCTCTGTGAGTGCGGGAGGAAGCAGAGCCTGATGGGACAGCCTTGGGGGACTGTGTAGGTTGGAGTATGGTCTTCTCCATGCTGCCTGGTGACAGCTCCTGGGAAGAGGCCAGTCCAGAGCCATGGAGTAAAATAGCAATTAAGTGTGTGGGCGGTCAAGGGTCTGGGTGTCAAGCTCACACCCTGTTCCCTTTTAGGGGAACTGTTTCAGAGGAACTGAGCAGGCTTCTGTAGGTTTTATCATCACATGCATCGAACAGGACTTAGATGAGGAACAGGACAGCACCTGCAAACATCTCAAGCCCTGAGTGTTTCTCAGAAACTTCTTACTAGTAAAAAATTGCAGAAGGTGAAGCACCACCTTTGCTGGCAACTGCTGGATAGGTGGGAAACACTAGATAGTTGGAAAGCACTGGGAAATTTCAGCAACTTTTCAGCTTCTATTTGCCTGAAATTCAGTGCCAAAAGGAAGACATTAGCCATATTTCTTGTAGCAGCTGAAATTTGTGGTGTGTCACACAGCTTTCAGTAAAGAAAAACTCTGAAAAATTTTTAACAAAAATAATTGTGATTCAAATCATACCTCCAGAATAGCTTTCCTCAGCCTAAGGTGAAAAGAAGGAGAGAGGGTGTTTGCTATTGGAATTATCCAGCTAGTGAAGCCAGAGGAGATAAGTGATTGCCAGGTTGATGTCTATCATCTGCAAAACATGACAATGTGGAGATTCCTCACAATTGTAAAAGGGATGCTGATGAAAAGACTGGCTATGTGAATGAAGAGACAGTGGTGAATATAAAATAACATCTCTGATAACATTTTTGATACCATCACCCACAGTATTCTTCTTTTCCAGGTGAGAATGTATGGGATGCATGATGGTTGTTAGAAAAATGGTTGTACCAGCAGGGTGAGGGTGTATAATAATCAGTGGCTTAGTATCCACCTGAATGCAAGTAACAATTGGAGTGTCAGTGGTCCGATACTCTGACAATTTCATCAGTGATTTGGATGATGAGACAAAGTTGTGCACCCTGCAGCAAATTCAGTATGATGCTTAGTGAGGGAATGTGACTAATATACCAACTGGCAAAGCTTTAACCCAGAAAGACTTTGAGAAACATGACAACTGTGCCAACAAAAACTTCTTGAAATCCATAGGGAAAAGAGCAGAGTTCTGTGCCTGGAGTGGAATAACCCCATGAATCAGCACAGGTTGGGAACTGAACAGTTGAGTCTTGATGGAAGGGGATCTAGGGCTTGTGGATGCCAGAAGGAGTAAGAGGCCAAGTGCAGAGTCCTGCACCTGGGACCTAACAGCCCCATGCACTACTACAGGCTTGGGGAAGAGTGGCTGGACAGCTGCCAGGCAGAGAAGGACTTGGGGAGCTGGTTGACTGCCAACTGAATCTGATCCAGCAGTGTGCCCAGATGGCCAAGAAGGCCAGTGACACCCCGGCTTGTATAGGAAATGGTGTGGCCAGCAGGTCTGGGGAGGTGATTGTGCCCCTGTACTCTACACTGGTGAGGCCACACCTTGAGTACTGTGTTCAGTTCTGGGGTCCTCACTTCAAGAAGGACATCAAGGTCCTGGACTGGGTACAGAGAAAGGCAACCAGGCTGGTAAAGGGTCTGGAGAACAAACCTTATGAGGAGCAGCTGAGAGAGTTGGGGGTGTTTAGTCTGGGAAAGGGGAGGCTGAGGGGAGACTATATCATTACCTATAATTATCTGAAAGGAGGTTGTAGGTGGACGATTGTCTCTTCTGCCAAGTGACAGGTGATAAGACAAGGGGAAATGGCCTCAAGCTAAACCAAGGCAGGTTCAGATTAGAAGTTAGGAAGAAATTCTTCACCAAAAGTTGTCGGGATGTGGATTAGGCTGCTCAGGGAGGTGGTTGAGTCACTATCTGTGTATGTATTTAAAAGACAGATAGATGAGGTGCTTAGGGATATGATTAAGGAGAGGACAGGTACGGTTAGGCTCAGTGATCTTAATGGTCTTTTCCAAACTTGTGATTCTGTGAAAATGTGAAAAAAATCTGTACTATGAGAGAGGTGAGGCACTGGAACAGGTTGGTGAGGCCCAGGCAGAGTTTGCCCAGAGAAGCTGTAGCAGCTCCCTGGTCCTGTCAGTGTTCAAGGCCAAGTTGGATGGGGATTTGAGCAAACTGGTCTAGTGGAGATCCTTGCCCATGGCAGGGGGATTAGAACTAGATGATCTTTGAGGTCCCTTCCAACCTAAACTCTTCTGTCTTTCTATAAGACCTTATAGTTTCTGTCCTAAGATAACTTTGATAGAACATACAGTATTCAGTAATGTTTCTCTTTACTATGTAGAGTACTACATCTGTAATAATGCCCAGCAGTGATTGCAGCTCTGTGGGCATGAGCTCCCACAGTTTTTAGTGAAATACTTGTGCACACACTCTGCTGTGGCTTCCCATATCCTCAGTTCAGTGGGTTGATTACCAGCAGTACCAAACTGAAAAAGGAGCTTTTCAGACATGCTGGGCAGTATGGTTGTGTTTATCCCGTTACCTCAGTGACCTCTGTAAGTGCCTGCCAGCACAACTGACAATTTAATTCAGGTTTTCATCCTCCAGTACTGAGATACAACATCTATGGATACAAGGCCACAGGTGTTTGTTTATTAGCATGTAGCAAAGCTTTACAAACATGGCTAATTATTATTTATTAGCGTTGGTACTACATTGCTGGGTAGAGCTAAGGTTAGGAACCATGTTTTCTATGATTTACTGAAAATCAGTCCCGGGAGACAGTTAAAAAAAACAGCTCACTGGTGAAATGGTGGAGAAATTCCCTATGTCTTCTAGATAGGGGACCAAAGCCAGAGTTTAAGTCTTGAATATTTCAGAGCTATTACTAATTGCAAGTATTGGAGCTAAGACAAATATTAGTATTGTGGGATGAGTAGATTTTGAGTACACTTTGTCTAAAGGCCTGAATGTAGTAATTCACCTACTCATGATATATGGTACTGAAGAGCCTTGAAAAAAGGAATAGTCTAACCACCAGAAAACAACACCCTGTATCATGCAGCTTTCACTGGATTGCCTCTCCTTTGGTGATGAACACTTCTGAACCATGAGATCAGAGATTTAAGCAGGATGATTAATGCCAACTTCACCCTGGGAGAATAGTATGAATGTAGTATGAATTTTGAGTTCTGAGGCCCTGTATCTCAAAAGACTGCCTGTAAAACACTGTGTCCCTTCAGCTCAAAAAGACCCTGAGTAAACTGATAAGGGATGACATGAAAAACATTTGTTACTGAATGTAAGATTTCCTGCTTAGCATGCTTTCTCTACGGGAATGCATTTATTGCTTTGTTTGTCCCACACATTGTAGACTATTTCAGTTTCAGAAGCAGCTCTTTAAAAATTATCAGAATTTAAAAGGGGACAAAAATCTGTTGATGTTTTTATGGTCAATTTTCCAACATGTCTTGTTTGAACAGAACTTCAAAGTCATCTTGTTAGAGACTTAAATTAAATCCTGAAAAAGAAGTTCTAAACTCAGAAAGGAAGCCTTGACCATAACAAGTTAACACATTGTGAAAAGAATCAAACTCTACCAGCAGCAGTATTTCAAACTGTGAATGGTGGTAAATGGGGGAACAGGCTTTAAAGAGTAGTACTATGTAGCATGGACGAACTGAAGACCTTTTCACTACATTCTTTGTCTACAGAACCATTGGCATATCTGATTCTTCTTACTTTGTTATCACTGTCATTATTTCCAAGACATGAAAGCCCACAGGAGCCAAATTTCATCTCAAGTTCTATCTGTGGTATGTGATATAGGGTGGGAGAAGGGACACATCTTGCCTCCCCTCCCACCCCCATGTCTGGGCAATTTATTTTCAATGTTAAAAGGAGTTCTGCTGGGTCCTTTCTGTCTATCACTATTAGAAACTCAAAACAAAGGCTGAAAACCAACTTGAGCCCAATATTTATTGACTTTTCATCAAAGCAGTGTTTATAGCTTAAGCTCAGACTTGGTTAAGCCAGAGTTCCAGATACAGCCACGAAAGCCAGACCTCAGCCTTTCCTTCTGGGGGCACAATTTTCTGGGATGAGTCCTGAGGACTCCTGAGGTACCTTAGGGAGGTCCACACTGTTCTAATCAACCTGCTCTTCACAAGCTCAGGCAAGAGCTCCTCTAATGACAAGCTTGTGGGTTTGCTGATCAGGTGATGGAGGGTAGATTGTACCCTCAAAAGACAAGATGTGTAACCTGTCCAGCAGCCTCACGGTGCAGTTAAATCCTTTAGTGCTTTTTTTCTAAATTAAAGGATCCATATCTTTGGCTTAGACCCTCTTTCACACAAATTGGCAAGAGCAGCTTATCAGAGTTGTTGGTCTAGAGAAGGTGCTGCAGAAAATGGAACTTCACCTATATTCAAGTGGTTCAAAGGAGTGTCTGGCAGTTGGGGACCATCCACTATCAGTATTTTTTGCAGAGTAACTTGTACTCCCTGCCTGGATGATCACACAGAGCCAGCAGTACACTAACATGACCAAGGGTAAAAAAACCCCAAACCACCAATGTGGCTCATGATAACTGCTGGTACCAACAGTGCCCTGGGATCAGCAGCTGCCAGTGCCTCTTCTTAGAAGTTGCTCAAAACAGAACTTTCTTCCACAAAAGGGGAAGTGTACTTTTTTTTTTTCTTCTTTTCCAGCAGCTGCAGTGTACTGAACTAGACATTTTTAGAGCCACATCATCTGCATGCCCATTGCCAACATCCAGCAGCTATGTACTCAAGAGTTTTCCTGGCAAAGTATCAAACCTCCTTGGAATAATCTTTAGGGGCCTCAGCATGTTCCCTGGTACTGCAGAAATGCTGGGACAGGGCACGGAAGTGTGATACTGAGTCTGCAGACCTGGTAAATATTTATGGGTAGGATTAAGCACTGATTTAATCAGCCTTTTTCTGATAAATATTCATGCATACTGTGACACCCAAAGTCTTGCAGTTAAATAGCTATAATGATTCATTGTTGTCATTGATATGTGTTTGTTTAAATATTTAAACTTAAGTCAGTTCCTTAATATAGGTGCTTTGTTTATAAAGGTGGAAAAGGAACAGCATATCTATCCTAGCCTGAATGAGTGACCACGAGTTTGAGGTGCCTACAGCTAGGAGGAAACTTCAACACTGTAACAGGTACTTTGTTCAATCCTGGTTTATTGGGGTTTTTTTGTTTGTTTATTTGTTTGGGTTTTGTTCATTTTGGATGACCAAAGATCCTGTTTTCCTGATCATAAGAGGGAGAAATGTATTAGCAGGAAAAAAAAATAAAAAGGAAAAAAGAAATGAAAAGGAAAAAAAAGTGGAGGAGAGGGATGTGGATCTGGTAGCTGAGGTGCTGACAGCTTCATGTTCTTCACATTGTTTCTCACTTAAAGGATAAATGCAAAGGACAACTGATGGTTTTGAGAAAGTTTAGCTGCCTATAAGAAGATTTTAAGTCTAGGAAATTCCACTGAGGAAGTGGGTAGAATAGATGACAAGGGCTTTGGGCTCTAGATGAGCACATTACACAAGCCAAGCAGCTCTGGAAGCTGAAAGTTTTGTTTATTTCTCTGTGCTCAGTCTACTGATGGTGTAAATATTTAAGGAAGAAAAACAGCACAAACATCAGAGGTGCAGATATCCTGGAAAACAGAGACTGGAGGAAAGGTTTTCAGCCAGCTTCCTATAGAAGGATCAGAGAAGCTCAGGTGGTTTCCTGTATTTGTAACCGTTTAAACAGCACAAGAGTTCAAAAAGAGATGTACCTAAAGCACTGTACTGCTGCATGAAAAGGGATTTAAAAAGGATGCTAGATGACGATAGTACTGGAAGTACTGACTTGCTGTATGCCTTTTTAAAAATGGTCTAGTAGCCTCAAGGCTTTGAGTAAGAATCAGGGTTTTTACTCTATTGACAGGAAACCAGAGTTGGAAAGAAATTCTCAGCATTTTCCAAATATTACTTTTTTTTTTTTTCTTTTCCCCTTTAAAGGGAGAAGGCTGCCAAGCAGCTTCTAGTGGAAGGAACAGAACCTGTATTTTCATATCAAATTATAGAAAATGAGAGTCAAAGTGGACTTGAAATGGGAATCTGTCTTCTTCCTTGGGAAAATGATCAAGTAAATGTAGTCATTCCTTATCAAGGTTTTTTAACATGTTTTAAAGTCTTCCAGCAATCAAGTTGGGAGTTCTCTAGGTAATGTCATTTCAGATATATTACTGTAAGATATTATTTTATATTTTTCTTTCCTGCTTATTCTTTCTTATCATAGACTGAGGGACATCAGAGAACAAATTTTCCTTTTAATATGTAACGCTGTAGATAACATTTCCATGTACAGGAGGGCTAACCATTTTGGGACTTTCCTTCTCAGTGTGTTTCTGTGGCATTTCTACCAATTGTCTTGCCCTTTTAGTCTTTGGAAAAGAAAAAAAAAGCCCCAACCTTAATTTTTCAAATATTTCCTCATAAACCTTGTTTCCTAAAGTGCTTGCCAGGTTTGTAGTTCTTCACTTAAGTCTCTGTTTTTTTTACATCTTTTTAAAAGCAGCATCCATAGCTGTCACCAAACTCTGGAATTCAGAGGGGCTGAAGGGTATCTCCACGGATTTGTTACTCAAAGAAGACTAAATACAAAGTGCAAAGTCTTGCACTTGGACTGGAGGAATCCCAGACATATATACAGTCTGGGAGAAGAGCTCCTTGAGAGTAGGCCTGCTGAGAAGGACCTGTGGGTCCTGGTGGATCAGAAACTGGACATGAGCCAGCAGTGGAGTCCCAGCTCCATTAGCAGAGGGGTGGCCAGCATGGACAGGAAGCTGATTGGACCTCTCTACTCTTCCCTCATGAGTCCCTATCTGGACTACTGCATCTGGAGCTGGGGCCCCCAGTTCAGGAAAGATGTGGAGCTGTTGGAGAGGGTTTAGAGGAGGGCCACGAAGATGATCAGGGGGCTGGAGCTCCTCCCCTATGAGGACAGGCTGAGGGAGCTGGGCTTGCTCAGCCTGGAGAGGAGAAGGCTGCAGGGGGACCTCATTGCAGCCTTCCAGTACTTAAAGGGAGCGAACAGACAGGAGGGGAATCAGATTTTTACAAGGGCTGATAGTGGTAGGACAAGGGTAAGATTTAAGCTGTAGAGGGGAAGGTTTAGGTTAGATATCGGGGGAAGTTCTTCACAGAAAGAGTGGTGAGGTGCTGGAACAAGCTTCCCAGAGAGGTCACCTGGATGTCCCAAGCCTGGAGATGTTCAAGGCCAGGTTGGATGGGACCCTGGGCAACCTTGTCTAGATCCAAGCATGGAGGTTGGTGGCAAGGGGGTTGGAACTTGATGAGCCTTGGAGTCCCTTCCAACCCAGACCATTCTGTGATTCTGTGATTCTGTGATTCTGTGATTCTGTGATTCTGTGAAATGACTGGCAAAGTTTACCTCCTGTGTCTGACTGACAGTAATCCTGCTAATGTGTCCCAGGGTGACATTTTCTTAGTTGTCAAAGTATCATACTTTTCATATTCAGTTTGTCGGTCCTGTTCTGCAATACTGCTGCCTTGTGAGATTCTCCTACTATTTGGGCTGTGATTTCTCCTTTCTAAGCGTGCAATAAATTAGTTAACTTAGGCTGTTCTTTTCTGTTTAAACCGCCTGCACAGGTCAATGCCAGTTGCTAAGTTGGATTTCTATTTTACAGTGACATAAATCACTGAAGGGGGCTATTTGATGTGCCATCCTTGTTGGGTAGCAATTATTGCACCATGCTCTGAGTCACACTTCTGAATGTTGTGGTTACTTCATAGTACTTTTTTGCTAGACCATACATCCCTGCTCTCATGAGAATTCTATAGTGGTCTTACCCAAAGGCTTTACTACAAATGCAATAAATTATGTCTTTGGATGAGTGTGGCGGGTTAACCTTGACTGGCAATGCCCACCACATTGCTCTTTTACTCCCCTTCTTGGCAGGACAGGGGTGATAAAGTGAGATTAAAAGCTTATGCATTGACATAAGAAGAGGGAGATCACTCACTAATGACTGTCATGGGCAGTACAGACTCGAATTGGGGAAGATTAATTTATTGCCAATTAGTAACAGATTAGCACAGTGAGAAATAAAACTAAATATGCCTTCCCCAACCTCCTTTCTTCCCAGGTTCAGCTTCACTCCCGACTCCTCTACCTCCATCCCCTTGAGCATCATAGAGGAATGGGAGTTGCAGTCAGTACATCACACATTTTCTGCTGCTCCTTCCTCCTCACACTCTTCTCCTATCCCACAGTGGGGTCCTAGTAACAGGACACATTCCTTTCAGGAACTGCTCCAATACTGGTCCCCTGCAGGCCACAGCCAGTGCAGAAGACAACCCTGGGCTCTTCAGGAGCTGCAGCTTCTTTCAGAGCACATTCACCTGCTCCAGCATGCAGTCATCCATGGGCTGCAGAGGGATATCTGCTCTGACATCAACATCCTTAGGCTTTAGGAGGACAGCCAACCTCACCACGGTCTTCTCCACAGGCTGCAGGGGAGTCTGCTCTGGCACCTGGGGTGCCTCCATCCCCCCTTCTTCACTGACTGGTGTCTACAGAGTTGTTCCTCTCACATATTCTCACCCCTCTCAAAGAAACTAAATTCTCTTAACATGCTTTACTCTTGACCAAACTGTGCTGGCCATTTTTTAGCACTGTATTATCTGCTAAGAGCTCACAGCCTATTGCATAATTTGTCCCAGTAGCTTTCCACATTCAGCTAAATTCCTTGGATTTGTTGTTCTTCTCTTCAACGTCCTTAAAGACAGATAGGACACTTGTCTACCATAAGTCCTCAGGGCTCACCTCACTGGGATCAGTTTTTAAAAGTTCCGTCTTTTAAGGATTTTTCTAGAAGAAGCAACTAAACAAGAAGCCACTTTCTGACGTGCCTGCTGGTTCCCATGGCACACAAAACACTTCTTCCTAAGGTTTTTATTAGTCCGGTGTGTATGAGTTGTCTCTTTCCGCAGTCTAGATGATATTGCATTTGAATTCTGCACAAGGAGTCAGAGTTTTTGGCACACTCTAGATTGACTTTTGATAACACAGCTCCTGCTTTAACAATCTGCCATTTGTCATAACCATGCAGTTAGCAACAAAAGGTCTCTATTAAATGTTTAATGCCAGGCACAATCCCAGCAATCAGGGCTGGTAGACTGAGAAGACTATGCAGCACATGAGGTAGGAAGAAGCCACAGAAAAAGCTGAGAAAAATGTGCAGTTGTTGTCTAGATTTTTATAAATACAGCTGTATTGTTTGTTATCTTGAGAAGTGAAGGGTTTCACTTTGGTAATAGAAATCAGAAACCTAAAGAGCGTGAATATTCCACTTAGTAAAATAAAAATTGAAAATCATGAATAACTTTTGTTTAGTCTCCATAAATATGTTTGATTAAAAAAAAACCCCGAGCAATATACTACAACATTTCTGTGTAAAAAGAATCCCTTGTAGCAAACCTATCAGAATAACTTCTGGTAATTTGCAACAGTATGTATAACAACAGCAACATTTCTTCCTACAGCACTGTTGTCTTACAGGACAAAATAAAACTATGCTGAGGCCAAGATTCATCTGTTTGCCTTAGAAACGATTCATAGAGACCACATAATGATATTTCATTTATAGAGAGGTTATTTGTTTGCTTGAGATTTTTATTTGAGAGGGATGGGGACACTTGGTATGCATTGCTGTCTCAATCTGGAAAACAGTCATTGTAGATTCTCCAAAGGATATCTTAGAAACATGGGAAAATGCTTAGGGTCTTTGGGTTGATCTGAAGAAGCCTTTAAAGTTTGCAACATGCCTAATAAGTGTGGTACTGACAACTTGCAAATAACAAAAAATAAAGTACTTGAATCAAAGCTACAGTGGAGAGAAAGGTTTTACATTCTTAAAAGCACGGTTCCAGAGAAGTGTGAAAGCACTTAGCAAAAACCCATCACATAATTCAGGGGAATTAGCGGTGTAAATAGCCCTCATTAGTTTGTGTTTGTATCACTGAATTGTGCAACCAAGGAAGGATTCAGCAATCGATGGCCACCTATACTGTCCAAGAAAAAGCAAAATCCCCTTTAGGATTTTATTATTCCTTAATCAAGTCTTGTTTAAATTAAGACTCTTCCCAAAGGGATAAGTTTTGGGTGACCTTTTCAAGGCATCATATTAAAATGTGCTTTGTTTATCAAGCACTTTTGTAATAGCTTGGACCAAAATGCATTTTTGCTTAATAAAATGTATCTGGACTGGTTCCGTTACCCTCCCACTCACTGAAGCCCACAGGCCTAAATGGGTGTAACAAAAAGAAGAATTTGGCCATTGACCTGCAATTCCACTGACTCATACTGGATCACATAAAGCTGCCTCCCAGTTAGAGACTGTAACAGAGGGCTGCTGCTAGCCTTGGGCTTCCCTGCTACCACACTGCATCTGGAGATGGGTGTGGGCTGCAGGGGAAGGGACCTTTCCTGTGGGTTAACAGAATCACAGAATCAATCACAGATGATGGTGAAGTCTGGAAGGGATCTCTGGAAATCCTCTGGCCCACCCACCCTGCTCAGGCAAGGCCATCTACAGACACTTGCCCATGACTATGTCTAGGTGGCTTTTTTGATATCTCTAAGGAGGAGATTCTGCCACCTCCTTGGGCAACCTGTGCAGGTGCTCAGTCCCCACCTCCACCAGTAAAAAAAATGTTTCCTGGTGTTCAGTTTAATTCTCCTGTCATTTAGTTTGAGTATATTGTCTCTGGTCCTGTCAGATTCAGCATAGAGTTGAGGGGGGGGTGAGAAGTGTTCAGACTTGGAGTCAAGGAACGCCATGTTGTATTGTCAGCTGACTTCTCATCCAAGTATACACACACACACACACACACACACACACACATATATATGACTTCTATTCCAAATATTCAGACTTTGTACCTCTGGATTTTTCCCTAGAACAGAGACCTTGCTTATGGGGCTGGAAAGCCCATGGGAGTTTTAGTCAGAGGATTTCAAGTCCCATCAAGATGGTTTGTTATGGAGCTGGACATCTGATCAGATTCCCATCTTTGTAGGTGGTGTCCACAATGCAGAGACATGCAGAAAAATCCCCACCAGGGCACTTTTGCCAGGGTCCCTCTGTGAGGTCGCATCACAAACCTGGCCATATGCTCTAGCAGATGAGCTCCTTATGCTATGGGCAAGGAGGGAGTCATGTCTAGGGTGAAATCTATCCATCTATTTGCCTACCTGGGTTTTTTTACCACTGTCATCTCCATGTTTCATTTTTAGATCCTCTCACTTGGGATGTGTGGAAACAGTCCTGCTCTATTCACAGGAGCAGATAATTCTGTATGTCCATACACATTTTATTTTAGGATATGAGGGCTATCTTACATATGAGAATTGCCTAATCCAACACATCAGCCATCCAAATTGGCCAACCCTGTTACTTGAGGGTTTTCTTATTTTGCTCAACCAGGGAGCTAATGCTTTCTCTGCCTGGAAAAATTATCAAGAAATATTGTTTCAGAGAAGATGTTTTGGAAACAACATCCCAAATGGGGATTAGACTTGTTTTAACTAGGGTAATCTGGAATTGGGAAGCTGCACAGACATCTGAGAGTGCCTGGCGACATGTGGAAGTGTAAAGGTGAGACTGACTCATGAAAGTGCACTCGGAGCATTTTACAACAGTAATTTATAGTGTGTCTGATCCAAAACAAAGCAGGATTTGCTTGCCCTCGGGGATTGCTGTGTACATACAGAGGAAACAAAGGGCTTACATCTTTCAACACAAAATATTTTGGTATAAATAGCTCACAAGAACACAGCTAATCTCTAAGGCCTTCTGTCAACCAGCTGCAGAAGAGGTAGGAAAGGAAAAGCTTTTGGTGAAGGGTGTCTTCAACAGGCAGGGTGGGCTTTTTTGTAACCTAAAAACCCCATGGTTGATGCTTGGTTTCTGCATCTAAGAAACACGAGGGCTGATTACTTTCAGCAGGAGAACCTCTTCCAAAAAACAGGGATACTGTCTTCACTGTCCCTAAGATAGAGGACTGTGGAATGGGCTCTGAGCAATTTGGTCTCCACCTGTGCTCTGCCACCTGTGCTCTGTAGTTTTGTTGGTGCTGTTAATAAAAAACATCCAGGGAAGAAACTGAGGTAATGAACCACTGAATGCCCACATTACAGTAACACATCTTCTCTCCCAGGATCTGTTATGGACCAATCCAACAAACTCTGCCCAAGACAAAACTCCCCCATGATGTGACACCTCCCCCAGGTTCCCTTCCCCACTGGCAGAGAGGGTGAGACTGAATCAAGTACCTTGCACTGACTTTATCATCATCCTTGCTGTCTCTGAACCCCCAGGCTCCTGTGCTTTCTCCTAGGGATGTGCATTCACCTGCATAATATACAATTACCTCCTTGGTGGACCTTGTGATAGGAGCCAAGGATCACTTGCTACAAGCAGGTAAGGGTTTAGTAGTGTAAATACAGCCCCTTGGAACACTGCCTGATGCCTGCATTACTTTCAGCAAAACTGTAGCATTCTAAGGTCAGAAAGACAAACCCTATCAACCATCTCTTCCATCTGCTATCAGCCACAAAAGGTTGTCTGAGAGGGATGGAAGGAAGGAGGTTGTCTAAAAGTGAAGCAAGATTAGGCAAGGTAGTGTGGGTTTTGTGTGTACACAGCTTTAAGGTTCACAGCCCTGTAAGAACAGCCTAAAATTTCCATTCAAAATTCTGGAAAACATCTAAGTATATATTTTGGAGTTAAACTCATAGAAGCCTTCCTTATATTCTAGGTTAACAAGGTCTACAGGTCTGGTGTTAGCTCCTCAAGTTATTCAAACCAGGCAGCCACAAAATCTCATAGAACTGACCTTTGAGAGAAGATATGATGGAAATCAGGGACAGATTTCCAAAGGCACAGGGGAGAAGATGTAACTTCTAGATTATTTTCTGATTTACTCATTTACTACATACACATGCAGAAGGCATATTTTTCTCAGTTTTATTTCAAGGCAGTTTAACTGACAACATATTAGCTTAGGAAGTAAAAGCAACTAACAGAGAAGAGTATTTTCTCCCACGGGTACCTTAGCTGATAGTGTAGCTACTGAGTAAGTAAGTGGTGAAATGGCATCCTGGCCCAGAGGACTCAACATTTGTTGGTTGAAAGACAACCACTGGCAATCTGGTGGATTAATGGTCTCTGTGCTTTCCTTCCACTGGGACTGTCACTGCTCCATGCCAGTCCATTCCTGAGGTGGGCAGCAAATGGAAGGAGATGTTCATGTTCAGCTTCTCTACCAATCCGGCCGCATGACTGATGTGGTGATGGTTGCAAGCAACCTTAATTGCTTAGGAAAGTTATGAAAATGTGAAAGACAGTTTCTGCCAGCTTCTTTTATCTCTTTGTGATATGCAGACACCCTGCTGCTACAGAGAGGGTAAGGAGCAGGTTCTTTCATTCAGTCACACTGGGGAGAGATTGGCCTCCCTTCTGCTGGACTCTCTGGAAGAAGTCAGTCCTCCCTAACAATGGTTAACTGTTGGGAGGATGGTGAGCAGGAGTACCTACATGTAAGGAAAGGCCAGGAGTGGTTTGTTAACCTGTTTAATATTTCAGCTGCATAGGGACACAAAGATGACTCTGTGAACAGCAGAAATATTGTGGAAAGTAAATGACTGTAATCACCCACTGAGATATGCTCTACTTCTAGTTGAATCCCAGTGTTTTCCCCATCAAAACCAAGATGCTCTGGCAGGACCAGAGTCTAAAAGCTCCAGTGTTGAACACAAAGCAGTAAAAGCACATTTCATCATGCAGTGAGAGGTGACCCTGCAACAAAACAAACAGCTCTCAGAGGACCTGTGGCCAAATGTTGGCCAGATCTCAGGAATGCCAAGCTCTAGGCTTTACATACACAGTCCTCACTTTGAAATCCAGAGGAAAGATTCCTAAGCAGTACATAAACATGATCCCAACATGCATAATGAGAACTGTCTACGCAACAAGAAATATGAGATACATGGGTTTTCTGCCCTGCTGTCCTACTCTGGATTTGTACACCTGAAGTAGGAGAAATGGAGTTATCATTGTCTGCTGGGAACAAATAGCCTTCTGAGAGCCAGATGGCTGCTTTGTATGGGCTCTCCTTCTGGACTCAGGCATCTTCTGCCCTCAACTGTACCATGACCCAACTTCATGACAAGTATGGGAGCAGTAGCTCATTCAAAAGTGTCTGTCACTTATTTTAGGATACTTTCCAGACAGGTAAGGGATGTGCTATACAAAAGGTGTTCCCATAGAAAAAATGCCTGACATTTAGTCAAGTGCTCATATCAGAGCAGCTGATGAAAACAAGAATTGTGCAGAACAGTCATGAACCTGTAGAAGACAGTTTCTGCCTGTGCATCACATATTTTGTTCCACTTTGTCCCAAGCTGAAATCGCAGTGTTCCTCTACCTACATACTATCTAGATCCCAGGAATTTTTCTCCCCTCACTGTGTCAATTATCAAGGCTCACAGTTCACATCTTGGCATACTAGGCTCTCAGGCGCTACGGTGGTTGAGTGAAGGGCGGGAATCTTGGCTTTGGATGGTGGTTTACATCTTTTTGAGATCCTCTTGCTGGACCTGGCTGTTTCCATCTTCCTTCCCCTGGTATCCTGGTTGTCAGTGACTGCAAACCACTGTAGTAGAGGCAGGGCAATTTATGGGAGCACACTTCAGTCAGCTACTGAAGAAAATCAGCTCAGACCAACTAGGTGAAGCACAGAAGTAATCCAGCTGGTTTTCCATAAGGAAAATAAACAACAGTCCCACAAGTGGCTCATCCAATATATTGCCAGCGATAAGCAGCTGCGAGGGGTAACTGCTGATACAAGAGCATCCCCACAGGTTGTCTAACCAGATGGATATCTACAAGGGAGTGTTTTCCAGCAGAACCAATGCCTAAAATAGATCTTTTCCTGATTATGCTTTCATTATCCAGACACACTTCACAAAGAGATCTGCTTCAGTTGAGATCTACTCTGCAGATCATATCTCTGGGGCAAGCCTTTGTTCCAGAGAGCTTTGTTCTGCACATGAATCTGAATTGTCTCCTAACTGCTGTCATGCCATCACACTCACCTAGGAAACTGATCCCTAAACATCCCAGCTCCTGGTCAGCTGACAGAGCATTTTTCAGTTCCCATTTAAATACACAGGGAGAAATGTTTTTCTCCCTGGAGTCTGCACAAAGCCTTGCACAGTTAGCTTAAATGTACCTTTTTCAGAGATTTTCCCACCCACTCTTTTTTTTTTTTTTTTGGAGTAAAACAAAGCCTTTTGTATACTTGTGGCCAGAATGATTCAAGGAATACCACAAGGCAAAAAGACTCCCCACTCCTCTCCCACTGCAATTTGGAGTCCATTTCCCAGCCCAGTGAGAACACAAGGAACAATCCTGTGGCACTGCCCTGTGTAATTTTTTACTTCTGGAGCATTCCTGAGGAAATATCTGAGACCAGATGAATGTTTCATGACATCTTTACTGCCAGTCTGCAGAGCTGGTAGCACGTAGATTTCCATCCCCTTCCTGTGATAAAGGTTTCCTGTAGCATCAGCACTGTGTTCTGGTTTTCCCTCTCAACCTCAAAGATCTCAATGATTTGCATAATAACTTTTGGCAATGAGCAAGATGAATATACCAGAATGAGAAATATTTATTTTCAGTTCAAGATGTGAGTGACTACTTTTCTCTGGAAATTTAGGAACGATGGTTTGGGGGAGAGAGAGAGTAGGACAGGGGGAGAAAAATGCATTAAAAATACTGTGGAGGGACAAGAGGATCAGAAAGGAAGAACTGATGATGACAGGCTGCCCAGAGAGGTTGTGAAGTCTCCTCTGGAGACATTCAAGACCAATCTGGACACGTTCCTGTGTGGTTTGATCTAGATGATCAAGCTCAGGCAGAGGGGTTGGACTAGATGATCTTTCAAGGTCCCTTCCAAGTCCTGACATTCTGTGATTCTGTGATTCTGTGATTCTGCGACTTGATACTGTACCAAACAGACACAAACAGCTGTGTGTAGTAGCAATATTTTGCTTCCTGAATCAGCCTGACTGCAGACCTTGTTCAGTGACATGCTTGTGCAATAGCAGGCGAGCACAGGGGCTGTAAGTAATGGTCCCCTATCGGCACTGCAACGGTATCACCAGCAGCATGCACACTGCCTTGGGAAAACCCAAAAGCAGCAGTGGCAATCAGTGAAGGTCGAACTTGAATGTGTAAGGAAAGCTCTTATTGCAATAATGAGCGAAGTTTCAGCTGTTCCCATTTAGTTGTCTTGAAGCCAATGCGCTGGACTCCAGCGAGACTCAAAGGCCGTTCCCTTTGCATTGGGCATTTTCAGTATAGCCAACCTCTAGCAGAGAGCCCCCTGCTCCTGTGTGGCATGGGAGGTCATGCCTCACCCTCATGGTGGTCTGCACAGGAGGTATGTAACAGATATTTGCACAGTCACGGGTAGTTAACATCATAGAAACAAGCAAAGACACAGTGTATGACAAGAACTCTAGGGATGAGTGAGGTTGTCCTTATTTGGGTCCTGACAAGAGTCGGTTTTACAAAATGTGATCTAAATTCTGTCCCTATTCTCCTTCTGTGAACGCTTGTAACCATGGTGTTGCATGATGAAGTACAGGGGACTAACCAAACAGTTCTCTAAGGGCAAGTTGGAGTAAGGCAGAGCCTAAGGATTTAATTTTGGATGTATGAAGCTGGGCTGTGTGCCAGTGCATCTAAAAAATTAAAATAATGATGGCTTTGCTGCAGATAGACAGCAGCAAGTGTCCCAGACACAGAAGAGCTGCAGGGGCAGATGCAGGAGCTCCCTGGCACCGGGTCGCTGCCCACCACTTTGCAGAGCTGCCCCCATGCTGCTGCTGTTGCTGACACCCACTGCTCCCCTGCCTGCCCTGGGCAGCTCTGCTGGGGCAGAGCCAGCCTTGCACTGGGCTCTGTTGTGCTGGGAGATGTGTAACAGGCAGGAGCCAGAGAAGAACCTGAAAAAGTGAGACCCATGTGCAATGATGGTCTGAGCTAAAGTTCTCTCCTCCGTGGGGACAGCAGTTGGCTTTGGTGCTGAGCAGGAAGTGTCCTGGGGCTGAAGTTCTCCAACCTTCAACAGCTGTTAATGACTGGATTATAAATTTGGGACAAGGTTATCTTTGTCTGCAAAAGGTAGTATCAGCTAGTATAGGTCATTAATGAGCATGGAAAAAGCATAATTTACTGACAAAGCTGAATCAACAGTTGTTCTCACTACAGAGTCTTGTACCAGTACAGAGTTAAACACAGATTTTAATCCATTCTATATTTGGCCTATAAAGAGACATATGACTGAAAGCCTAATTTCCCCCACATATCTATTAAAGCCATATTCCATAACTAGAAGAAAACAAACTCACTGTAACACAATGACTAAAATACACCTTTCAAAACACTTTACCATCCCTGTACATTCTTCAGTTGGGAAAATGTATTATTCCCCCATTGTACAGTTGGATAACCCTGGGCACAGGATTATAAAGAAACTGTTAGTCCATTCTGAGCAAGTGCACATGTTAACTGGAAACACTGTAGCCTTATAAAACAGTCTTATAAAACTGTAGCCATATAATTTACCCTAATTAGCCAATGACAAACCCTCTGGCCCTTTGGTTAGATTGCTTTTTGCGTCTGAGTTTTCATTCAGTTCAATCCGGGGTGCAGTATAGACATTCATTTTCGATGAATCACTGGCAGAACCATAAGTCATGCAAGACAACTGACTCACAGTCCCATGATTTTTAGCACCAGACACAGTGGATGGTTTTAAATATGTAGTAACACTGTTTTGCTGAAATCAACATTTTGGGAAAAGGCAGATCAATTCCTCAGAGACACTGCCCACGTCAATCAGTGTAGCACCGAGTCAGGTCTAATTCACCAGACGGAACACCAGCTAGATATCTGAATCGCTTTCATTGGCAGGACAGCTATAAAGAGCTTTAAATTAATTAAACAATTTCACTCTAGGCTCTTTGATTGAAATAGCTTTAAAACACAAGGTACAACTCCTGCTAGACAGTCCTGGGAGAAAGTAAACACCCTATGAATGATTAGCTAACCTGACCTCAGCTTTCAAGTGTAACAATGTCTTTTATATGGAAAGTTGGTAAATGCCAATGAAAACTGATGTGTGACTGCAATTAACGTTGCTGATTACTGTCGCTGTTTTGCTACCCACATTCTTTAAGAGGCCACTAGAAAAATGTTCTATTTTCAAAGCTCATTTAGAAATGCTATCACATGAGGTGCACAGGTCATGGTTTTCACAGTGGCACAGCACACTAAACTTTCGTGCTAGGCAGTATTTTGTGCACAGGCCTGTTTTTTTCCACTTGGACAGCAGCAGACTGGATTTAGTTACTCCTGATTTACTTCAGCAAGAGGCCATTTGTCCCCTTTATCACCAACTGTTCTATAGCATGAAATAGTGTTTCCAGTTGTGAAGGATGAAAACTAGTTTAAGAAGCTCAGATAGATGAAGAAGACCAGGAGATGAAGAAGGGAATCTGGTTTGGCAACCTAAAATCAGAGCCTACATGGCATAGTATGGTCAATGTCCTACAAATGGAGCTTCCCAGAAGGGCCCTAAAGCAATAGGACTCTGGTGTTGGGAGGCAAAGGGTGGGACAGGGAGTAAAAGATGGTGATCATGAGCTGAGCACGGGTGGAAATTCAGGAAAGATTTTGTCAAGGTCAGTGAACCTAACTGGAGCAAGAGGTTTGAGCGCAGGGACAGGAGGATGGTGAAAAAGAAGGAGACCTTTGGACTTTAACCATCGGCGTTATTTGAGGATGAGTGTCATTTCTCTGTGCACATGGGAGCACACCGCTGGAGATATTTTACACGTTGCAGAAATCTGGGCAGCTGACACTGGTGGGAAACACAGGGACATGCTTTCTGTGGTGGCAGATGGGATTGGTACATGGACTTTGGAAGGGCTAAGAGTAAGCGGGACAGCAGTTTCAGAATGGATGAAGATGTGACACACAGAGAATACTAAGACCAAGTAAACACTCAGAATAATTAGGCTGGAGCAACAAGGCTGCTATGTAAGCACAGGGATAAGCAATAAGGTCTCATATTCAGTGTTTGTGTCTAAGATAGGCACAAATAAACTAGATACAAAGGCAGGAGTTTGTAAGATGTGGACTGTTTGTCCATGCAGAGCTACTTTAATGGTGGCTGAGCATAAGGCACCCCCATCCATGTGGCGGCCTCATGAGGGTCTGGCCATTGCACTGTCCACAGACTGTCAGAAGAGCCTGGGACTCATCAAAGTTAGTAGCATCTGGGCTGCCTGAAGCCATGATAAGCCTTTACCTCCTGCTATGAAGGAGTCCTGTGTTTACATGCTATATGACTGCGGAGTGTCCCCATTGAAGGCACCAGAAGTACCCAGAGAAACAGCCAGACTCAGAGGGACACACAGGGCTGAGATCATAACTCACAGGAGCTGGTCTGGGAAGGTCCAAACTTATAATACTAAAGGCAAGTACCAATAGGTGGGGTAGAGTATTTATGAGTAGAAAGGAAATGTTTGATGATACAATCCAGGTTTTTATTTTTAGTGACGTTCTATATAGATGAAAACAATGGGTTTGGGGTTTTGTTTTGTTTTGGTTTTGGTTTTTTTTTCCTTCTCCTATTTACGATTGAAAAGAGAATCTGAAACTTTCCCCTAGGAAAGGCAAGACTGAAAATAGAGGTGATGGCTTAGCAAAACAGAGCTAAGGCAGAAGAGAGGTGAGCATATGAAAAAAAGTTATTTATCATGCTGAAAACACTAGATTTACTGCAACCAAAACAACTAAGCAATTGACATCTTGCATGGATGCTGACAAGATCTGCAGCAAAAATAAGAAATAGAGTTTTCACCTTTAATCACTCATGAAGACCAGGCACAGCTGCTCTTTACCATATACAAGCTCTCTCAGTACCAAAATGGAAGAACTTTAACTGACAATCTGCATGGCCAAAAAGATGCCAAGGAGATGTCTTTCAGTGTAATGTGCCTGTTACTCAGCTGTTTCCAAACCCTTCACAAGGAATAATTAATCAGAGAGAGGTACTGTTGTTTGGTAGATCTGATGATTTGGTCACAGCAGATCCAAAGTCTTTCCCTAGACCAGCCACTGCTTTTTTTTTCTGCCTTTTCTTGGATAGCAATTTAATCTTTATGAGTTTTGGCTGTCTATCTGTAGAGATAACATCTACCCACTAATATATTAAATAAATTGGGCTTATCCTCGCATTCCCAAGCTGTCCATGAGCAGTCAGATTCTGTAAATGAATCATCACAGGCCAATATATTTCTTTACATATGCTAGTTCAAGCACAGTATTTGTTATCTAAAGTTTTGATAACCAGAACTATTGTCTGGTAACATTGATAACCAGAACTATTTTTGTTTCCAAGTCTAACCCAATTTTTTTCTGTATTTAAAGACTATAAAGATAGTATTTCTTGGGCAAACTGGGAATGGTTGGAGCTTGGAAAAATGACATTTATAACAAAAAGGAAGATGTGCTTAACTTGGAATAAACCAATCTTTTCATTGACAAGTCATTTTAAAATTTGTCACCAGCACGTTTGCAATGAGGGAGCATTGATGAATGTGACACAAGGTAGTGCCTGGCTGCAGGGCTGCAAGCAGAGCACTTCAGTACTACCTCACTCCTTTCACGGTCCTAATGACACTTATCATGTGACAGGCAGAAAGAAAACTATAAATGCTGTGTACCTGTTTTGAAGAGTAATGATTAAAATACCAACAGAAAGCCAGATCCTGCCGCCTTCTGAACAACAGTGGGGCAATGAACAGGGGCAAAGAGACTCTGGTCCTCCCTCCACACCAGCTGGAGGCTTTCCAATTCTGATGCTTAACAGAGTGGTAAGCAGAACATCAATTAAATAGGACATGGGCACAGTTTGTACACCATGACCTGAAGAGGTCAATCTCCCAGCTCTGTGCTGAAGCTGAATTGCTGTGGTGCATCTTACAGGCAGTTTTCTGTTGCCACCTCACTAAGCCAAAAAACAAATAAAATAAAAGGAAAGCTCTGCCTATACTTTTCTGCCTATTTCTGGTTTTTCATTTTGTAGTGCTAGTCAAATTTAAGGGTGATTCATGCTGTGGCTTTGGGTGTTGCGGTAGTTGTACTCAACGGTCTGTTTATTTTGTATCATTGGATTAATAAATCAAATCAGCTTTACTCCTTCCATAGACAGGGGAAATTTTCATCATAGCATATTGTAATCTCACATATTTTAACAGATTTGATCTTTAATGAAAATATCTCTAAAGAAACCGGTACGTAGACCAGTTTCAGCCATTTCAGCACTCTGCCTATTCTCTTTCATGGCACTGCATATGAAATGTATTTGCTGACTCCTACAGATACTGCTCCAAGCTATAGGGTTTTGGTCAGAAGTATTTTTTTAGTAAAACACCAAAATAACTGGTTTATTTATCACAAAAATATAGAAGAGAAATTTTACCTCATTTTAAGCTGAACTTCTTAAACATATGCATTATCACAGTAAGCTTGAGAGGCCAGAAAATATTGTAATCTCCAAGAAGACTGAGGCAAGGACAGTTTAGAAGCAGTATTCCGACAGAGCACTTAGCTCCTTAAAAGAGAATTTAGACAAAAATTGTGTGATAAACCCAAGGAGGTATCTACAAATTAGCCTTTAAATAACTTTGATATTTTGGGTCCCAGAATTTAAAACAAATTGCCACCAAACCTGGGGACCTCACTGCTGAGGATGTCTTCAGCAGGCAGCAAGCACTGGAGATATCACATGCTGCTCCTACACTACGTGCTGATGAGCCTCCCACTATGACAGCCACAGCTGTGAGCCCTCATAACCAAGCTGGATGCATATGGAAATGCATTTGCCCAGTGTCCCGGTGTCGAGGTATGTGGAAAGAAACTGGTGGGCATCACTGCTTCACTAAGAGGACTCCAGCATCCCTGGTGGGGAGGGCATACAGATGGAGACAGTAAGGTTGGGATCAGGAGAACTGAAGAACAGGAGAAAAACAGTCTCTCCCCTCTCCTGGAGGATATGCTGCCTAAAATGCAAGATTTGGGGAACATAAGAGCATGAGAGAGAGGGAGATGCTCAAGCCAGCAAGAAGGTCTCCTATTTCCGAGCAAAGAAAACAGTTTTCCACTTCCTTTTCAGATTATTTATGCATTTTTTAAAGAGTCATTGGAGAAAAAAACCCCAAAACCCAACCAACCAACCAACCAAAAAAAAACCCCAAACCCCCACCATAGCAAGCACATAGGACCCATAAAAAGTTATTTCTAGAGAAAACCTCATGTTAATCTGATGTACAAGTCACAGAAGTTATGAGAGGGGAAAGAGAAACCTCATTGGAATTTTGTCATTGAGAGCACAAAACCACCCAGTTTATGCTCAACACAAAGTATAGTGTGGCAAGGAGATTATGTCCCCAGGAAAGTCATGTCTCTGAAGGCCTTTTGTAAAACCACAGTAGAGCTTTACCCCACCCTGCGAAGTAAGGCTTCAAGCTTTCTTTAGGTGGCTGATGACAGTGTCCCAGGTCAGGGGAGTGATTTCAAGTTCAGAATAAAACAGAACAATCCCTTCCTAGGGAGTTTATTCCCATCAAGCATATTTTTTTCCAAGAATCCAGACTCTTCAGGGTGGCCTGGAAGTCAAAATCCAGCAAGCAAATGCTCAGGAGATTCCTTTGCCCTTCTCAACTGACTTGGTTTCTCTGGCAAGGGGGATGCTTTTATTGTGTCCAGGGTGACTTCTTGTGGAGGGCAACAAATCCCCCTGCCACAGGGCTATAATTCCTTGCCCTATTTGGGCTGGCAAAAGGAAACTTTGACATATTTCAAGGCTGTCAGCTGGGCCCTTGGCTTTCTCTCTGGCCATGGGGTTCCAGCCTGGGGACGGATTCTGCCTCGATTTCTGGCTTCTTGCCTGATGCTGAACCCCCCTCACCTCACAGAGGCAGCTTGCAGAGCCATATGCACCCCAAGGGGTTTCCCATAACACCATACTGAGCTAAAGCATCCTCCTGGGGAGGGAAACGCAATGAACCACAGAGTGGGGTTTCAGGGACAGCCACCTCACTGGGAGCTGCTTAACATCTCTAGAAGATCCCTTAGCTGACCATGTGCATAGGGAGGGAAGCTTTCTCTTCTGTTTCAAGCAGGAAAACTGACTTCCCATCTCTCTTCCCCAAAGCCCTTTTGCTTTCCAGGATAGTGCAGGGGAAGGTGACCAGCCCTGCCAAGGGCACCAGACTGCTGTAGCACTGTCTGGTTCTTGCTTTGGCTCTTGTGTCGAACCAGGAGACAACCACCATGCTCACCAAGGGAAACCTTGCCAGCTGCAGCTCTGAAACTGCTGGGGCTGAAATAAACCTGAAATACCTGATGCTTCCAAAATTGCTGTACATCACTAACACAGCCTTTGTTTATCACCAATGTTTGTGACTTCTCTTAGTCCATGGTTTTGACTCTGTTTGCCTGCTTTAACCACTTGCTGTCTATACTACCAGCAACAAGGCATGGGTGAAATCCCAGCCCTGTCTCCCTGTGATCTCAGGTGAAAAGGACCTCTCATGTCTTCGAGGAATTTACAAGGTTTGTAAAGATGTTTGTCCTCTTACATCTGTTTCATGGTGGAATGCATAGAGCTGTGTAACATCAACTCACATGCTCCACAGACACAAAAAAGCTGCTGAGACCTGTCCCAACAGTCTGCTGTTCAGCTTCTGGCCTGCCTACTTCTGCTGGGAACACTGGGCTTTCAAAACTCATCCACCATCCTGCCAGCTTTTCAGTATTTGAGTATACCACTTACCCTTTTACCAGCATCATCCTTTACCAGGCGTGTAAAGTGGGCAGCAAAAGTCACCTGTTTTAACCTTACTTGTATGACTGCTTATTAGGTCAAAAGTGTCAAAACAATTTACATTGAAATTATAATTAAGAGAAATTGAAGATGGTGAAGACATTATTTTTCAATGTATGCCTACTTATTCCTTACATATACATACATATCTAATCCATATGTGCATGTGTATTTATTATATATCTGTGTAAATAAACGCACACAAATATATACACGTAAATGTATCCATGCATGATTTGCACAAGTCTATTCCTCGAACAGGAAGCATTGCTGGCATTCTGTGTTGGTGCAGAACTGGTTATTGCAGGTGGACATAATTTCTGCCACAGCAGGTTCTTTCAGGAGCTGAGACTGAAGCAAATCTCTGCTTTCAAGTTTTCATTTCATGGCCCATTATCTGAGGATTTGTGATGCCTCATTTACATCTGAACGTTGAATTTTATGTACAGACTTTTGCATCTACAGACATTTTGCAATCAAGTCTATATACTGAGAGGCATAAAGCTGAAGCTCTTACAAAAACAGCAGACCTCAGCCAAACCACAGGTATGTCGGCAGCGTGAGATCTCATCTGTCTGCCGTGCTCTGATATTGGTATTAGACAATCATCTCCTTATCATGATTAGAAAGTGGAAGAAAAGTGAAAATATGGAGAACCTTTAAAGCTATTTGAAGAAAAGTACTCTGGATTGCTTTTTAAGAGATTTTTGTTTGGCTCAGAGATTTATTTGGTTTTATTTAAAAGTTCTGTTCTCTCTGACACAGAGATGTTTATTTAACAAAGTGGATGCTTTCTTTTACTGAAGTTATAATTATATTACCATTGCAGATTGAAGATTTAATCTAAGCCTTTTGTTTGTTTTTTTTTCAAGACAGCGCTATATCCAAAGATTATTTCTTGGCTTCAGATGTAGCTCTTTAATCTATGGGTCAGATTTTCATCAGCTATTTTATACTGATTTACACTTGCTGACTAGCAGAGCCATTGTGTCTAACAAACTGAGGCCTAAACTAATTGCCAATGTCTCATTAGAGCAGCACATATACAATCCAGTCCTCATGGATTCACATGTTTGCACAGGTCTTGGAAGTAAGGGGCAGGGAAAATAATATTGTAGTTCCTTACAGTTATGATATACTGATCAAGACACTATGCTTTTCTCCTGTTACTAGTAGCTAATTTCAGTGACACAATCTAAATACCAAAAGCAGAACCTTGCTCATCAAGCATGAGTAAGATGACCAGAGCTGCGTATGACACAGACGGTCCCTGCCCAAAAAGCTTATGATCTCAACAAGACATTCACAGAGCAGACAGTGAAAACATGATGAAGGAGCTGGCTTAAGGGACAAAGAACTATAAATTATTATAATAACTATTATAATAATTTGCTATAATTATACAAGAGACTGTTACCTGTTTGATGAAACAGCAAGCATTGGTTTGTTCTCAGGTCAAAAAATAAGTTAATGACAAAAGAGTATCCTAGCTGTCTTTCCTGGCTGGTTATGCCACTGGTGTCTATTCAGCAGCCGACTCTGATAAAGTCATCTGGCTTTTTTGAAATAAACAGAAGGGGAGGGCAGCAGCTTGATGGGTGACCTCAATTCACTGAGCTGCAAGGCCAGTTTTTTAGACTCCCCTTTTATAAACGTTGCAATTATCTTCTGTTCATAATTCCAGTTACAATTCTGATTGGAAAATGGAGCTGCTTAGAAGAGCTTACAAGACAACATCTGTTCAACAACAGACATCTGTGTCAGAACAGCAAACCAGGGCTGCCTGAGGCAGAATGCGTGAGCGAGTCACATGCCACGGACTCACATCTGTATGTGCTGCCACGGCCCAATATTTGTTCTTCTTCCAGGAAGACCTGGTTGTAATCCAGACCAAGTTCACTCTTGCTCTCTGCCCCATCTCAAAAGGCCCCCTAACTTTGTTATTAAGTAATTATTTTTTAAAAATCTCATAAAAGAAACGTCCATAACTGTGAAGTCTAGTGATTCCTTAAACAAAATGGTTTCCACAAATAGCTTAACATATCCAGTGAAGAGAACCAGCAATAGGCTTTTACAACTAGTTCCCAAGTGTCTTTTCATGGTGGATTTAGTTTTGCTTTGGACCTGCTTCATCCCTTTTATGCTGGTAGATGACTAGTGAATTAGTGCCAACCTCTGTATTTTGAATTTTCTTGCTCAGTTACCAGCTGCATTGCACAGCAGCTGCCTTTGCTTCCTCCAGTAATGCACCTCCATCCTACCCTGCTAGCCTGCCCCTGCCTGGGTACCAACAGAAAGCCCACTACTTACACATGGGTCTATTTGCCCCCTTTGGAGAAGTTGGAGCAAGTAGACCTTCCACCCTACTGTTTCTCCAAGAAACCCAAGAACTTGTGTTGTATGTTGGGCTACTTGGTGAATTATAGAAAGGTCCAGCTGAGTTTTATCATACTTCTGCTTGTTCTTCAGGTTTATCCCAACAGGATTTTCTAGTTCTGATCTTTTCTTGCCTTGACAGGATAACCTGTGCTGGTTAACAGCTGTAGATGAAGTCTGCATCTGATGACTCATGCCAGCAAATTAACCAGTTCGCCTGCAAACAAATACTGGAAATCTTTATAGTATGTGGTCTAAGTAAAATGAAAAATATTCTACTTTCCAGTTTTTCCTCCTTCATCCTTCCCAAATGATAGAGCCAAATTATGCCATGACTGTTTCCCCTTATTCTGCCAAAAGTCTCAAGATCTGCTCCTAAGTGAGCAAGAACTTTTAAATGTTGAAACCAAGGACAGCCAAGTTGGTAAGCAAGCAGAAGACCAGAATGAAACACCTTTAATGCTAATGCACTTTTGAATAGACAGATATTAAAATGGCCAAAGGTGTTATTTCAATGAAAAGATGTTGATATAATGACTCTACTCACACAGGATCAATGAGTTTCTTTTTCAAGGCTAGTTGAGAGGTGCAGTCTAGAGCACACTATAACATACAACACAATAGTACTTGACATAGTGGATAATATGAGGAAGTGATAATATGAGAACATAGTGATAATATGAGGAAGGTTCACCATGTGCACTGTGAAGTAAAATCGCTTAATTGCCTGAGAGTCTGTCCTTCCCCAGACCCTCTTCTTAGAAATACCCAGTGATGAGTGGCTTTAAAAGTACAAATCACGCCATGGCAGATACCCCATCATACCTCACCCACCTGCTCTGCTTCAGCTGTACTGCTGCCTGGCAGCACACGTGAAAAAATGTTGGAAAATATGCATCACATTTCCTTCGGAAGGAAGGAAGGAAGGAAGGAAGGAAGGAAGGAAGGAAGGAAGGAAGGAAGGAAGGAAGGAAGGATTGTCCCCCAGTTCATTTTAGTCTTCTTCCCTGATTGTTTGGTGATCCTCCAAGTGGGTAAGGACAAATCCTTGTCCAATTATCTATGTTGTCTGCATGCTTCTGTTTCACCTTAGTGTCTCTCCTGTAAAGGTCTGTTTGCTGCCATTTCCCCCTATCATTTACCATGGGCACTGCAATTTACCTTAACTGGCACTGGATCCCAGTATATTGGGCTCTGTGAACACCTACAAACAGCAGTTCAGGATTGGAAGTATTTGAAATCTCTGCGAAGATGAATGCAAAATTACCTGTTGCCACAAAATTGTGAATTTCAAATGATGGTGGTCTGTTTTACAAATACAAGCCCTCAATCTCCAAAAGTGAGCAGATCTCCTTCCTAGTACCTGACCATCACTGCCAGTACTACTCCCTCCAATTTTGCGCCAGGATACCCTCCAAAGCCAAGCTCAAGAGTGCCCAAGAAGCTAGGGTCTCTCTGAATCTTACCTCTGCCAAGAGATTATAGAAGATTATTTGTGGACCTGAACTTTGGATGAGTTAGATGTCAGCCAGCAGTTTCACTGTACTTTATGGCTGGAGCATTGCCCAGTTGTCTGCAAGAAACTGGTTATTATACTGCCTGTAACTCTGCCTTAAGAGTTTGGAGTGGAAGTGATTAGGCATGTGAGCCGTGGTTTGGGAAAGGGACTCGTTGTCTGCCAAAGGACGTGCAGACAATCACGTAAAGCAGAAGTGCACACACTCACGCAGCGCCGCTGTCACCGAAGAGACTCCTCTTGCAGCAGCTGTGACTCACAGTAGCATTTGCATTTCCTTGATCAAGAAAAAAATAATAATAAAAAAAGACCTGGCGCTGAAGAAGGGCAGGGTGATTAGGGAACCTCCTATTAGAAGAAGAAAGGCATATTCAGAACTGGGTGAGGCTTTCCTCCCCTGGGACGTGCTGCTTTGCACCTGGAAATATCTTTGTGGGCACAGCCCACTCTCCTCCCCATGTGCAATATCCCCATGCAGGCTGCTACAAGCAAGCAGGGGCTGTGGGATCTGGCTTCACCTTGTCTGGGCAAGGCGTGCCTTTTGGGATCGGTACTTCTGCAGGAGGGAATTATGAACATAACTGCAGTTATCTACACACATATTTTTACACCATTAAAATCAAAGATGGATGTTTAATTTCCCCTTACTCTGGTTCCCAGGAGTTAGACATTAGAAGGCTGTTGACTTTTGAGATTTTCTGTTAAAGGCATAATTGCTGAAACCACATGAGGTTTGAAATAAGATACAGTATTATTTTCACACACCCACATGCACACAAAGCAATTTTACTAACTGAAATTAAGATTATTCCTCTTCATTAGCAGAGCCCATAAAAAGAAGGCTACTACTCAAAGTGTAAATCGAGACAGGGCTGAAAGTAGCCCCATTTGGAGGCACAAATAAATGTCACAATACTTTTAAAGGCAGCTCATTTGTTTAACAATGAGATCAGTATAAAAGGGAGCTCCACACTTTCACATCTGTGGAAATTCTTTTCTCCCTTACCGTGGTGACAGACACATATGTCCAGCTACAGAAACATGTAGCTGAAGATGTTTATGTTACAAGAATTCACAAGGTGCAATGAAGCATGTTTTGCTTCTGTTCCTAACAAAGTGACTGAATGTCACTTAGAGCTGTAAACCTCATCACCAGAGATGACTTTGGGAGAAAGTGTCCATCCTTGCCCTGATGGGGGAGGGGATAGGCAGCCATCCCAAAGAGGCTTTAATTAAAGCAGTCTTCTGAGGAAGGAGAGGCAAAGTTGCTTGCAAAGGGCACCTGAGAAGTTCCTTTACACCACTAGTGTCTTAACGCCAGGTCTGGATGGAGGTGTCTGCCCCAGAGTGTCCCCACATGCACCAAGATGTAGCACCTTGCATGTCCCAAGATGAAGCAGCTGCAACCTGCCCAAGCCAGAATGGTGTCTGTATGGATCAGGTTTGCTGGGCAGCTGCGAAGGCTGAAAAGGTACCTGTAGAAGACCTGAAGAGGTTGACCTGCCTCTCTGTGTCCTTCTGGCCAGGGTAGTAGGGCTGCTTGCTGGATCCCCTTACAACTAGGGAAACAGGAGCTTATGAAGTGCCTCAGGCCTGTGGTCACTGATAGAAACCATACAAGTCCAACAGAAGACGCTCCAGCATCATGTTGCAGCAGGTTTCATTCCTGCAGAATAAACAGTGGTCTGCACATGCTGTCAAGGTTTTATGGGTCAGAAATGGGTGCTATGGGATAGAGATACAATGTCAGGGTTTCAGTGAGTCCACCTCAGCTTTTCAGATCTCCTCCAGAGATACCAGGAGACCACAGACCTTAAAAAACAACCCTCTGATATAAAACGGCAACCTGCTCTGGCAGGGGGGCTGACCTAGATGATCATTTGAGGTCCCTTCCAACTGTGATTCTGTGATCCTGCAGCTGCTGTGGTGCGAAGGCCATAGGGTCAGGCAGCTGTCAGAGCACTCTTGGCCAAAAACTTTATAGAACAAATGTGAGAAAATGATTTTTTAAGCTATCATGGAGAGTTTAACATGGTAGTAACTGAAAACTGGCAACTACATGGCATCACAGCCCTCTGTGAGATACTGAACTTTTTGCTTGGTGTTTTTGTTGTGGTTGTTCTTTTTGCAGATGGCTTTCTCAAGATCATCTTACACTTCCATGCTGGAGCAGACAACAAAGGTTTTGTTATGCCCACACTCTCATTTTCGCTGTAGGCCCTGAACACACATTCTTTTCTTCCCAATGTTAGTAGGTTAGTGTGTTTTCCAAATATTAATGCAATCTTTGCTGTAACGCACTGGTGCAACTGGATACTGATTTGTTTAAAGGAAAGAGGACAAGTCATTTTTATTCCTCATAAACCTCATCTTCCCAGAGCTGAAGGATCTCCTCTTTTTCTGTCTCACCACACTCCATGCTTCTTCCCAGCCTCCTCTGGTGTCAAGAAGCCCTTCACTCCACTGTGGTTGCCTTTTTTCAGTTTTATTTTTCTGATGGTGTCTTCCTTTTCTGTGGGTGGCAGGCCTATCCCTCCTTGTTCTCCTTCTGTTCCTTTCCTTCCTTCCCTTTCTGAGGCCTTTGAGAATAATTTTCACTGAAAACTTGTACAAGAAACTCAAATGAAACCTAGAGCTGCACAAAAAACAAACAAGAAGTCTTAAGATTCAGAGCTAAAGGTTCAGACTCATTTAAGGCGTGGAAGCAACAGGGAAAATTGCAGCCCAGTGCCTTGAAATTTAGGAATGTTCCCGGTAATTGGAAAGAAGGTTTTAGAGCCAAAATGTCAGGCCAATGTGAGAAACCAGAAGTGGTCCCAGCTCGGTATATCACTGTTTCCACACAGTTTGATGGAATGCCTGCTCACCTAGGTCTGACCACCCAGCACATGAGCTGCCTAATTTTACTTGGGAAGCTGAAGCAGAAAGCATGACAGTTCTTTTGGGCACCTTATTGTTCTCATTCTGTACTTATTGTTTACTTTGATCTTTATTTTGTTTTCCACATATAACAGTCCTTTCTATTAGACTTTGCTGTTTATCATGTAGGTACTTATTAACCAGTCAAAACTAATCATTTGGACATCAGCTTGGGTTTTTATCTCATACATATATTGTGAACACATTTCACACGTGTACAAATGCACTGACATGTCAGAAAAGCAGATCCTACTAAGACTGGAAAAAATACTTCCATTTACAGGCAACAAGCCTAGAAGCTTCCCTACTATTACACATTTTCACCACAATTCCTTCATAAGAGGAGAAAAAGCTCTGGGGCTGCTTCATTCTTAAATGAACTGATCCTACCCAAGACTCCTCAAGAGCCACAGACCAGTAGCTGTCAGTCTAACAGGCAGCTATGGTTTGTTTGTAAATGTCTGCATCCGTGCAAAAGGCACATGGTAAATATAGGACTGTGCACATGGAGCTTTGTCAGCAAATGCTCTGTACCATCAAAGGCATTTGCACGTTGGTGGTCCCGAAATCTTTTCTATCTTCCATCAAAATGATCAAATCTCAAAGCCTGGGCCAAGATTATGGGATCCTCCCTTACAGTGTCCCATACTCTACCACACATTACATCACTCTATCCTGTTGCCATCCTTTTATCCCATGTGCCAGGCTAATGGATCCTGTTGTCAGGCCATCAGCCACCCCAAGGAGTCAGACCTGACTAATCAGGTAGGTGATCCCATGGTGCCATCTCTTCGAGCTGGGGGAAGACCAGGGCAATGTGATGCAGGTGAGACCTACCCTTTCCAAAAAAGCCCACTGCATGAGCCAAACCTTCACTCATGTGTCCTGCCACATGGTTCTGTGTCCCACATGCCACCACAGGTCCTTTGGCACCTTCCATCAAACTCTTATGCATGGTAACTGAGGCTGAGAAAAACTGTGGTTGTGGGGATAGCCACAGAAAAATGGGAAGGGCGGGAAAGCTGATGACTGGGGAGAAAGACTGAGAGGGCACCTGAGAGGTATGCCAAGCAGAGCACCCCAGACAACATCCACCAGTGCTGGAAGGTGTCCAGAGGTGCTCTGCTCAAAGATGGGACTGGAAGCAGCCTTGTGGCTGCTGCAAATACAGCTCCCCTCTCAACACAATGGATGGCCAGCTCAGCTGAGGGGGGCTGATGAATTCAGCATCTCTAATTGTCTTCCAGGCTCTTCTTGATAAATTGTCATTAAGAGTGGCAACACTTTGCTTGCCTGTGTGCTCGGGAAAAGGCAGTTGGAGCTCTGAGGGATGGCCAGACCTGCTGGGGCATTACAAACCTGCCATCACACAGGAATTTTCCCACTGGGGGAGGGGAGGTCTATTTGTGCCTCTGCTCTCTGATTCCATTCTCCACTCAGGGCTTGTTCCTGAAAAGGGATCACATGTGTGTGAAGGTATTATTAGTAGTAGTAAAGATCACTGCATTTTTCCAATGAAAAGATTCCGGAAAACCTCCTTCCACCATGCATATCTTTGATTCAAATTTTGTAATGGTTTTGTCTTCTTAAATAGCAGAATGCTTCATTTTCAATTCCAGAATCCTGAAGAGTAACTTTAATGACATTTTTAAACAAATATAATATAAAATGAAGACAGCTTTTTTGGGCCAGAACTGCTTGTCAGGATTATGTTGTGTCTGCTCTACTATACTGCATTTATGATCAGTCTGAGGATATCTCTGAAGTTTGAAACTGGTGGTCCACTTAAGCTCTTTCACAGATGACCACAGTGGTACTGCTGAAAGCAGGATTACAAGCTCTGAGCTAACAAAACTCATTTGAGCAAAGAAAAGCATGACTAGGAATGTGACACAGAGACTGGTGTTTATTACCAGTGCTGTTCTGACTAGTCAAGCATAAATGTTGGATTTCCGTGATGGATGCAATGAAGACAGCGACTCCCATCAATCTGTAAACCAGAGCTGTGCAGACAGTGCTGGCTGCTGCTGGCAGGTTGAATCTGTACAGTTCTTGGACAATTACCCACCTTCCTACAACCTTCAGAGAGTCACAGGGGTGATACAGTGTGGTGCAAAAAACATGGTCTATGCCAAACTAATAATAAGTATACAGAGGATGCAAATGTTGACCTCAGGTTTTAGACACCATGGGGAAAAATACTAGTGTCAATGAGAGATGTAGTGTCTGATCAATATCATTTCAATCACTGTACCAGGGGAGTAAAAATAAATCTATAACATTTGCTTGCAGCAGAGTTAGTCCGGCACCAAATTATAAGCACTTTCAATCTAGAAAGGCACATCATCTGTGCCTGCAAAAGTACCTAGCTGAAACTTTGAGGCTTATGCTTTTGAAATACTTGGTAATTCCAAAAGAAAAGCAGGAGGACTAGCTGACACACACAAGCTTGGTTCATGTAACCAGTTCATATTAGCAAAAACATTTGATCAAACCCCTCCCCAGATTGCATCAGTTATAAAAATACATATAAATAGGCTGCTATTGCATGAATATCTTGCCTCTTCATGGAGAGGTTTTTGGGTGATGTTGCTATTTTAGCTCACATTATCACAGAATCACAGAATTGAAGGGACCTCAAGAGATCATTGAGTCCACACCCCCACTCCCCAAATCAGCTTCCCTAGAGCAGGTCACACAGGTAGGTGCCCATTATGACTCTCACTCTAAATCAATACAGTGAGATCAAAATATCTTTGTAATTTAGATCTGTCCTTCCCTGGAAGTGATGGGGAGCATGGGGATGTTTTCTGATGTATGTGGATGCAAACTATGTCTGGTCTGGCACCAACTTAGATGAGCCAGCCCTTCACTTCCCCACTTCAGTTGCCGAAAGTCAGGGTTTTGGAGGCTGAGCATATCTCTGATCTAAACTTATTGAAATTTCATGTAAGTTTGTGATGATAGTTTCTGATGGTGTTTTGCTGTGCCATATGGAACCAGGATGCTGCTGGCTGAGGCCTGGCTGGGTGGTGCTCAGTGTGTCTCAAACGTAGCCTGCACACAAGCTGCTGGGCTAGGAGGAAGATGCAGGATCCCCAAACAAAGGATTTTCTCATGCTGTTCTTGTGTTTAGAGGATATTTGTCTGTTCATTAAAAAAAAAAAAAGAAAAAAAACAAGGGTAGACCCAAGAAATAACTGACCACCTGGAAATTCCTTTCTATGTCAGAAAGAAAAATTGCAAGGCTCAAAGAGCTACTAAATAATGTGCACACAGGACATGAAACATTATGAGCTCTTTGCCCATATATTTTCAAAGATCTAAATGTTTAAACTCATTTTAATCGTCAAAATATAGGCAGGAAAGGGACCTCAGCAGGTCCCAGAAAACCAACTCCTGTGCAGCAATCTCATGACTTGAAATCATTCACACAAGTCTATTTGTTACATGAAGCATTCACATGTAATTCTGTTTCTTTTGGATTGTGCTCTTCACACTGTTTATAGTGAAGATTACAGAAAGAATGTTGTTTTAGCCTGGCCACAAGGAATCTGAGATGCTTATTTTTATCATAGTCCACCCTACAGGTTTGCAATTATTTTTGCTGGCAAAATTTGATTTAAATTTTCATTTTAATGACAGAAGGAAAAAGCCAATTTGGCTTCATATTTTTCTTTGGAAAGTGTGAAAAACCCATTGTCTTGTTCTACCTTCCTGGTACATGTTGAGTGTCCATAATGAAAAAGACTTGTAGCATATCAGATTTCAGGGAGAAACTGAACCTCAGGTACCTTAAATACTTTTTCCTTTTTTAAGTACAAACCTATTGTTTCATGTGTCATTTCTCAAAACAGGATAAAATGTTTTGACATACCAACTTCAGCTATGACCGATGCTTTTCCATGCATCAAATAGTTTGTTGATGGAAAGAAATTAACTTTTTTATGCAAAAAACTGTGTCTTCACAGAATTACAGAATGGTAGGGATTGGAAGGGACCTCTGGAGATTATCTAGTCCAACCCCTTGCTAGAGCAGGATCACCTAGAGCAGATTGCACAGGACAACATTCAGGTGGGTCTTGAATGTCTCCAGTGAAGGAGACTTCCCAACCTCTGGGCAGGCTGTGTCAGTGTTCACTTACCCTCAAAGTGAAAAATTCTTTTCTCATATCAAGATGGAACTTCCCTTTCCAGTTTGTGCCCAATGATCCTTGTCCTGTCACTGGGCATCACTGGAAAGAATCTGGTCCCATCTTCTTGTCATTTATATTTTAGGTACTTCTGAGTGTTGATGAGATCCCCACAGAATCTTCTCCAGGCTAAAGAGATGAAGCTCTCTCAGCCTTTCCTCATATGATGGATGTTCCAGTCCCCTAATCATCTTTGTAGCCCTCTGTAGTTTTATCTTGCATAGGATGTGGAGGTTTCTCAAATAAACATGAAAAACTAAGGTCCATTGCTTTGCCTCCTGTCAACTGACAGGGTCATTTAAACACACGAACAGCACTTGAAGATAGCAGTCTGTGGTGGTTTCACCCTGGC
>VXBZ01006127.1:24277-41417 GCA_013399135.1 Heliornis fulica
ACTTGGTGGCGTTGAGCGCGACATACCTGAGCTGGAGCCGGGCTCTGCTATGCCAGCGGCGCGGTGCCGCGTCCCCTCGGTGTGTCCGGGCCCTTTGGGGTCGAGTTTCCTGCTTCTCCCAGAAGTCATGACAATTACAACATGGCGCCGCCTGTCACCACCATACTGGTGGTGGCCACTGGTGCTGGGGTGATACCAGGACACCCGTGGCTGGACACCCGGTTTCAGCTCTGTGGCTCCTTCCATGGAGCCATGGAACAGGGTGGGCTTGGGGGTTTGATCACCCTTCCGCCATGNCCTTCCGCCATGCCCGAAGCCACGGCCGGTCCAGCTGGGCTGTGGCGGGGGAGGTGTCCCTGTGGGCCTGTCCATCCCGTGTCCCACTCCCCGTGGGGCTGGCATGGGGCAGGGCCTGGGAGCGGAAGAGAGAGCGGCTGACGTGCAGCCTGCCGGAGCACGCGCCTCGGCCCTCGCCGTGCCCAAATGACGCGAGGGGGTTGAAGCAGAGATAACTTTGCCTGAACATCCATTCCCACCTTATCTTCCATCAGGAACGCGTTGGGCTGCTTACATCAAAGTGGATGCTCTGCTGCTTCCCTCCTTGGTGCTCTAATCCTCTACTTCATGCTGGGAAAAAAAAAAAAAAAATATTCAGAGTATTGCTCCACAATAATGAAATGTGACTGCTAATTATCCACATACTGCCTGCCTTGCCTTCGCAGTGCCCTGCCTTCCAGCCCCAAATAGCTTTGCTCCCTCCTCACTCCTCTCCATCCGGTCCTCCCACGCTCCTGGGCACGCCGTTGAGCCCGGCCTGGTAGAAGTTGTCCTGCAGGATGCTTCCTTCCCTTCCATTTAAGGACAGGAATTCCTCGGGGAGCCAGGGGTGTGGAAGGGATCCCTCCCCACGCCCCATTGTCAGGACTTCTCCCCACGTCTAATTATCGCCTGTCCCTGCAGGAAGCTCCTTGCCTGGCCGTCGGGCAGAGCCACGGCGTCTCCAGCCCGCCCGTTCCGCAGCCCTTTGTGGGAAGGAAGGCTCCTTTCCCTTTTGGGTGCCAGGCTTGGGGCTGGGATGGGTGCTCGCCCTGCCCATGTTGGGGAGGGGCTGGGGAGTGGGACCGAACCGAAGCCACCCCCTGGGTTTGGCGGTGGGAGCCCACACGGGCACCCTGTGCCTGCACTGGTGGTGAAGGAAGAGGAGAACCTTATTTTGGGGTCACAAAAGGTCTCATGGAGAGAAAGCAGCAGAGTTTAAGCACAAATAAAGGGGGTGAAGGCTGGGGTTGGCAGGGGTGGGACAGGCCCCAGCTGCATGTGCTCGAGCGTGTGGCTAACCTCTCGCCCTGCTCTCTTCCAGGTTCATGACGGGGAAGGGACTGGTCATCTACCCGGAGATTGGGGATAAACTGGACATTATCTGCCCCAGGGCGGAGCCGTCCAAGCCTTACGAGTACTACAAGTTGTACCTGGTGAAGAAGGACCAGGCAGATGCCTGCAGCACCGTCATGGACCCCAACGTGTTGGTGACGTGCAACCGGCCCGAGCAGGAGATCCGCTTCACCATCAAGTTTCAGGAGTTCAGCCCCAACTACATGGGCCTGGAGTTCAAGCGGCAGCAGGATTACTTCATCACATGTGAGTCGCCCTCCTCTTCCTCCAGCCCCAGCTTGGGGGGGCTGTGGGGTCCTGGAGAGTGTCACCAGGCGCTTGTTCCTGACTTGGCTGGTGCAAAGAGCTGACACGTATGGAAAATATTTCCCGCTGGATAGGAGAAGAGGGAGGAATGTGCTGCTGGCCAAGCGGGTCACCGGCCTGTATCTGCCCGTTGTGCCGTGCCTGGCACCCCCCCACCTTGCCCGTGGCCGGGAACCGGAGCATGTCCCGGGCCCGGGGTCCGCCCTGGCACGGAGGGGCAGTGCGTGTCCGGAGCTTATTGTCTTGCTGCCATCTTCCTCGTTGGGTTGCTCTGGGGAGCTCCTGATGGGGCACTCGGGAGTGGGAGGTGACCAAGGAGATGTTCGTCCTCCTCCCGGGGGCGCGTCCTCTACACCGGGATGCCGCCGGTGGTGCCCAGTCCTCGCTGGGGTCTGATTGGCTGTGAAATTCCTCACGCCGCCTTGTTGGCCTTATCTCTCGGTATAATATGGCTCCACAGAGGGCACCGGTGCCCAGGGATGTATCTGGGTGTGCCGGCTCCGCCGTTGATGGAGGGAGGACTACCGGGGAGCTCGGCCGTCTCCTCAACCTCACCGCTTCCTCCTCACTCGGAGCATCACGTGTGACCCCGCGGCGGAGCAGCCGGCAAAGGGCACGGTGGCCGCCGCGCACAGCTCGTCTCTCCCCTCGCAGCCACGTGCCGCCGTGGGCTCAGCGGCGAGCGGCCCGGCGCAGAGCTCGGGTGCCAAGAGGCGAGCGCCGAGCTGGGGGAACTGGTGCTTTCCTGTCGGTAAACAGAGTATTTTTAGCCTGAAATCTTTGCCCTCGGAGGGGGCGGCGAGGATGTTGCAGGGGGTGCTCTGCCGTGGCTCGGTGCCGCAGTGATGCTGCCAGTGCGTCCTACCAGGGGCTGGAGCTGCCTCTGGTTTTGCTGTGGAATCGTTGGAGTAAAGGTGGTGCTGAGGAAACAGACATGCTTGGCATGTCCCCTGAGTCCTTCGGCTGCGCACGCTGTGGGTGGGGTGGATCGCAGGGGTCTCTGGTCGCGTGGCCGTGGGAGGGTGAGGGCAGAGAGGGCCTGGCACAGCAACCAGCTCAGCCAGCTCGGCACAGTCTGACTCACCCTCTGGCAGAGCTGCTCTGGCCCAAGAGCCACCGTCGCTCAGCCACCGGTTCTGGGGCATCTTCACGGTGTCATTTGGCAAGGGGGGAAGCACAGGTGGTGTCACCGGCTTTGCAGCCGTTGTCAACCCTTTCCACAAGCCCAGACACCCCGGGGATGGGCTGAGGGGGGTGCCAAAAGCCCCAGCACAGCAACCCTGTGTGCTCCCTGGAGCAGGCAGCAGCTCCTCTGTGCCCAGGGTTCAAGTTCACGCAGTGGCGCAGTCATCAAGCTAATGAGGGCTCAAAGCAGGGTCATGCCCTGCTGCTGCGTCCCCTGGGACCCTTGGGCTCCAGGGAGCCCCCAAAGACAGATGTGTTGCCCAGAAGGAGCTCAGGGACCAGACAAAGCCCTGGGGAGGAGAAACACAGGGACCCCCTGCACGGTGCCGTGGTCTGGCAGGAAGGGGCAGGCAGAGGGTTTGGCAGCTTCCGAGTTGCTCCAGGTTTAAGGAGCTGCTTTGCATCTCACACGAAAGCTCCTGCTTAGGGTAAATCAACTGCCCCTGGCTTTCGGTGGCGCTTGCGCAGGGCCGCCGGCGTGCTCCTCCCCGAAGGCCCCCGTGGCTCTGAGCCACTGCCAGCGCTCCTGATGCTGCCAGCACACCTGGGATGCTGCAGCTCCCATGGGATGTGCAGCCAGGATTTGCCAGCACAGTGCTGTTTGCAAAGTCCTGGCTCTGTATCCCATCCCATCCTGCACCATCCCATTCCATCCTGTATCATCCTATCCCATCCCATCTTGCACCATCCCATTCCATCCTGCATCATCCCATTCCATTCTGTATCATCCCATCCCATCCCATCTCATCCTGTATCGTCCCATTCCATTCTGCATCATCCCATTCCATCCTGCACCATCCCATTCCATTCCACATCATCCCATCCCATCTCATCTTGTATCATCCCATCCCATTCTGTTCTGCATCAACCCATCCCATCCCAATCTGCATCCTCCCATCCCATCCATCAGAGACTGGGCCGAGGCTCTGAAATCGCTGTGGTTTTGCCCAACCTGGTTTTTACACAGTTCCACTGCCAGCAGTGGGAACCTTCTCCCACCTCCACAGGTATTCCCTGTATTTGTCATAGAATCCTGCTCTCATCCCAGAGCCAGGCACGTCCTAGACACTGCCATAAAATCCCCTTTATCCTCTATTTCCCCATCCCAATCTCCTGTTGCGTCATCTCGGAGCCTGCACAGGGCTGGAACAGGGATGTAGCAAGCGGAGGGGGGGATGCTCAGAGCATCCCTGTGAGATCCCCCCGCTCTCCTCGGGGGGGCCAGCAGTGCCCTCTGCCCCGTCCTCGGACCGTTTCTGACTTTAATTCCTCCTGACTCCGCTGTGCTTTGATGCGAGCCCCCTGAGCACTGCGAGCCACAGCCGCTGCCAGCTGAACTGTGGCCCCTGGGTGGGCTGAGGATGCTCCTGTGATCTGGCTGGACCCTCTGCCGAGCAGCCCCAGGAGCTCTTTCTGCCCAGGAATAAAATAGCCAAAAAAACAAAGTCAGAAGTCTCCCCAGCAGACCACCCACGTGGTGTCTTTTTTTTTTTTTTCTTTCCCTTTCTGCCCCCTACCCCTCCCCAAGCTTTGCCTGGACACACACAAAAGGTTTTGGGGGTTTTTTTTTCTTCCTTTTCATTTGCCATCGGCCCTAAGCTGGGGGGAGCGATGGCTGGAGTGGGGGGGCAGCGGGACGTGTGCCGCTTGCCCCCCCGCTCCCGCCTTCCCCAGGCAGCTGGGAAACCTCATCACCAGAGCCAGGGGGGCTTCTCGGGGTCCCTCCTCATTCAGGGCTGCTCCCCCCGCCTTGCCCCCTCCCCTTGGACATGCCAAACCTTGTTTAGGGCCACTTTTATCACGGAGGGACACGGCCCCAGCCCTCGGCTTAGCGATGAAAAAGGCTTTTGAAAGCTAACGTAACCTCTCCCCATCCTCCCCGCAGCCTCGCTCCCCTCCACCACAGCCCGGGGCTTTCCTTAAAAGCATCTTTTCTCCCAGGGCTGATGCCTCCTCCCGAGCCCTTTCCATAAAGAAAAGACTCGGGAGCTCCTGCCTGCGGGTCGGAGCAGGAGCATCGCTGGAGGATGTGCGGCTTCGGCAGGATGCATCCCCAGGATGGGGGTCTGAGAGGGCAGAGACACAGGGAATGGGGGAATCTGGGGGCTGTGCTTCGTGTTCAGGGCAGCACCGTCCTTGGTCACCTCCCTGCCCACCTTTGGTGTCTGGGTGGGTGTCTCCTGTCCGTGGCGTCCTGTCCCCTCCCTGCCAAAGCGTGGCACGCCACGGGCAGGCGCAGGGAAGCGTGTGGTGGCGGCTCTCCTGGGCGGTTCCTCCTGCGTGGGAGGTAGGAAGGTGAGCTCCAGCAGGAATGAATTCGCCCTTTTTTACCCCTGAAGAAAGTCCTCTGGGAGTTCCTGAGCCGTGGGCAGGCTGCTGGGAAGGTGGCTGGGGACTCCAGGGTAGCGAGGAGTGGACGTGAGTGCTGACACCGTTCCCCAGAACAGCAGCGAGGGTTGGATCATTCACACCAAGCAGAAGGTGCTTCTGGCTCATTAGGGCTCATTAGCAGGCGTGTGGTTACTCCTCCCTTCGTCCCTGAGGAGCTGGTAGCTTATGAATGGGGAGAAGAATGTGTCTGAGTGCTGGAAAGTCATCTGTCTGATGGCTTTTGGGGAGAGCAGGAGCGAAAGGCCATCAGTGGATGACAAATCAGGACTGTTTGGTGAAGGTGCTGCCCTGGAGGTGGAGGGCTGGGGGTGTCCCAGGGGTTGTCACCCCCAGCCCTGAGAGCTTGACCATACCAGAATTTCTCCTCAGCAGTATTTTTTTACTAGTTTCTGGTAATTTTTCTCAGCTTCCTTGGCTGTCTGTGTCCTACTCAAGTAGCCACCCCCCACTCCGTGGTGTCTGTGCTCCTGGGATGCTCCTGGGATACTCCTGGGATGCTCCTGGGCAGCTCCAACCCCTCCTCGGCTTAGCCAGCCATGCAGGTTCGGCTCTCTCCACCTCCCCTCCTAACTCACTCCAGCTCCTAATTGCATTTGCTGCTACTCTTTGAACTTGCTCCAGTTTTACTATCTCTGGTAATGAGGTGCCTAGATAGAAGCACATTAATCCGTGTCCCAGCAGCGGGGCGGTGTGAGCAGGAGCTCCCTGTGCAGATCCACACCGTGCCAGAGCTCTGACTGTGCCCTGCCTGCTCCAGTGCCACCACGCTTTGGCCACACTCCTCATGATGTGTCCTCCTTGCTTCACCCGTGGACACAGTGGTGGTGGGTGGTCCATGCATCCCTTTCCATGGATGGAGTGCAGGAGAGCTGAGACCCCCAGGCAAAGCCTCACTCGTCCTTTCCATGCTCCTGGCTGATGATGGGACCTTGGCCAACTAGCCCCATGGTGGGTTTTCCAGGTGGGACCTCTTGCCCATCCCTCTGCCAAGCCCCCAGGCACGGTGGCGGTGTCCCACCCTGCCAGGAAGCCTGGCTGGGGCAGGCAGACACCATCTGATGGAAGTGCTGGAGTGAGAGTGAGGCTCTGTAGATGTTTGCCCCATAAATCTAATACATTTGCTGTTTATTGTGAGTCTTTGAGCCCTTCAGTCCGTTGTTGATGTAATAACGTTCGTAATCCAATCTGACGCTTTTTGGCAGCGGGATTCAGAGACCAGATATATTACCCCGAGTGTTTCCTCAAACCCCTTGTCTTGCAGTTCTGTTTTTAGATGCAATTAGGCTTAACCTGGCAGTAATTATTTGTTGTAAACCGTTGCTGTCTCGGCGGCGTAGGCCTCGTCCTTCGCCCCTCTGCGCCGGCGTTGTTCTGTAGCTGGTGCTTTGGCATGGGGAAGGGGATCACCTGTATGTTGCCAGCTGCCAGTCTTCCTTCCTCCTTTATTTTTTCCTGGGACACGCTACCACACTTGTTTTTCCATCTGTTTTCCAGCTTCCAACCAAGGAAGGCTTGGGAAGGGGGTTGGCATGTGCGGGAGCGTCTGCGGAGCTGCTGGAGCTCCGTCCCGCTGCCCTGGTACTTAATGATATGGTTGGTTCTCAGATGGGTGCTGTGCTGGAAGAAGGGGGGGGGGGCACCCACTGGGCACAGCCCCCTCCCGGGGCGGTTTGTCAGCCTGCCAGCTCTTTGCTGCCTTTCTTTGCTGATTGCATTTGAATGTGGCCACTTTCATGTGCTCCTCATCTTCGGTCCCACAACTCGTCTGGTGGCCGTGAGTTGAAAGCCAGCAGTGCCGTTTGATGCCGTGATGAGAGCTCTGAACCTCTGCCGATAAAAACCCAATTAACCGGCTTCCTCCTTCCTCACCCGCACGGGCCGGCGCTCCGCGGACGCGCCGTGTCCTCGTCCCACCAGCCCGTGGGACCTGGGTAGCCTGGGTGAAGCGAAACCATCCTGGTGGCCCTCGGTTTTCCTTCTCCGTCCCCATCCCGCCGGGAGCTGGTGGCAGAGGGTGGATGAGACCCTCTCCCCGCGGGAGATGCTGCGTGGGAGCCGGCTTGCACCGGAGACAAACGGGTCTCTAACGGTGTCCCGCTCCCGACTTCAAAGCCCGGGCGCTGGACATGTCAAACCCAAATAATGGCCCTTAGACAACACGGGGTTCCTTGTCTTGGAGGCTTGTCTGAAGACCGTGACCAGAGTAAATGCGATTTTGTTGAGCCCTGTCCCTTAAGCCTCTGCCTCTTTTCTCTTCTCCTCCTCCCTCCTGACCTTTTCGGCTCAGCGCTGTCCCCGGACAGCCCCTGGCAGCTGATCTCATGGCTCAGCCTTTCACGGCCCTAATAGGGATGAAAAGCCCTATCAGAAAGGGCCAGTGTCCCGCGCCCAGCCAGGAGGTAAATACCCAGCGCTTTGATCTGCTCCTGGGACGGGATGGGGCGGAGGGGGGCTGCCTGCAACAAAGACCTGGCCAGGGGTGCTGGTGCCCGCTTGAGTCTCCTCTGCTGGGCAGCCCAGCCCCTGCCTGCACGCCGTGGGCAGCTGCCCACAGCTCTGCACGGCCGAGGGCTCTCCATGCCGCTGCCTGGAGTCGGGTTGCCTGGCTCTGAGGATGCCTTTTCCCAGGAGGAATTACTCCCAAGAGCATCTCTTCAACACTGGCACGACCTGTTAGTAGGAAGTAAACTGTGGTTCCTGAAAACCCAAGTGATGGTGGAACTAGAGGGACGTCCAGCTGGCACCCGTGCATCGCCACCCCTCTGCGCCCATCCTCTTCCTCCCAGTCCAGCCTCGTGCCCACCAGCAGGTCTGCAGCAGCGGGATGCTGGGAATCTCCAGGACCTGCAGGCGCTTGTGCCCCCACAAACCTGCCCTTCAGCGATGGATCCACCGAGGGCTTCAGCTAACCCTGGAGGAGGTTAAAGCTTGGCTCCTTTTGGGATGAACTTCCAGGAGACCTGAGAGGCAGAGGGAACCCTCAGCTTGGGTTGAAGGCTTGAAACGAGTGGTGGGAAAGCGCTGGCAGCTCTTTCAGAGTCACGAAAGCTGGAAAAGCCTCTGAGATCACCTAGTACAGCCACCACCACCCACGTTCACTAGACCTCATCCAGCCTGTCCCCATTTCCTTGCCTTACCAGTAACCATGTTTTGTGCAGCCCCTCTGCCCAGGCTTCTCCCCTGGCACCCCCACAGCGCTTTCTTGGGGCCGGGGGGCCGGCAGAGCCTTGTGGGCAGCACCACAGCTCCTGCCCGGTGTGAAAGGCTGCGTGCTGGAGGTGCAGCACCGGTGGGTGCCTGGCAGCAGGGCTCACTCTGGTGACAGTTTCAGGGCTGTTTGCAGCTCTGGGCCAGGAGATGCTCCAAAGTCATCTTCCCACTGCCAGCAGGTTCCCGGTGCTCACGCGCTGGCTCCGCGTCCCCATGTGCGAGGAGCCACCAGTGTGGGCATCATCGTGGCACTGTCCCCTTCAAGTCCCTCTCTGTCCTCTTCCCCAGAGGTTTCTCAGCCCATCACAGATGTTTTGCTGCCTGGCTGAGGAGATTGACACCCTGTGCAAAGGCAGTAAGCACTTTCCTCCTCTCCAGCTCCCAGTGGGGCCCATGACTCCAGCAGAGCATCAGTGGAGAATATTATGGCACTTCCTTCCCTGCCCTGTAACAGCCACTTGGAGCTACTGCAGAGACTGGAATAACCCTTCTCTTCCCCAACACTCGCTTTTTTTTGGAGGAGGGTGGATAGACCTGAAGGCAGAGGCTTTATTGAGCACCATGGCCCCCTCTCAGAGCTGAGCCAGGAGCTCCCTGGGAGAGGGATGTGGGGAGCTCGTGAGGCTTTTCCACGCGAGATGGCCGCCAGCGTCGGTGCAGAAGGGAGGGGGAGGAGGAGGAGGGTGCAGAGGAGGAGGTAAGTGGTGGCCTTGGAGCCAAGAAGTGCTTCCTGCCCTTGCTGGTCACCGGCAACATAGCAGTGACTCTGAATTGCCAGGCTAAGGAGGGTGGGTTAGGAGTTCTCCACCAAAAAGCTGTTTGATTGGGAAGTTCGGTGCTCGCTGCTTGTGCTGAAGTGTCTCTTTCTGCCCATACTTCTCCCCCTCAGTGGGAGGACTGGGTCTGAGATGGCTGCTGGGAGGCTGGACTCCAGGCTGGGGGCTCCCTCCCCAGGGCAGGGGGACACACCTGGTTTTATGTATGACACCTGTTGTTTCACCCGGCGCTCCAGGGCTGGGTGCGTGGTGCTGGTGGGTGTTGACACCCCCTCCCACCAGCAACATGGGTGCTCTGGGAGGTCTGAACTCCCCAGGGAGCTGAAATCTGCTCCAGGCACCACGGCTGTGAACGGGATCTCTGTTGGGTTTGCACCACACTGGTGGAGGTGCTGGGGGGCAGCGCTGGGGGGAGATGGGTGGGAGTGTGCTGCTCCGCTGCGGATCCCACCGTGCCTGCTGAGNGGTGGGTTAGGAGTTCTCCATCAAAAAGCTGTTTGATTAAGTTCGGTGTTCGCTGAAGCGCTGCTTGTGCTGAAGTGTCTCTTTCTGCCCATACTTCTCCCCCTCAGTGGGAGGACTGGGTCTGAGATGGCTGCTGGGAGGCTGGACTCCAGGCTGGGGGCTCCCTCCCCAGGGCAGGGGGACACACNCCAGGGCAGGGGGACACACCTGGTTTTATGTATGACACCTGTTGTTTCACCCGGCGCTCCAGGGCTGGGTGCGTGGTGCTGGTGGGTGTTGACACCCCCTCCCACCAGCAACATGGGTGCTCTGGGAGGCCTGAACTCCCCAGGGAGCTGAAATCTGCTCCAGGCACCACGGCTGTGAACGGGATCTCTGTTGGGTTTGCACCACACTGGTGGAGGTGCTGGGGGGCAGCGCTGGGGGGAGATGGGTGGGAGTGTGCTGCTCCGCTGCGGATCCCACCGTGCCTGCTGAGCGCCGGGAGCTGCCTCTGCCTGTGGTGCTGAGCTGTTCAGGGAGGGCTGGTGCCGTCACAAAAATGGGCTGGGGAACCCAGAACTGGCTCCTCACGTGACGTGGTGGTGGTGGGGACCTCATGGGCAGGCTGGGCGAGCAGCACACCCGTGAAATGTCACCAGGTGGGCACAAACGTGGGTCCCGTTGCTGCTCCTCCAGCAGCCTGAGGGGCTCAGCCCTCCATGGTGGGTGGTGGGACTGTGATGCTGGTGAGGCTCCGGTTTGGGGAGCTGGCAGGGCAGAGTGGGGAGGTCTTGGTGGCTGCCCTAGTGCTGGGGGTCTCAGGGTGCTTCCCACTCCATTGCTGTACCCTGAGCAGCCTGGGGCAGAGCTTTCTCCTGCCAGTTGGGCTTTTTTTGGGGTCCTGGGGTGTGTGTGGCAGTGCCAGGCAGGCTGGTGCTCCCTGCCCATGGTGGGCATCTCCTGGTGCCCTCCAACACCGGGGTGGTGAGCTGGGGCACCCTCAGGGTCAGTGGTATGGGGGGGAAAAGGGGCTGCTCTTCTCTCCCATTGCAGCCCCGGATGCTGGAGCGGCTCTGGAGCTGCCGGGAGGGTGTGTGAAACCCAAACCCTGCTCCTCCTGCAGCCGGGAGGGCCGGGCCAGGGCCGGGCTGGCTCTCGCCCGCGGTTCGGGGGCTTCGGGGCCCCTTCCCGGTGCAGCTGCCTCTGGGCTGGAAGAAGGCTGGAAGGCTGGAAGGCTGCTGCCGGCCTCGCTGGCAGCATGACAGCGTGGGGCTCGGCTCCCCCCTCGCAGCCCCTGCCCCGGCTCTGGCAGCCGACCCAGCGAACGGGCCCGAGCCGATGGAAGGGGCTTTGGGGGTGATGTGTGGGAGGGGGGGAGCAGCGGGTTCACCTCCTTCCAGCGGGGCCTGCTCTGAGCCCCTTCTGCACCAGGTACAACCAGCAAGGTCGGTTGGTGCCTTCCAACCGCCCCAGCTGCTCTGGCAGGATGGGGATCGGGCTGTGGGGGCACCCCAAAGCCTCTGGCAGGATTGGGGTCCAGCTGCATCAGCACCCCAAAGCCTTGGCGGTGCTGGGGGACACTGTGTGAATCCTGGCCGGGTCCGGGGTTGTCGGGGCTGTGTCCACACCACGGCTGGCTGGGTCTGGAGCGGGGCTGTGCTGCACAGATGGAAGAGTAATTAAGAATAATAAAAGGAAAGAGACTTGGATTCGCTACAGCCCCAGCACATTAATTGTGCTTTGGGGCCCAAATGGTAACGGAGCCCTGCTAGAGGGAGTCCAGGAGAGAAACCAAACGTCTCGCTCTGTCCAAAGCTGACCATTTAAGAGACCCTAGCCTTCATCTGCTGCCAGGCACTACTTCCAGAGTCTGCCTCTGCCAGAACCCGAGCTCTCTTTTGAAGGGTTTTCAGGGGAGGGAGAAAAGCTGCAGCGCTGGTGCAGGGGGGGGCGTGTGGTGCGATGCACTGGGGACAATACTCGACACTGCTTGGTGCTGTAGGAGGAAAACGGGGGGGTTTCGGGGGGTTCTCCTCCAGCCTGGCTGGCCTCTATCACTGAGTGGGGACTTGGTGTTTCGCTGGTCTCATGCCCAGGGCCGGGGTGACTGGTGCCAGCAAGTGGAGGTCCTGCCTGTGCTTCCACGCAGGCTGAGCATCTCTTCTAAATCGACAAGCAATTACATGGTTAATGGTATCAGTGTTAAATCCTCATCACTCGGCAGCCCGAGGCTTAATGCTTCATTAAGGCAAAGGCATCTAATAGCTCTCCGGGCTGGGAGCTGCCTTTTCCTTCAGGCTGAGCAGAAGTCATGGTTCCAGAGGCAGCTTGCGCCCTCCCAGTCCTCCAGCCAAACTGGAAACCCCTCTGGAATGGAAGAGGGGCAGTGCAGTTGTCCCCATATGCTCCACCTCACTGGGCTGGCGGTTCGAGCGTTGCCGATGCGACGGAGCGCGGTGTGGGAAGAGCAGGGCTGAGGTGCTTTCCTTGCCTTTCCCATTGCCTGGGTACCCCCAGCTCCCTGCCTGCACCCCTTTGTGTTCCCTAGCTCTCGGGGTCCCCCCCTCACCTCTCCTGCTGTCGCGCTGCCTGTCGAACCTCTTTCTCCCCGTCGGACGTTACCCGCCGTCGACGATGGGCAGCGGCACATCACGGGCACCTTGCTGCTCACCAGGTGCCTCCTGGATCTGCACCTTGGCAGGAGCATTCCTGATCCTGTGGCCTTCAGCTGGTAAATCTGCTGTGGATACTGGACCTGGCAGGAGAATGGACTCTGCATCTCGGAGCCTTGCTGGGAAACACAACAGAGGAGCTGGCGGTGCTGCTGTCCCTGGGGACCCCCCGGCCGCCTCCGGACCTGCTTCTGGGAAACACTGTCCTGCGTGTTGGTGTAAAGCTCACCAGAGCTGCACTCGGAGCTGTGCCAGTGGGATTTTGACTTCCAGGAGCCCGTCCATCTGTGTGGAACGTCTTGGCTTTGGGTTGGCCCGGTTTGGATCTGTACAGAGCGTGGCAGCGCGTCTCCTTGCTTCGAGAGGCTGGACCGGAGGCAGTCGCCGTGGTTCCTGCGAGCATTTCACCCTTTTAGCTGCCCCTTTTCATCTCCCCTCAAACAGCTGCTTCGATTTCTCTCCTGCAGCTCCCTTTCACGGCTGCTTTCTCCCCTTGTCGCTCTTCGGATCGGAAGAAGACCCTTCCGGAACAAAGCCCCTGCGTGCGGCACGGGAGGAAGGCTGCTCGGCGTTTCGCCCTTTTAGCTTGGATGTTTAACGCTTTCACCGGCTCCACATGCACCGTCCCTGGTGTTTCGTTGGAGGGAACGGTGTCTCTGGGTGCTCTGCCTCTGCAGGATCGTCCCCCCTCGCCCCAGACACGCCGGAGGTGCTCTTGGTGCGATTGCCGTGGAATTGATGGGGTGGTGCAGAGGCTGGTGCTCTCCGGCTGCACCATCTTCCCCTGCCCTGCTGTGTCGTGGCACGGATGGGCGAAGGCTGTTGGAGATGGAACAACCCCTGGGATGCTGCTGGGAAGATGCTGCTGGGAAGATGCTCATGGAGCTGCTTCACATCTGTGAGCTGGGACTTATTTCATCCTGAAACCGGTGCCTGTGGCCGGGGAGAACCGGGCTGCCATGCTGGAGTTACCTCCCTGGGATGTTCTTTCTGTGGGGAGTTTTTGCTCAGGGCCCCCCCACCAGTCTTTGGATCGCCTTGGGAAGAGCTGGTGATCCTGTGCTTTGCCAGGAGTTTGTGTCAGGATTGGTGCTGACCATGCTCCCGCCAGGACACCCGCCGGGTGTGTGGATGTACAGCTCGGTCCAGGGAGCTGCTGGCTGCAAACCCGCTGCGGGAGAGCCCGCGGCCTGGGGGACCCCGTGACGATCTGATGGTAGAGCAGTCTCTGGGGTTCCACTCAGGAGCTTGGGCTGTGTTTGGATGGAGTTGGTGGATGTGGAGCCTGCACCCCGACGTGATCCAGGCTGACACCGAGCCCAAGCATCCCAAGGGACCTGCGGCTGCAAGGGAGCATGGAAGGCACAGAAAGACCTTGCTCTGTCTTCCCATCACCTCCTCACCGACACGCAGTGGGGTCTGATGGCTTCGTCCCCACCCTCGGCTGGGCATCCCCCTCCCCAACCTGGGTGTTTGCAGGGTGGAGGCAGGAACTGCCAGACCCCCAGGGCTGAGGTTTGGCGTTGAGGCTCCGGGTGGGCATTTTCCACGTTGTGCTGGCAGAATCCCGCTTTGTCTCCCTAAAATTATCCCCGTCGCTCCGTGACTCTCCGCGGTGGCTGTTCCTAAGCCCTGCCTGTGCTGTACGACACCAGCACCTTCCTCACAGGTTCTGTTGCTTCCCTAGTGGAGTAAATCCCCGTGTCTGGGTGTGGTGGGGCGCTGGGCTCATCTGCGTCGTGGTGGGCGGAGGTGCCGGCTTGAGACCCGGCCCCGTGTGCCGGCAGCTTGGCAGAGTCGGACCCCGTAATCCTCTACTTTGGGGGTTTTGGAGGGTTTTTTTCAATGTGGATTTTTTTATATCTTTATTTTCTCTCATGTGCCTTGAGCTGTCCCTCTGGCTGCATGGGTGGGGGTCCTCTCCTGCGTGGTGGCAGTGGGAGACATGTGGCTCCCCGCTCTCCTCCCAGGATCGAAAGGCTTAAAAACTGTGCGGGCTGAAGCAGAAAGTTAATGTGAATTTAACTGACTTCTGCCCTGCAATTAAAGCCACTCAACCCCATTGGGGCTCTGAGTTTACATTCTTTACTGAGGCACGGTGTGTAATTATATATGTATAATTTAAACTCTGCATATGCATGTGTTCCTATTATACACCAAGGAGCAAAGGAAATTATCCAGGAATTACGGGGGGAGGAGGGTGCAGGCGGGGAGAATGGTTCGCTTGTGTGCATGTGGCACCGCGGGGAAGCTGGAGGGGTCACATCCTCACCGCTGCCAGCGCCTGTGGAAGGCATGGAAAGCAGGAGCTCGGTGTGTCCAGCACTTGGGGTGGGCTCCAGACCAGCACACGAAGGAATTTGCCTGCAGTGGGGGGTCAGGAGCGAGCCCCCGCCTCAGGAGGCACCGAGCTCCTGCCAGGTCCTTCATGGCACAGCAAGGACCGACCTGATGGTGCCCATCCAGCTCCCAGGACCCCTCCCCAACGTCCCCTCTCTTTTCTTGCAGCCACTTCCAACGGGACGCTGGATGGCCTGGAGAACCGGGAAGGGGGAGTCTGCCAGACGCGCTCCATGAAGATCGTCATGAAAGTGGGGCAGGGTGAGTCCTGCCGTGCCCTGGGCCCTCCCAGCACCAAAATCCCTTTGCCCAGCAAAATGTTGGCCCCAGAACCGGGGTCCCTGTCCTGGGGTGGTGTTGGCACAGCCGGTGCCCCCATGACTTGGCCAGTCACCAGATCAGGGGTTTGAACTGGGCTGGTCAGTGCTGGGGCTCAGCGTGGTCCTGACAGCTGGGGGTGGCCTCAGCGCTGCAGGGACACAGGGACAGCCTGTGACAGGGACACCCAGGACTCTCCTGGGGCGAGCTCCCCACAACTGCCGGGGGTCTCCCAGCCCCGGCGATGCCCCAGCCTTGCCTCAGCCCCCGACTCCCGGCGGCTGCTTTTCATTAGCGTGTTTTCACTTTGGGGCCAACAGTTAAAATACACCGAGGAAGCGGCGCTGCAGCCTTGGCAGGTTCCCTTCCCTGCCCCAACCCACACACGGGAGCTCAGAAAACATGGAAGCGGGGAATTTGGGTGGGGAAGCTGCTGCCTCCCAGCCCTGAAGCAGCTCCCATCGCTCCCGCGGCTCCCTTGGGCTTTGTGGGGGGGTGGCTGGCTGGGATTTGGGAGGTGAGGGTTGTGGGGGGCAGGAGTTCTTTTGGCTGGGGTGGTTTCTCACCCACCCCTTCCCTCTGCTCCCCAGATCCGAACGCCGTGATCCCGGAGCAGCTGACGACGAGTCGGCCGAGCAAGGAGGCTGACAACACCGTGAAAATCGTCACGCAGAGCCCACGCAGCAAGATCCCGGCGGTGGAGGAGCCCGGCAAGCCGGGTGGGTGTTTCCAGGGGGACACTCTGAGAGAGGGATGAGGGGGCGCTGCCTGACGGTGTGGCCGGGGGCTTGGGAGCCGCTCCAAGCCAGGCTTGATCCCGGGTGCTCCAGGGCAGGGATGCAGGCGGGGTTCCCATAAGCGTTGTGCCTGTCTCTGCTGTCCCTAGTGCTCCCAGTGTCCCCCAGCTGCTCCCAGTGTCTCCCAGCTCTGCTCCTGGCCGGGAGCACTGGGGGCACGGCGCAGGCAGCCAGGCGCTGCTGCGGTGCGGAGCGGCTCAGGTTTGTTTTCCCAACTCCGGTATGTCCTGGCAGGAGCTTTGCAGGGAAGTGCTGTTTCAGCACTCTGCTCCTCCTCCTCCTCCTCCTCCTCCTCCTTGCTGCCCATGTGTTCCTCGCAGTACATCTGAGAGGGCTTGGAGGAGGTGAGGTCCATGTGAGCAGAGCCAGTGTGAAAGCCCTTTGAAGGTGGTTTCCCGAGTTCCTGACCCTGCTGAGGGTAAAGTGAAATCAGATGAAGTGGGGAAAAGTTGCTCTTTCCTTCTCACCCGGTGCGGCCAGCCAAGCACTGTCCCCTCAGGGGGCTGGGGCTGCCCCAGCCCGGGGTCAGGAGGAGCCTGGGGGGTCAGTAATCGGATATCATGGAGCTCCCACCTTCGTCTGGCTTCCAGGTCTGCCACGGAGAGTCAAGGCTCCTGGGGTCTGGGCTGGCTGTCCCCCAGACACACAGGTCATGCTCTGCTCCATGAGATGCAGGAGGAGAGCAGTGACGTGGGGTGGGTGGTGAGGGCGCGTGGTCCCTCCTCTGCGGGCACCCAGGGTTCCTGCCTGCCTGGGCAAAGGGCTCTCCTGCCCCACCAGGCGCAGTCCGAGTGCGGGTGGAGCGTGGAGCCCCTGGCAGGGTGGGCCTGACACCCCTCTCCCCTCACCTTGCAGGCTCCGTCAACCAGGACGGCCAGGAGACCCAGGGTCCCAGCGACGGCTTCTTGAGCTCCAAGGTGGCCGTCTTCGCGGCGATCGGTGCCGGCTGCGTCATCTTCATCCTCATCATCATCTTCCTCGTCGTCCTCCTGATCAAGATCCGCAAGCGGCACCGGAAGCACACGCAGCAGCGAGCCGCAGCCTTGTCCCTCAGCACCTTGGCCAGCCCGAAATGCAGCGGGAACGCGGGCTCGGAGCCCAGCGACATCATCATCCCCTTACGGACTACAGAGAACAACTACTGCCCCCACTACGAGAAGGTGAGCGGGGACTACGGGCACCCCGTCTACATCGTCCAGGAGATGCCCCCCCAGAGCCCAGCCAACATCTACTACAAGGTGTGAGGAGCAGCCTGGGCAAGCCGCCGATGCAGGAGCACGCGCGCGCCGAGCGCGGGGGGCGGGGG
>VXBZ01006127.1:63239-91082 GCA_013399135.1 Heliornis fulica
GAGCCCTCCGGCACCGCCTGGGCCCGCCCCCGCGTCCATCTGTGCCCCGGTAATAACGCCCAGCCCGATGGCTAATTCTAACTGAGGCTGACAGCTCCCTTGAGCACGTCATGACAGCAAGTTTCCAGCGAGACAGATGCATGGTGGCAAGGCAGCACCCCGACTGAAGCTCCAAACCCCAGTCCTAGGGAAGCGTCAGGAAGGGATTGGGGGTAGAGGGGCTTCTGTCAAGGCCTGGGGGGGAACCGTGTGGAGATGAACCCCATGGCCGGGCTCTGTCAGGGCCCCTCACGGGGCAGGAACTGAACCAGGTATTTTTGGGTAAAGACAAAGGGTCTCAGCTTTCCCACAGGTCCCTGCAGCCCCCCTTGCCTGCCCCACCTTCCCACCCCCCTCGCCCGTCTGTCAGCTCCTCTGCCCCAGCCAAGGCGTTCTTCAGCACCAGCCTATTCCTCGGTGATGAAACGGCCACTCAGCCACTGCCTGGCGAGAGACACTGACCTTGTGTGTCTCCTCACAGGCTCCTGAAACAGCAGCTGAAAGATGGGGACAAGGTCAGTGGCTCCTGCCGGCAGGTTTATTGCCAAGGAGGGCTGAGGACTCATCTCCAGGCTGAGCTGCCAGCACTGGCAGGGATGCTCCTGGAGATGCTATGAGTCCACACCTGCACCTCCCTGGTGTGGGGGGTGCTGGTGGGACAGGGGGGAGCAGTGTTCCACTGCCAGGCGATGGGGCTGGTTTGGGATGGGGGGGCTGGATACATGTTTACTCCCATCCCTCCACCTTCCAGTCCTTTTCTCCACCCTTGATGACTGATGCCACGGTCGTAGTGGTGGGGCTGGGAGGGGACCACCCCTGCCTTCAGGTCAGTGTAGGGTACAGCAGTAGGTACAGCCTGGTCTGTGACCCAACCCCCTCCCCTCCCTCTGCACTACATCCAAATGATCTCAGTCCTTCCCCGCCCGCGGGCACTCGCGGTGCCTGCAGCGCTGCGGCCGTGGATAATCTCAGCGGCTCTGGCAGGTGAGGTGGGAACTGGGTCACCGCGCCGCGATGGGAGCCGGGGCAGCAGGGCTGGTGACTCAGAGGGTGGCGGTTGCTTCTGCAGAGCCAGGGCTGATTCAGCGGTGCTGCTGTGGACCCACTCCTTTAGCCACCCCCTTTGGGTTGGAAACAAAGGGGCTTTATTAGTATTGATGCTATTTTTCTGGTGATTGCACCCAGTTAAAGCAAACTGGTCCAAATCCCAGCATGGCATCCAGGTACCGGGAGCTGCATCCTGCTGAGCCCAGAGCATCCCCTGTCTCCCTGGGGAACCTGGAGCGCAAACCCAGGTGCCACTGCCCACACGGCACGTGGAGGTCCCTTGTGCAACCCCCTCCCTGGGCACATCTGTCACCCGCAGCCAAATACGGCCATGGCCACAATGGGCCCTCGGGGACAGATACCCTGTTTGCAATGAAATCCTGCTTCAAAGAGTTACCGCCACCCCCGCGATAAAAAAAGAACTCGGCTGTCTGTAACAATTTTAAATCCATCACCAGGAGATTAAATTCTAAAGGGATTTTGGCTTTCAATATAAACAGCGGATTCTTAAGTACCTCTTCATTTTCTGCGTTTAGGAAAGACACAGAAAAGGCTGAAAATCCTCCCAAAGCCCTTCGTGTCACTGCAGCCCTGAGCAGAGCCGGGCTGGGCACTGGGAGCTGGGAGCTGGGTGCTGGGAGCTGGGTGCTGGGTGCTGGGAGCTGGGTGCCAGTCCTGTGCCCGTGGCAGGGTGCTCCCCAGGGAAGCTGGTTCGTGACTGCACTTGCGGCTGCGATGACGGGGCTGCATTTCCTGACTAACCGCATCGGGAACGGGAGAACTGGAATGTCCCCGGCTCCCTCGGGGCAAAGACACATCACAAATACCAGGAGTATTACGGCTGTGTCGGGGAGCTGCCTGTCTGGAGCTGGGGAAAAGGGAAAGGTGCTGGGAAAGGTGCTGCTCCGGTGGGACCCAGGATGCAGGGGCCAGCGCAGAGCACCCTCAGGGGAAGGGAGGTGGGTGCAGTTGCCCCCCAGGTGGGAAGGATGGATGCCGGTTGCTGGAAGCTCCCCGTGAGCCGTGCACATCCCAGGCGGGTCCGGCGTGACGATGCCTTGACGAGACACCAGCCTGCAGTCAAATTCCTTGCTCAGGCTCTTTGTCTTCACCTGGGTGCGGACCCGAGTCGGAAACTGAGGCACTGGGTGTGTCGGCATCCCGCTGTCTGTCTGCGGGTGCCTTCTGCTCCCCGCTTTCATCTCCTCCACCCCCAGCTGCGCTCTCATGACTGGTGGTGGGTGGCTTGATGGGCTCAACACCTCCCACCCCGGCCTTCCAGGAGGCGAGATGCCAGACATTCCCCTTGCCCCGGGCCAAGGTGAGCCCCATTGTCTCGCACCACCTGAGTCACCCCAGGCTCGTCCTGGGACCTACAGTGATGAGGGCAGAGCCGGCATCACCACCATGGTCGGCACCAGCACCGGCACCGGTTGGTCCCATGGATGGGGCTGCAGCTGGGAGGTGACAACAAGGGCTGCTGTCCTGTGGGTCCTGTGCCTGGGCCACCACAGAGGTTTCATCCCCACTGTTTATTTATTTTTTTATCAAATATTTCTGTTCCAAGTTGTCTTCAGTCAACCCTAAACCCAACACTAAAGCTGCAGCACGTCCCGCAGGCGCATCCACGGTGTTCATCATCATCCAGGGATGTCCCACAGCCGGGGACCCGCAGGGAAGGTGGTGGGGGGTGTGTGTGACAGACATGCTGCTCTGAAGGACACATCTCTTTAAATGAAAAGAGCCCAAACAAACAGAGCAACTTAGTTCCGTATGAAAATACCCCGACGGATGAAAGAGGAACCACCTGAACGCTAAACTCTGGCTCCAAACTATATTTTCTCCCCCCGAGTACCTTGTTCTGCATATTTGCTCCAAACCCAACCACAAAGAACTGTTGGGTCATGCAGGATCCTGCACCGGTGCCCAGAGCCCAAGGCAGAGGTGCCCCTGAGCGCTGCGGCCCCAGACGCCTCAGTTTCTGGGGCACGTCCCAGCCTGGACCCGCCCGGCAGTTTCGCCTGAGCCTGGAGCTGCCCGGGGGGATGGGGAACAGGCTGGAGGAGCCCGACCCCGACACCTTGTTGCTCCTTCAGCCTCCGTGGGAGTGGTGGAAAGGCTCCATCCCATGGAGAAGCTGAACTCCATGCAGCCACGATGGGGATTTGCATTTGAGGGGGGGTGGTCCTTGGCCATCCCACTGTTGGCGAAGCCAGGATTGGGTCCCTTTGTCCTGCACTGGAGGAGCAACAGCTGAAGGGGCAATCCCAAGGCTGGAAGCAACAGAAATAGTGGCTGGATGTCAGGGAAGCTGTTTGCAATCAGCCGTCGCGCTGGAGTTGATGCACATGAAACGTATTTTGAGCAATTATGAAGAGCGAACAAATTAGTAAAGAATCAGCGTCTGTTCATGAACAATTCACAGGCAGGAAGAGAGAAAAAAGGGCAAAGTGGTTGGAATAAGTTGTTTGCTATAAATAGTTTGCCCCTTTCGAAGAGCTGGTGACAAACACAGTCAGGGGAAGGCAAGGATAATACATCACGAAATGTACTTTGTTCATTTATTTGACAAGTGTAGCTAAGTTTTAATTATTTATGATTATACTTCGTAATGTGCTAGCACATGTTCTGAGGAATATTTTTGTCTCAGTAATCTGAGACCTCGCTCCAGCACTGTCCGGGCCATTAACTCCCCGGGGCTCGGCGGGGAGCGGAGCCCTTCCACGCCCGTGGGGGAGCCCGGAGCGTGGGAATTAGCGAGGAGCAGATAACACCCGGTTGCCCCGGTGACCCAGGTGAGGAGCCGCGTTGTTTGGGGACACCGAGTCGCGAACCCGACAATACGCCTTTAATCTTTGTCACTTCACATGCCAAATCCCAGAAGTGCTGAATTATTAAGTCTAAAGTTCCAAAATAAACTCTCACTCAGAAGATTATTTCCATATCATTTGAAATTTCCTGCTCTAATAACTCCTGCGCTCAGTCTGTCTCTTGCCCTAATCCTGATCGAAAGGCTGAGCCCCGGCCCCGGGCCGGAGCGGAGCCCCTGGGGTGGGCTCACCTTCCCCTTCCCTCCCCAGATAAACCTCCATCTCCCAAACTGCTGACGGCTTAATTATTGCGCGGGATAATTAGCACGAGGAGCCGGACTGAGTCCTCTCCAAACTCATTTCACTGAGGAAATCAACCTGATCCCTCCCAAAGGGCTCCGCTGCCAAACTTAATTCCAAATAATTTAACGGAAAAGTGCTTTAACGTTCCAAAGGGATAAAAGCAAGAGACGGTGACCGCCCCGTGGTGGTTTGCAGACCGCGGCCGGGTCCCTGCACCTACCTCGGTGGGGCAGCCCGTCGCCTGGGGGATGTGGCACCCGGCTCTTCCCCACCCCCCCGGTATCCCAGGTCCCACCCAGGGATGCTCCAAGGGTCAGAGCGCAGCTGTGGGGTGGGATCTCGGGGCGGAGGAGTGTCGGTGCAGCCGGGACAGGCAGCGCTGCTCGCAGGCAGGGAGCAGGCAGGAGGGGAGTGCTGGCCCAGGGACATGGGTGGGCACGGGGAAGGATTGGCCCCAGACAGAGCTATTTTTTGCCTCAAAAAGGAAAACTGTGCCTTTGCTCCCTGGATTATATATATAGATATATGAATGTATGTTTTTCCCCCTGCAGTAACTGGAGAATAGAAATAAAATACTGAATTATTAACTCTAATTACCCCCAGAATTACTTCAATAACAGTGCAATTTCACAGACGGCTGCTGTGAAGACAATATGCAGGGATAAAAGGAGGCAGAGAATCCACTTCCACCACAGGAATGTTTGCAATTTATTATTTTCACATTAGCCCTTTCTTTCTTTTTCAGTTCCCTCATCTTCTCCTTAGCCATGGTCAAATTTCAAACACTCCAAAGCATCATCCCGATGTGTGGCTGCATCTCGTGAGTGTCTCGACCTCGCTGAGCTGTAGAGCTGGGCTGGAGATTGCACAGGATTGGGCTCATTTGGGATGGAGTGGCAGGGATGGAGTGGCAGAGATGGAGCCATGGGAATGGAGCTGCAGGAATGGAGCTGGGGGGAAGAACCTCTAGGAATGGAGCTGTAGAGATGGAGCTGCAGGGATGGAGCTTCAGGGATGGAAGATCAGGAATGGTCCTGCCTTGCATCCATCCCCACTTTGTTCCCCACCTCTCCCAGCAGCACCAGTGGGACTGAGGGTTCCTGGCTGTTTAGGGATCTGGCTCCTTGCAGCTGCACCCCCATTGAGACAGGGAACACACTCAGCATTTCTGGGCCTGATGCTTCAACTTCCCTGTGTTTCCTTGCAATCCTGGACCCGATCCTGTTTAATACCATTTTGTGTATGTTATGGAGGAAATTGTGCTGTGCAGTAGTCGCCCCCTCCTCCCTCTGTGCAGGTGGGGCTGGTTTATTTTTACTGCCTTTCTGCACTGCACGAGCTCTGTGAGGTTTCTCAAGAACCAGAAAACCTTGGGAACTTTAAAGGTTCAGACCCAAAACTGGGGAAAACCGTCCCTGGTGCTTGTGGCCCAGCCCTGAAGGCACTGTGATAGCTTCACTCCCCCTCCCCGGGCTCGGGGGCCCCTGGCACAGCCTTTGCCTGTGCCTTTGCCTGCTCTGCTCCCCAGCACATCTCAGCCAGCTCTCGGGGTGCCCGACCCCTCTCTGGGGGGTTGAAGTGGGGGGTCTTGCTCCCAGCCCAGCTCACCGTTGGGTACCAGGGCACAAGCAGCACTTGGCACCGTGGGGATGCTCGTGCCCGTGTCCCAGGACAGGTTAATCCAGAGCAGTCTGTGCTCTGCTCTGCAGCTCTGTGCCTGCTCCTGGCCTGGGCCACGTCCTGCAGCTTTTCACAAGCACTAAATCAAAGGGGGCTCCTGGAAGGGGGATGGGGGAGGGGAAGGGAAAGAGAGGGTGGGGGGAAAATGCACTTTACACTGGAATGTGACCAGCCCAGGTAACTCAAACCAGAAGGCAGCCAGTGGCAAGCAGGCAGCTGGCAAATGGCTCAACCGTGCTGGCATGGCCGCAGAGCTGATCTGCCAAAAGCCTCTCAGCACTGAGCTAAAAAAAAACCCCCAAGTAGCCCAGACCCAAACCATGCTGACTTGGAGAGCTGCACCCCTCTGCTCCATCCGCCCCACGACAGGGCTGGGAGTGCTGCGGTGCTGGGGGAGTGAGTGAGTGTGTCCCCGGTGACAAAGGCACAGAGCCGCCTGAGGGGTGGTTTGGGGGCATGAGGAGCACTGCAGAGGGCCAAGCCAGCTTCTCAACCCCATGCCACCAGTGCAGGGTCCCAGAAAGGCCTGGGAGGTGATCCAGTCTCCCCAGGACCCCCTCACCTTCAGGGCTGGGGGCTGGGGGGTGGGATGGAACGTGGGATCTTGCCTGCGTGCCCACCACGAGCATCCAAAGCAGCTCATGCTGCACTGCCTGTGGGTGCTCCTGCAGTCTGACCTCAGTGTGCCCCCCAGGCTCGAAATCAGGCTCCCATCCCAGCCCCCCTGCCCTCCCCCCGGGCTGTGTTACCTCCCCAGCACCCAACACATCCGAGCTCCATGAGCCACCCGGGCAGGTACCGCACAGCGCCGGCAGCTCCCACAGCTCCATCCCTGGCAACCTCCTCTTGCTGCTACTGGTTCCAGTACCGAGGGGGAAGAGACCCCGAGGCGGGGAGAGAGTCTCCCCCCTTCCACATGCTCTGGCTTAGCCGTGCCGCGCATCCCTCTTGCCAACCGGGTCTGGAGCCGAGTTCATCCAGCGTTCCCCGGGCAGCGGGCGCTGGGATCAGCTATGTGAGAGGGGAAATCCCCGGAGCCTGGCAGGCTGCTGCGGCTGCTGCTGAGCTCTGCGCTCCGGGGCGTTCGTCCCTTGGTCTGCTGGTGAGCAGCCGCTGCTGCAGAGGAGCAGCTGGCTCCGGGAGCGCAGCTGCCTTAGGAGGAAGGCAGCTTCTTTCCTTCTTGCCACCAGGAGAGCAGGTCTCCCCCTCTACACACCTCCCCCCAGCTTCCCAAATGGAAGTTAATTCACTCCACTGCCTCTCCTGGTGTTTCCTTCCCGAAAGCCATCTCATGCACCCCCCTAGCACCCATCCCCATGGGACACAGAGGCTGCTCCAGCCGCCTGCCACCTCTCCGGGGACACCGCATGCTGCCTTCCCGCAAGGCCCCGACGGCTTCACTCCATCATCCTTTTGCCACCAGGAAAACATTTTGATAATGCATTCAAGTGATTGTTATTTTAATGACCCTTCTCATGTTTCTCCCTCTTTGTTTTCCTGCCAGGCTTTAGGGGAAACCTAAGTAGATGTATCTGCTGCGAGCAGGTGTGGGAGACAGCTCTTCCGTGCTGCGGGGAGCCGGAGGGCTGCTTGGAAGCAGGGACCACGGGAGCCAGCAGCACCTGCACGGCCCTGGGGAGGGATGGGCATTTTCCCCCACCCGAGAGCAGTTTTCCTGCAGCTCTGCCCCCCCACCATGATGACAGTGATGTGTGCTCTGAGCTCTCACACTCTGCATCCAGCCTGCGTGGGGCGGGGATGGAGCTGAGCTCCGGCCGTGGGGCTGGGTAGGTGTCTGCCCGTCCCTCTCTGGGACCCACGGTGGGACCTGTGGTGGGTGGGGTGGACGCCTCTCTCCTGGGAAAACACAGGTGGTGCGGGGGGCAGGCAGCCCTCCAGCTCCAGAAGGTTCCATCCTGGGAACAAAAGCCCAGCCGTGCCGGTGCTGCCCCACGGCCGAGCGCTATCCCGGAGCCAGCCGCTCAATGGGAGCTTTCAGTGCTCCCTCCTTGTGCCCCGCAGCCAAGTCAGAACCCCGCCTTTGTCCGCATTTTTCAAAATAAATCATTTTTGGGGTGAATTCCATGCCACTGCACAATGCCAGCCGGGCCGTGGCGGGGAGCATAAGGGCTCCGTTATTCACAGCGTGGCCCAACGTGGCTGAAGGCCAGATTCAGGCAAAGCGGCTCCCTGGGATGCTGAGCATCCTCTCTGCCCCAGCAGTGGGCAAAGGCTCAGGGGAAAGGCTTGTGTCCCACCCCGGGGGGCTGCTGTCCCCTCCCCTGTGCTGTTGGGGCAGCCCCAGCCATGCCCTCAGAGCTGGCACCCCGGCAGTGCTCACTGCACCCAGGGCTTGGCACCACTGGTGCTTTACTGGGAAGGACTGGCATTCACTGGAGGGAGAACTGGGACTTCAAGGCAGGGCAGAGCGGGGGAAGGGGCCCAGGAGCGGGGCCCATTCCCAAAACACAGATAGCTTTGATAATTAGCCAGGACTGTAAAGGGAAATGATGAAAGGTAGAAAGGATTTGTTTAAGCACGGCATGGTTTATTGCTTTCCTCTCAAAGTCTCTCTTTAAAGTGGTTGGGAGGTTTTTGCTCTTATTTTGCCTCAGATGCTGAACTTTAATTACAGCCGAGGCACAGCAATACCTGGAACATGAATAAATCATGCGGGAGATTTTCCCAGGGATTCCCGCTGCCCCCGAGCTCTCCCCAGCGCACACGGGGGGGTCCTGCAGAGACCCGGCTCGGCCCCGCAGGGATCCTGCACCCCTCGGTGCTGCTGTCTTTTAGGGAGGACTCGGGGCAGTCTTGGAGCCTGTACCAGCCCCAGAACCCCACGGGGTGATGCTTTGCCATCCTTTGCCCGGGTTGTGCCCGGCGGGAGCAGCAGGGTTGAAGGCAGAAGGTGGGTTTGGGAAGCCAACGCTCCTCCTCCCAGCGCTACTGTCCCCTCTGCCCGGGGCTGGTGGGACAAACCCCTCCGGCACGGGGCAGCCCCAGCCCGATGCTCTTCACACACCTCTCTCCAACCCACAATTATTGCAAGGGATCATTAGTCTGTGAGCTCTAATTGCCCCAACGCTTCCTTTCCTGGAGGGGGGAGTGCAGCAGAGTCCTCAGCCCATTTCTCTTCCCCTCACAGATATTGTGGCTGTGGTTGGGCTCTTTGGGCCGGGCAGCAATGATGCTCTTGGGCTGCCTGTTCCCACCAGGACAGCCAGGGCTGGCAGGAGAGCAGGGGGTCTGCTGGGACAGCCACCGTGTGCCAGGCCAGAGAGGGGCCGCTCGGCTCAGCCTGCCCCAGCTGGGACCCCTGCGGACAGGGGGGCTGGGCTGGGGTGACAGGGAGAGACGTGGGGTGCTGAAGCAGTGCCAGCTCTGCTGTGGATGGCATGGCAAGGTCCTGCCTGGCATGGAGAGGAGAGGCTGACATTGAGGCTCACCCCTGGCAGCCCCGACCTCGCTGCCCTGTTATCAATTATTAGCTGTGCTGCACTGTAAGTGCTCAGGGGATTTACAGGCAAACAAAGCCAGGGGTGATGCCCCAGGGTGCTGCCCCCCAAAACAATAGCTTTCCAGGGCTGCCCCCACACCCTCCCCCACCACCCCACATCGGGGTGCACACAGTCATGACCCCAGCAGCGAGAGGACCATGGCTGAACACTGTGGAGGAGATGCTGTAGAAGGATGGCTAGGAAAAAGCCCAATTAAGATAAAATCACAGGGAATTGATTAATAATTAGTGAGCAATTAGTTATCTTTCTGCCATCTGGAGGGCTGAGTCTGCTTGTGAAGCAAGTGGCTGTGTGCTGGGTGTCCTCTGCCACCCAGGCTGCCCATGCAGTCCCCATGGCTCTCCTGCCCTGTGCTGCAGTGGGATGTCCTCTCCTGAGCACACATCTCCTCTGGCATCTCTGTGCCGAGCACCTTTCACTCTCCTGGTCGCAGAAGAAGCCATGGAGGCACCTGCTTGCTGCTTCTGCTCTCATCTTCTGGGTTTACTCTGCCAGGCTGCAAAGGGTGAGCTCTTCCACGGACCTATCCCTGGTTGGTGGGTGGCCTGAGGCATTGAAGACACCACAGGTATCTTCTGCCTGAAGCTGGAACCACTGAGCTTCAGCCTCTTCCCCAAGGAAGTGCCAGAGCCAGGGTTTTAAATGTTCAGCTTCCTCTGGTCAGACCAGCAAGCTTCTTTATGTATTGATGGGTCAGCTGGGGAGGAAAGAAAAGATGCTGAAGCTGGGGCCACCCCCCTTTGCAGTTGGCCCTGGGCAGTGGTGTGGCCAGAAGAGCCTCCTTGGCTCCTCTGCTGCCCTGCTGTGTACTTCACACGCCATCACTTCTGCCAGGCTGGCTCTGTCCTGCCTGCACTCCAGAAATGCCCTCAGGCTCATGACTCACCTGACCCATTCCTCTCTCCTGGGGTGGGAGAGGGTCCCACCTCCCTGGGGTGCCCTGGGGAGCCTGGGCTCACAGCTGCTGGGGGCTGCCTGGTTTCCTCACACACCAGCAATCCACAACAGGCCTGAGAGCACGCAGGGAGGTGAATGGCAAAGAGCCTGACCTCCCTTAGAGGACTTGTCTGGAGGGGCCATGTCTGACAAACCTCCCCAGCACAGGACCTTGAAGGCTTTCCTGAGAGGGCTTTGGAGAAACAGCGAAGTCAAACAGCATCTCCAGGCTCTCAGGGGGGTCTGTGAGTCAGGGGGTGCAGCCCTTATCCCACCCTCCAGCAGTGGGGCTGGAGATGTGACCCTTGAGTGAGGGGTATGGGGGGGGTCACCCATGGCCAGCAAGCACAGGTGTGGGCTCAGGAAAAGCCACGTCTGTCTTTCAGAGCCTGGATACTGAGAGCACCAGTTCATCCTTCCACAGCCTTGGAGCAGGGAAGGTTTTTGCTGTGGATGTCTCACCCCCCATGGTGTCTCTCCCAGGGGAGCAGGACCGGGTGCCGGCAGAGCTGTCCGCTCCCGCAGCGCCGGGGAGCTGCACCCCTCCCTGCCCGGTGCTGTGCTGAAGGCAGCCCTGAACCGGGGCCAGGGAGTTTGCCGAAGCTCTCCCTGCAGCGGGAGCACGCTGGAGAACTTGAGGGCTCTGCGAGACCTTCCCGGGGCTCTGCTAATGAACCGCTCCCCGCGCCGCACATCTCATCACAACCCCCAGTGAAACCACAGGAGTCCTCGGAGAGACGTTTCTGCCGCTCCAGAGACGGGAAAACCGTTCACATGCGACTGTGTCTGGTTTTCCCTTCCACTCTGGAGCCCAGAGCAGCTCTGTGCCTCCTCCTTTCTGGTTAACAGAGCCGCCCTGGGCAGAGGCTTGAAATCTGAGGACATGGATTGTCTTTCTGGTGGGAAGGAAACAGAAGGCAGCAGCTGACTTGTAATTTGGAGGAAATCAAAGCCGTACCCGAAGGGAAGGGGTGAGCGGTGCTGTCTTTACATCAATCTCTGCATTATCTTGGTGTCTCTTGTCCCCTGGAGCAGAGGCTCTGTGGACATCCCCAGGAGGGACACGGGAGTTGTCTGCCCCCACTGCCAGTCTCCCTGCATCATCCCCCATGATGAGCTCCGTGTCCTTGGGGATCTGGTGCCCCACGTTGAGAGAGAGCGTCTCTCAGGGTGACTTCAACGGGCAGTGTCCTTGGGTGGGCAGAGCTGCTCCATGTCCTGCTGCTCATGGATGCTCTGGCATATTCCCATCAGCCTTCCCAAGCTTCCCAGGCCATTCGAGATCCCATCCTGGTGAATCCAGGGCATCCCTCCCCCCCTGCTCATCTCCATCCCCCACGGCACGCCGTGGCACCCCACTTCCCGCAGCACACTCTGAGACCCTGCCTGAAGGTCCACCTGGGGTGTTCCTCACGGGGTGAGGGTGCACAGAGGAGTCACCCATGTGTTCCCCCCACACTTGTGCTACCACACTAATGGAAACCTTAAGCTGCACCCACATCTTATCAAGCAACAATTTAATATTGTGTATTATTCAACATTCCTCCCAGCTCCTGCTCCTTCACTCCACGCCTGGTGGGTGCTTTGCTAATTATTTGGGATCTCCTTCCCCTGTGCCAGAGAGGGGACAGGCTGTGACATGAGCCCCGTGGATCATAAAGACACACACTGTTTTATCTCCCAGGTTCCAGAGGCAGAGTGTGGAGCCCACTTCCCACCTCTCCCTCGGGAAGGTCCTGGCTGCCAGGCTGTCGGTCTCTGGAGGGGGCAGCCTGCTGCAGGAAGAGAGGATGTGAGGGCTGGCTCCCAGCTCCAGGCTGGGAAGGAGCTGTGGCACTGGTGTGGGGGGATGCTGGAGCTGATCTGCCTGTCCTTCAGCCCCTGCCTTCATCGGTCCCTGCCTTCATCAGCCGCTCTCCGCTCTGCCCTTCGCTTCTGCCATCTGTAAAACCCGAGCCGTGCCAAAGTGCTCACCAGACCTCATTCGTATTTATTACTCCTTCAGAAGGAGAAAAGCATCTCTGTGAACACAGAGTATTAGCAGCTTGGAGACATGGACTGGTGCCACCAGAGTTCCCTCGGCCAGCACGGCCGGGCTTTGTGAAGGCAGCGTTGCTCCGGCGGGTCCCTAGTGGCTGGATTTCTGCAGCCATGCGGATTTCCTGCTACCTTTTGGCTCTTGCTTCACCCCTGACTAAGAGCTGCCCTCTGCAAGCAGAGCCGGGCAGAGCCAGGAGCAGGTGGCAGGGCATCGGCTAAATCCATCACACAAATGGGAGATTTCCTGCGAGCACCAGCAAGCCTGGGCGGAGGCCAGGTTCTTCTGTTGATATTTTAATGACCATAAATGCAATTAAGGATGAGAGAGAGGAGCATTAAATTAAATAAAGTATCAAAAGCCTGAAGATTCTTAGCTGATGGGGTCATAGCCGTCTCTCGGGTTTCCTTAGGCGAGTGGCAGGTGTTGCTGTGTCGCCTCCCAGCCGTGGGGCTGCCATCCCATCCTGCTGCCTGTCTGCTGCCTGCCGAGCTGTGGGCTGGCTAATCCTGACCCTATGGCACACCTACACCGAGCACAGAGCTGCAGCACGTGTGTACCCCACATCCCCCACCCCTCAGGGAGGGGTGTTTCAATGGGTGCTGTCTCACTGCCAGGCTGGTGATGGGGTGGGCAGTAACCAGCGGCAGGTGTGGTCCCGTGGCTGGGAAGCTCTCGTGGAAGTGGTTCTGACAGCTCATCTCCATCAGTCCCCAGGGTTGCAGTGGTACTGGTGGCCAAACACACTTGACTCTTCCTGGAAGAGCCCAGCCAGAGCTGCGACAGGCTGGTGCTGGTGTCATGCAGAGGAATCCCAGTGGTGGTGGGCTTGGCAGCTCCCCATTTGCCAGGTCCCACTGGTGTCAGGCAGCTGCTGGACTCAGGAGCGCTGCCTTTGGGCATGGTGGCTCTGCATCGCCTGTATCTGCTCCTTGAGCCTCACTGGGGGGCAAGGACAGGAATGAGGGGGGGTTGGTGGGCCGGTACTAATTGCCAGGCTTTGCTCACGCTGGCACATGAGGCGTGCTGAGTGTCAGGCTTACGATCAGCATTAGCGTTCCTAACGAAGTCCCGTGGGCTTCCCACCTTCCCCTGCCCCTTTTACAAGAGTCACCACTCCTGGAGACTTTAAAGCTCCCTTTGTTAGGGACTGAATGTGGCCTTAAAATAATCATTAGAAGTGGAATTAAATTCATTTAAGAGGGAGCCATTCAAAGCTGCCTTTCTTCTAGCACCGACAGATTTTCCATCTGAGTTTGCCTCACCTTAAGTGGACCAGGCATGAGCTCGCATCTCGCAGACCTGCCTGGGGTGGTGGTGGTGTGTCTGTGGGGGGTGTTTCTCACCCCCTGCCAATCATGGCATGTAGGGATTTCTGCCTGGTGGGTACAGCAGGTCTCCTCCAACCTGAGCACTTCTCATGGCTGCTGGGACAGAGCAGAGCAGAAGAGATCTGCTGCAGTGACCCAGGAGCATCGCAGCAGCCAGGAGCACCAGTTGCTCCAGCCCTGACTTGGCTTCACCTTCCCAGCACGGGCAGCAGGACTGAGCTCCATCTCTGATGCTCTATGCACAAACCCCAATGCACAGGGTGACAAATGCCCCAGCTTGGGTTATTTTTGGCCCATGTCAGAAAACGAAAGCACAGCCGATGGGTTTTGGGGCCAGGAGGGACCCCCACGACCAGCCAGGCCGACCTCCCGCACTCCATAGCCCACTGCCTTGGCAGAAAAGTCATTGCTTTCCCTCAAGCTGAAGCATATTCTTTCGAAAGATCCTCAGTCTCCATTAAAAGACTTGGAGTGATGGAGATCCCACTCTGTCCCCGGGGATTCATTCCAATGCTTAATTGCTCTGACTGCTAAAAATGTGCTTCTTATTTCTAATCTGGATTTGTCTTGTTTCGGCTTCCAACTAGGGATGTTGTAATGCCTTTTCCTGCTAGATTAAAGAGCCGTCTGCTATCAGGAATCTCTTCCCTGTGCATATGCTTGCAGACCGTGAGCAAGCCACCTCTTGGTCTCCTCAATAAACTAAACAGCCGGAGCTTCTTCGCTCTGTCACTGTAATGCGTATTTTCCACTGCCTTGACTCACTCCCAGCTCTTTTCTGAACCCGTTCCAAGTTCTCCTGCTCCGGTTGGAAGCGCAGATGAGAGCACTGAAGGCAGCATCCTTGCAGTGGGCTCCTCGTGCCATGTGGCTGGGTAACAACATTTCTCCCTCCTCCTTTGTGGAGGCAGCCAAGGATGACGTTGGTCTGCCGAGCTGCTCGGGCTGCGGGGCTCGCCGGTGCTGCCTGCCAGGGTAGGCACGAGCAGGACAGGGTGCCTTGTCCGTGGGTGCCTGTGCACCTGCCAGGTTTGCAGGACCGCCAAGCCAGAGGCAGGGATGCTCAGGACAGGTGGAGATGCACCACCAGCTCTGCTCTGGGCTTGGCTTCATAGAGGGCTGCCCAAGAGGGGGAAAAAAAGAGAGGGTTGGTGCTGAAATGAGGTGTCATTTCCTGGGGCTGAGTGCAGCTTGAGGGGGTTCAGTAGGGGTGGCTGTGGGAGCCAGGAGGGGCAGAGGGAGGGGAAAGGCTCTCTGTGCTCCAGCTCATTGTTAGAAGTCAGTGTGATGGGATTCACCCGCCGACTCAGTGCCGGGAATCTTGGAGCTGTGAGAGCGGCTCCCTGTAAGATTAATTACGTGTGACCCATCCGGGCGGTGTTCTGGTCCCCGTCCCGAAGGCCATCCCGTTCCCGTTCCCGCTCCCTGCCCCCCCGAGCAGCCTTGGCCGCGGGTCGGTACTCCCCTTCCCGCGGAACAATGGAGCAGGGGCCGCGGCCGCCCAGCCCGGCGTGGTGACGGCTGCCAGCTGTGCGGCCTTAACATCTTCCCATTATCTCGCACCGCTGGCTAACCCTGTCGCGGGGGGAGCTCTGTCCCGACTTCGGCAGAGGATGGAGGCTCCCTCCCCGCGGGGAAATGCTGGCTTGCTCTGCCCTGAACATCTGCTGCTGGCTTGGTGGGGAGCGGTGGGGGTGTGCAGGGACACACGGGGCCGTGCCATGCTCTGCTGTGCCATGCTGTGCCATGCCATGCCATTCTGTGCCATGCCACACTATTCTGTGCCATGCTGTGCTGTGCCATGCAATACCATGCCGTGCTGTGTCGTGCAAACCACCACCTCCCTGCACAGGGCTGGGGCACTGCACAGCCCCTGGCCCAGCTGGAGCCCAGGGGCTCCAGGAAATCCACAGCCAGCACCAGCCCCAGCACCCACTCCGTGTGCACACACCAAGTCGGGTGCATTCCCACCACACACTCACCTCAGCCCAGGCCCTGCTGTGGGCACTGCTCACGGACACACGTGTGCACACACACACACGTGCACATGCACACACACACACACGTGCACACAAGCATAGCCCTCCCTGGCCGTGCACACACATGCTGCAGAGCAGGATTGGTGCATGAACTGTTCGACATCAAAGCAGGAACAGCCGGAGCCTTGGCTGAGTGCAAACAAAGCCTTTTGAAGCCCTCGGTGGTTACGGGTGCGTGTATTTCCTCCTGTTACTTTCTCATGACTTGCTTCACCATATGTGGACTGGGACCAGACTGGGAAAAGTGGAATTATGCTGAGAAAAGCCCTTTCTGCTTGATGCAAATGCCTGAAACGCGTAGGGGCCGTGTCCATACACAGGCACTGGGGTGGCCTTTGCCAAGGGGGAGGTTGGTCACCTGGGGTGTCCTCATGCCACATCTAGAGGGACCAAGAGGTGAATCACAGCCCCTTGCCAGGCACCTGTTAATGAGGACTGGTGCTCTCTGGACCAAAGTGCAAGGGTCTGAATCAGTTAAGGGAGGAATTTACCCCCTGAGCTGGTCCTGGTCAGTGAGCCGTGGCGTGGAGTGGGACACAGAGCGGGCAGACCAGCAGGTCCGGATAAACCGGCCAAGCCTCTGGCCACCGACCTGCCAGTGAGGATGGCAGGGTGCAGGGTGGGAGCACGAGCAGCCTCACACCCCTGTGGGAAACAGGGATGGTGCTGCTGGGGGCAGCTGTGGTGTGTGTGGTGCATGGGGGTGTCTGAGGGCTCGAGACACCACACGCGCAGGGATGTGGCGTGTTCTTTGCCCCGTGCCCACAGCCCAGCTTTATGGACACAGCTCCCTGCTCATGGTGGGGGTGAGTGAGCCCGAGATTGGCCTCTGAACACAGCACTTTTCCTGGGATGAAGGAGCTGCCCAGTGCCATGGAGCCTCTCCCTGCAGCAATCCAAACCCAGGGGCCGCGGTGGAGCCGGGCAGTGGGAAGGAGCCGGGGGAGGCTGGGTGGAGGGGGCCCTGCTGAAGTTGTGGTGTGAGAGGGAAAATGAGAGTCCCAAATAATTTGAGAACCTGAATGTCTCTTGCTGTTCAGGTTTCGCGAACATCCTTAATGGAAACACATGTGAAACGCTCCCTCTGTGGATCTACCCGAGAAGCCTTTTCCGTTTTTGCTGCGTTAGCAAACTGCAGACGACTCTTTCTCTCCACCGTGAACTACTGAGCAGGGACCCTGGACTCTCTCCTCCATTTTCATCCAGAGCCTCTGCCAGCGTCATAAACCCAGTAAAACATTATGGCACTTTGCACCCACTGGGAAACCAAATGTATTTTAATGTCTATTTAATAGATTTCAGGTCTTTCTGTTATTAAATTTGCTTTTCGTCCGCCCCCTCCCCCTCTCTTTGGTGCATGAGACTCAATGGGAAATTTTAAGTGTATTAAACCAGCATCTCACAGAAACAAATCCAGATGGCCTGGTACAAATCAGGAAAAAAATCGCATCAGAATCTATTAGAATCTCAGCCCAAATGCAATGCACATTTCGCCAGGCAGAGACCGCCCCGTTACTCAGCTCCTTGCTACATGACAGCCAGGAAACATGTGCTTTCTTCCCTGGCTTCTTGGGAAGGTGATGGGTTTGACAGCCTGGAAGCTGCAGGCCAGATTCCCCTTCCATGTGCGCGGCTGGAAACAAGCACCGAAGGGGTTGGGGTTAACTGGGGTATTCTGGCTTTTCCCTTGCTCTAACTGGGAGCTGACCCTGACCCTACAGCTCAGAGGAGGGGAAAGGATGGTGCAAAACTCCTGGTCATGCAGTGTGATGCCCCTGAGACTCTTCTTCCCTCTGGATCTGGACCCACCTACCCCAGTTGTGTCCCACCTGTCCCCTCCAGCCTGCACCAGCAGACTCCATTCCCGACCACCAGTGCTTGGTGCAGGCACTCAGCTCCTGGGATGTCGATTTTGGGAATGCAGAAACAGCTCAAAGGAGAGGTGAGCCCATGGCAGGGGCTCCCCTCCCCACAACCTCCCAGTAACACATCATACAGCCATGGCACTGCAGACTGGTTTGGGTGAGAAGGGACCTTTAAAGCTCCTTTAGCCCAATGAGCAGGGACATCTTCAACTCCATCGGGTCACTCAGAGCCCCGTCCAGCCTGGCCTTGAGTGTTTCCAGGGATGGGGGCATCTCCCACCACCTGTTGGAGCTGGAGATGGGTGGGAATCACCATCCTGCCCAGGGCTCCACCACTGTCAGAAGGTACTGGACAGGGCACCCTGCCCATCCATATCCTCCCAGCAGTGAGTGTCCAGGACAGGATCATCTGATGACCATCGCTCCCCAGGAATGAGTTTTCCACACTTTCAAGCCACAACCCCTGCTCTGGAGGGGAAGAACAGCCCAGATTGCTGGGCAGCCACAGGTCTTCATCTCTTCTGGAGAGAACACAGGCATCCCACGGGGTCACAGGGGCAGGAGGGAGCGGAGATGAGGGCCTGGAGTGGGCACAGCCACTTACTGCATCTGCTCTGACTTTGCTGAGCGCTCTTCATCGGGATTCTCCCGGTCTCTGTGCCCGTTCCTCCGGTGTGCTTAGCCAGGCTGCCTGTCTGCCCTGTCTCTGTTTGCCTTCAGTTAATATTCGAGCAAACAGGATGAGTTACGAGGAGGAATGTCCATGGAAACAGTGAATTTTAAGGCGCTCTTGTAAAATATTCATAGAAAGCAAATTCTGAACTAATACAAAATGTGTGCACTGAAGACCCTGTGCTAAGAGTCATCCACTCGGGAACGGGAATAATCCCATATGACCTATACGGCCAATAAAGCAGCTTGACTTTTGAATTCTTGCAGTAAACTGCCTGTGAACAAGACACAGGCCAAGAATTATTTGCAGAAATTATTCATTAAGGGCCTAATCCAAAACCCAGCTAAGTCAGTGGAAAGATCCCCCCCCTGTGTTAGGCCCCAAATAATTTTGGATAATGAATACATTTGAGAAAACAGTGATCCCTTCCCGGATAGCTCAACAACCAGCAAAAAAAAAAAGGAGCAAACTCCAGGCAGGAGCGAAGTCACGGGCTGTAAATAACCAGCGAGCGGCTCCCACCCCCGCTGCATCTGCTCCTCCCCGGCCGTGGGAGATGGGTTGGGTGCTGTAGGGTGCACAGCATCCCTTTCTCTGCCGCTCTCCTGGGGATGGAGACCAACCCAGACCCCTCCCAATGGGGCAACACCGACTTGGTCCTGTGCATCCCCTTCCTCAGGCTCCCACGGGGGTCCTGAGAAAGGCAGGTGGTGGAAGTGGGGCAAGGCCGAATCCTGCACGCTCGCTGCTCTCCCTACCACGCAGCTCATCCCTTCCCATGTGGAACCATCAGAAGAGACAGTTACTTGCTGCAGCTTCCCTGAGTATCTAATTGCAAAGGACCCTGGGAGAGGCAGGAGGAATAGCTCAGCATTATTATTGTTATTGTTATCATTCCTGCTCCTATTCCTACTCCGACATGGCAGCAATTCCATCAGCAGACTGCGGTGACACAGTAAAACTGAAGAGCAAGGCTTGAAATCGCCCGAGGGCCTCAGGAATGGCACAATTAATAGCTGTGTATTTTTATTGCCACACTTAATACTATACATTAAGCCCCACAAATCTTGCCATATTATTAAATGCTGGGGAGGGGGGACTGTTTATCCTGTTTGCATCTGTTTGTTGCGCTGGACAATGGGTGGATGATGCCGTCGGCTGGGGGAGTGTGTCTGGAGGGGAATGTATCTGGGGCTGAGGACAGCGGGCGGCGTGGTGCAGGGAGCTGAGGGTGTTCTTCCCAAACCCCCTCATCCTAGTGGGATGGATTTGGGGCCATCCAGGAGCGCTGAGTGGGCAGTGATGGGGAAGTGACCACTTGGGAATTGCAGCACCAGGGGGACCAGTGAGGGAAATGGCTTAAAAAAACTCATGCAAAGCAAGGCCGCGCTGTGTTTGTAAGCTATCTGTATAGAGCATATCTGCATCCAATATCAGTGTAATGGGAAGCCAGTGTCAGGGAGTGTGACCCCGCGTCCATCTGGATGCAATTCTAGCTTAACATCTGAAAATCAAATACATATTTTTGAAGCCTATCAGACAGAAAGGGCTCTCTCTTTTTTTCTTTTTTTTTTCCCCCCCTTTTCCGCTGCTCCCTCGGCGTGTGCGTGTGTCTGATGTGTGCGCACGTTAATGGGGTTATTGTCGGAGGGGTGTGACACCAGCGCTTGCAGGAGACCGAGCTGCCTTCCCCTGTCTGGGTCGAGCTCTCGGCCGTGGGGAGGGGGCTGGGGTCCCCTCACTTATGAGTTCACAACCAGGGCAAGGCACCCCTCCGGCTCTTCTTGGGACCTGGGACTGGGAAAGGCTTCCTTTATTTCACTTGAGGTCATGGATATGAGGAGAGAGTGGAAATTCACGTTCAGGGACTCCCTGGTGCTTGGTAGAGCTGGAAAATTTGGGGAGGGGGGAAAGTTGTTCCAGTCCTCACCAGCTCCCAGGTTTGGTGGGATTTCATGTACCCCAACAGGCGCAGAAATACGTCTCCCTGGGTTTCCTCGCTGCACCAAGCTCCTGACTCGGGGGAGAGCTGGGAGGAGCGAGGCAAGCGCTACCGACAGCGGGGAGTATCTGCAGCCGGTGCGTGTGAGCATCCGCGCCGAGCCGCGCTCCGCCAACCCGGGCACGGCGCAGGCACCACGTGGCTGGTGGCAGGCGGCCAACCCAAACGCCATGGTACATGAACTACAAGTAAACACAGCTTGAGTTTCACATGTCAAATATGCTCAACAAACTGCTGGAGGATAATCTACAGGCCAAGAAACCAGACATAAAAAGTAGATGATGAATCAGTTGCAGTGATGAATAAATTAGGGACTGTAGCGGTTTGCCCATAGGTGGCTGGGAGAGGATGAGGAGGAAAAACCCAGCACACACATGCGACTTGCTGATGGTTATTTGCCCAGAGCTGACTTTTCCTCACAGCAAAACTTGTTCCTCGTGGCTCCAAGGGCTGGGACAGGCTGCACGTTCCTTTTCAGGGCTTTTCACGGGTGTAAAGGGGTGATGGGGAGTCAGCAGTTGCGTGGTGGGACTCAGGGGGGTGCCCACCCAGGTGGCACTGCTGTGGTTGTGAGCATCCCTTTTCTCAGCCAATCCCAGTGCAGCTCTTGAGTGATGGGCTGGGGAAGCACTGGGTTGAGCAGTGTTGGCAAGGGAGGTCCATGGAGAGGCTGGCGGGGAGGCTGACAGAGGATGCACCCATTGCTCTCCCACCCAACACTCTTTCACCCAATGCTTCCCACTCAACACTCTCCCACCCAATTCTCTCCCNAAACTCAAACAGGAAGATTCATTAACCGTAAAAATATACAGAGCCCCAGCCCTTCAAAAGCCTGCAATTTATTTTACTCAAGGCAGCCAAACTTTATATAATCTGAGATGAATGCAGGGATCAGGGAGCAGGCGAGGAGGAAGGGGGCCGAGAGCAAGCGCAGGGGACGGTGGTGGGGACGGAGGAGGAAGGGGAGGAGGAAGGCGGCTGTTAATGAAAGGACAGGCACTGGGGGAGCTGGGAAGAAGGGGGCTTTCCAGGAGGACCACTAACGTGGGGGCAACGCTGAATGATTGATGAGCAGGCGAGCTGAGCAATCAACATGCCACTTTATCCAGCCAACAAACCTGGAGCCGTTGGTATTTATACAGGCCCNCCCACCCAAGGCTCTTCCACCCAACACTCTCCTACCCAATGTTCTCCCACCCAACCCTCTCCCACCCCACGCTCTCCCACACTGGGGTGATGTTTCCAGCCCCTGTTGATTTAATTGGCCAGAGCCGCACATGGCAGCTGGAAAGCGAAGTTCCCATCTTCCAANAAACTCAAACAGGAAGATTCATTAACCGTAAAAATATACAGAGCCCCAGCCCTTCAAAAGCCTGCAATTTATTTTACTCAAGGCAGCCAAACTTTATATAATCTGAGATGAATGCAGGGATCAGGGAGCAGGCGAGGAGGAAGGGGGCCGAGAGCAAGCGCAGGGGACGGTGGTGGGGACGGAGGAGGAAGGGGAGGAGGAAGGCGGCTGTTAATGAAAGGACAGGCACTGGGGGAGCTGGGAAGAAGGGGGCTTTCCAGGAGGACCACTAACGTGGGGGCAACGCTGAATGATTGATGAGCAGGCGAGCTGAGCAATCAACATGCCACTTTATCCAGCCAACAAACCTGGAGCCGTTGGTATTTATACAGGCCCCAGCGTGATTATTATTGTAAGGGAGATTTCTCTAATCAAAACTCCAAAATTACACACAGGCCTTTCTGATTAATATTCCATGATAACAGCAACGGGGCACATCTGGCAAAGGAGCCACAGTTTTTGCACTCCCAGTGTCCATTTATTTGCCTGATGGAAGAATAACAACCATGTCCGCCAGTGCCGCCGGTGCGCCCAGGGGCGGCAGGTTCCCAGCGCAGGGTGCTTGCTGCGCTGGCTGCATCGACACTGATGCCTGGGCTGGCACAATCCCTCTGCTCAGGGGCCTGGAGAAGAAGGGCTGTGGTGGCAACCACGCTGGTGGAGGTGCTGGCACAGCCCTGCCCGTGCAGGCGCTCCTGGCTTCGGGAAGCTCCTGTTGAGCTGCTCGTTGGTCACGTCACTCGGCTTATCCCTGCTGCGCCGCGACCGATGTGGGCGGGATTGGTTTTGGAAGCTGGGGTGGAAACAGTCTAACCTCACATTATAAAAAACAACAAATAAGTGCAGAAGCATCAGGGCAAGGAAATTCCATCCGGGCTCTCGGTGCCGTGAGCTCAGCTCTCTGGCTCTGCGGTACGGCCAGGTCCCCACGGGCCGGTGACAGCCTTCACCTGGCGCGACACGGCTCTTCAGGGGTGATTCCTCTCATTTGACTGGGGCTGGCTCCTTCCCCAGCGTGGCTGTGGGGGCAGGTCCTGCTCATGCACCCCAGGGAACAGTCTGAGATCCTCCTCCATGCATCAGGCTGGATGTTGGAGTCAGTCCAGTCTCCACCAAGGGGAGTTGACACCCAGCTCCGGTTTATTTTTTGGAGGGGTGTGTTAAGCAGCTCGGGTTGGAAGATGGTGATGCCTCTCCTTGTGCTGCTGTGTGAGGGGGGGTGTGTTGGGCTGGGGAGTGAGAGTGTTCTGCTGAGCCACTGGAAATGGAGCAGAAGTAACAACCCTCCCCATCCCATGCACCTCCTCCCTGTCAGTCAGGGCAGCTCCTGGCTCAAAACCTGCCCGTGAGTGGCACCTCGGGGAGGGGGCATCAAAGGAGAGCTGGAGAGATGCTCCTTTATCCCCCTCAGAAGCACAGATGGGAGAGGACTCCTGAGCTTTCCAAATGGAGGGATAGCCCTTTATTTTCTGGGCAGGAGGCAGCACAGTGGCATGATCAGAACTGGAAATGCCTTGGAGGAGAGTATACCCACGGGAATCTGCTGTAATGGGAATCTTGCAAGACCTCCAGTTTAGCTGGGAAGCTCAAGTGGGATTAGGAGAAGCTTTGGATGAAAAGTGCTGCATTTGGATGCTCTCCCCACACATCCAAGGACTCCCTTGAGACCAAGCTCTGACGCTCAACAGCCAGGATTGGTGGGCCTGGACTGAGGACTCTAATTGTAGCTTTTCTGCCCAGAAATGTGCCTCTTCCCACGGCTTCATCTCTTGTGGCACCACAAGCAGCCCTGTGGCTCCATCAGCTTCTGAGCCAGGAATGCCAAGGGGACATGTATCAGCCCTAGGGCAGGGAGAGGGTCTGATGCCCACCTCCAGATGAGAGGCAGCCGGGTTGGAATGAAAAACCTGTCTGGGGAACAGGAGAAAGATCCAGTCAGCAACTCCCTGTTACTTCATGGGCATCGAGGGCACGTGGTGGTGCCTTTGGGTGGCCTCAGCAGCCTGAGACCATGCAGTGTGTTCACCCCCTCTGCTGTCCCCCTCCCCAAACGCTGCGCAGGGGCAGCTCAGGGCAGAGGGTGAGCTGGGTGGGTCTCTCCTGGCTCTGGTTTCCGAGTTGCTGCCAAGTTTGGTCCCTCTCTGAGCTGAGTTACCTGGAGCTGAGCTGCAGCCAGCAGGCAGGTTATGCATTATCGGGGATTTATGAGCCATGATTTATGGGGTTGGGTGCTGTGCTGGTGTTGCACACCCTGGCTGAGGAGTCCAATTTTATGCATAAACTCTATTCTTGGATCACTGTACCTCCAGAAATAGTGCTTTCAAAAGGAAGTGCTTTCCAGTCACCCACTGTGCCCAGGGCCAGGGAGCAGAACAGAGTCTGCTTTGGTGGCATCTCACAGGCTTCATTGCCAGGACGGAGCTCCCGCAGCTCTGCAGCCCACACAGCCTTACTGGTGGGCTTGGCCCCCTCTCCAGACAGTGAGCCTGATCCCAAGATCCCTCCTTCCCGAACAAGAGACCCCTCTGGCTGCGGCTGGCTTGGGATGCTGCACCAGGGACGAGGTGGCAAAGACCACAGCGGGTGGCTGGTCCCCGGATCCCATCGCCTGCCACTCCCCAGCAGCTGCCTCAGAGCAGAAAGCAAATCCCCCCAGGCAACGTGGTGGGGAAAGGGCCAAGGACCGCTCTGTTCCCTGAGGGACACGGACCATCTGTCCCCTCCGTCCTTGACATTCCAGCAGAGCCATTCAGCCGCTCTCCGGCTGTGACCCGCTGGCAATTTCCCTTGTCCCGCAGTCCATTAGGAACCGTGCCACAGCCTGGGGACGCAGCTGCTCCTTGTGCCCGAGCCCCGGAGGCAGCACACGCTCGGGTGGGACGGAGCCATCTCACACCTGTTTGCACTCGCTGGGGGAGGTGGGGGCGAGGGACGGCCGCTTTCATCCTGCAGACGGGGTCGTGCTCGCGGCTTGGCTCCGGAGGGACCCGGGGTCGGGGCTGGGGGGGGCATTGCCACCTGGCTCCCATTAGGAGGGCTCCTGGCTCCGGAAGAGGGCTGTGTCAGCCCTCCACTCGTGCCAATTATCCCGCTAGGTCTCTATTAGCCTGCACAGAACAAACCCTCCCTGTCCCGTGTGCTGACAGCCCAGCAGACGTGTCTGTGCTGAGGCACGTCCCCACGTGCCGGCCATCGATGCTCTTCGGCTGGTGGAAATGGCAAACAGTGGCCTTCACCTTCTCCTTCCTCTGATCAGGCCAGTTGGTCTCTTTTTTTTCTTTTTTTTTTCCTTCTTTTTTTCCTTTTTTTCCTTTCTTTCTCCCCTCCCTGCTTGGCCGGGGTGAGAGGTGGCTCCCTGATGAGGTTGTCCGTGCCTCGGGCAGGCTGGCAGTGCAGGGTGCCAGCCCCAGCCACGAATTTAATGGTCTGGAGCCTTCCAAAGTGAAGGCAGAAGGGTGGTTGTGAGGATGACAAGAAACAGCCCCCCGGTCTCTGCAGCGTCCTGGCTCGAGGGGAGAAACGTGCTCGCCGAGGTGCCACCTCCACAGCTCCCATTACGGTATTTGGAGCAGAAAAGCACCTCCTGAGCTGCCAGGGTTTTCTCCAGCTGCTCTTGGGCTGCTCCCCCATCAGCTCTCTGCTCCTGGGGAACAAATCAAGTAGCAAAACACTGAGGTTTGCTGCATGGCTGCCTTCCCCACTGCTCCCCAGGTAAGTGTTGTTGTAATAGGATTTGGTCCACATCCCTGGAAACCCCTCTGAGGAGGATGTGGGGTTTTCAGCGTGTTTAACTCCTTCATGCACCAGAGGTGGTGAAACCCCACTGCAGCCACATCAAGCCTTAGGCTTTGCTGAGAGGCTTGGCCAGGGCACTGCAGCTGTGGGAAGTGGCTGGTGGTTTTTTGGGGATTGGGGGAGAGCCAGCCTTTCCCTGGGGAGAGAGAAAGGACTGGGGGAATATCATCCCACGGGGACCTGGCAGCTGTGGTACCTGGGCTTGGACCCGCTGCTGCTGCCCACCAGCTCCTCCCTGGAGATGGATACCATGAGAACAGGGGTGCAGAGACTTCTCCTGATGATGGCTATAGAGGTGGGAACGTGGTGGAAGAACAGGGGTGGGTGGTCAGGGCTCCCCAGCCTGCAGTGGGACAGCTGCCCTCCCACCACTCTGGATTCCTTCCCAGAGCATCCCTGCCTTGGGCTTGGGAAAGGGCGTTTTGTGTTTATCCCAAACAGCCGGGATTTGCCTTCACACCAAACTGGAGGTTACTTGAGGCTGCTGCCTTGTTCATCAGATCCTCATCTTCCATTAACAAATAACCCTAAAAATCCTCCAAGACAAAATAGCAGCTTCCTGCAATACCTTACAAGGAAACCCCTCCATGCCTGAAGCTGCAATACGTAACGTGGAGCACCCTGCACCAGTGGAAACCCCAGCTCTGAGCTGAGGGTTCCAAACAGTGTGCTGAGCTTCAGAGCTCTGGGTGCTGAGGGGCAGAGGGGTGCCCAGGGCACTCTGGGTCCTGCTCTAGGTCCCTCTGTGTCCCCACGGGGGCTGAGGCACAGCCACCCACTGCCCATCTCCCACAGTGTGGTGCTGAGCCCTGCCAGGCTCTCATGGGACAGGAGCAGTCTGGGACAGGCTGCTGGTGAGAGGTGGCCAGGAGCCATTAGGGGGGTCCCATCCATGCCCCACCACACAGAGAAACCCATCGCTCCAGAGCGGCCGCCCAGCATGGGGCTGTGGGACCCTGTGGGACCCTGGGGCACATTTGCCCCCAGACTGGGGCAACTGGAAATGAGGAAGATTCACAGCATCGAGACTGAGACTATAAAGGGAGCTGAGGAAACTCATAAGGAGGTGTAAATTGGAACAATATGGGCTGTGTCGTGTCCTGATTTGGCTTCGGGGAATTAAGAGCTAATCTTTTCCCTGAGACTGGGATTGCTGGAGTTGTGTGTGCAGCACACAAGGGAGTGTGTGATCTCCGAGCAGAGCCAGCACAGGCGATGCTGGCCCCAGGCTTGACATGATTACACCAACATTTGGTCTTTCCCCCGTTACTGGGGGGGGCACATTTGAAGTGAAAACCTCCCTGTGCCGATTTGCTTTGCCCGTAACGGACCCCCGCGTGCGCCCCGCTGAGAGGGAGGGGTTACAAACTGGTGACAGTGGGTTGGATGTTGGTGGCAGCGGGTTGTAAACTGGAGGCATCTAGCAGGGCTCACATGCTGGTAATAAAAGCAATTCCCACTTGGCACTGGGGGAACTGGGAGTGGATGGAGGCCGCTGGGCTGGGAAAGGAGCGGTGGGCGATGCTCCGGCCTCCCGCCCTCGACCTGACACGGGGTTTAGCTCCTGGGAGAGATGTTTGCCTCCCAGATGCAAACTGCATCGCTCCTTTGCATGGAAATATGGCAGAAAACATGTATGTTGTCTGTTTACATCAATGTAGACACATGAAGGCAGTAAGAAACTCTCCCCCCCACAAAAAATTTGGCATTATAGTGGTGTAACACAGCGATGCAAGATGGACTCCATCCATCTGAACACTCTTCTCGAAAATTTAGGTCGAGGGTTTCGTTATTTGCTGTTTCTCAACAGTTCCTGTGACTGCCCCTATGAAGAGCTCCAGCTTTGGGGCCAGCCCTTCCCTACCCCCCTCTTCCCACACTGTCCCCACAGTGTGCCCTGGCAGGAGGCTGCCTGCTGCAGCCCTGGCCCATGCCCCAGCCCTGGCATCTCCCCCCGCTCCTCTCCTGTCAAGTTTCCTTGTTATCTAGGTCAAAGATTAGCAAGGAAAATAAGAAATAAATAAATAAAAGAAAGAAAAGGAGAAGAGAAAGCAAAAGGCAGCATCGTGCCTTTCATGCGGACATTATTTGCTGCTTGCAAGAGAAAACACATCCCCCCCCCTGTACTTCAGCCTCCGGCTTCCCCACCTCCCTGCACACACTGGCTCTGAGAAGGAGGAGGAGGAGGAGGGTTGTGTGGAGGGATCAGCATGGCCAGCTTGGAGGCAGGACTGGCTGGGCCCTAGGAGAGCATCGCAATCCTGCCACCACCCTGGCCAGCCCCACTCACGCTGCCCAACAGGAAAACCTGGGGTCCCCCTGGGTGAGCCCTCCCTGGAAATGAAAGTCCAACCCCTGTTCCAAAGTGATGACTGAGATGGGTGTCCTTGGGCTGTCCTGGGTGCTGGGGGGG
>VXBZ01006127.1:103248-116757 GCA_013399135.1 Heliornis fulica
ACGGGTTCCCGTGGGTGGGGTGATGGTGCTCCACGGTGATGGTGCAGTGGAGCTCACAGCCTGGCATCAGAGGGGCTGGCATAGCAGCCTACCTCTGGGCACAGCCTCCTCGTAGAACAGGCTTTTTAATTAACCGTAGGAATAAAGCCGTGGACAGTCCGTAACCATGGCGACGCGGAGCCAATCCCAGAGGATCCCCAGCCAGCTGGAATATTTGCTGGATGGCAAAGCTTCAGACCAACGTTTAATGGTGTTCGACTCTATTCGGGGAAACAATTACATGCTCCATTTTCAATGTAGTCAGCTGAACAATAGATTAAATGAAGCAATTTAGACAGAGGCTTCTCTGCCACTGCCCGGCCCATGGGGCTGCTCCTCCAGCGGGCTGGACCACCTCCTCTACAGAGCCATGGGGAGACATCGGTGCTGCCCAGGCTGAGAGCCGTCCTCACAGGGATGGGAGAGGTCCTTGCACTGGTGGTGGCCCCAGCATGATCCTCCTGGGCTTCCTTGAGTGACCTGGGCTAGCAGAGAGGTGGCCAACATATGCTCAACTCTTCTTCTGACCATGTTGGATGCTTGGAAGAGCTACAAAAGCCACCACTGCTGCCTGCTCGACATCGCAGACCTGGAGGATGAGGACTCCCTTGATGGTTTTCTCCCAGCTCCAGTATCTCCAGCGGGCTGGACCACCTCCTCCAGAGAGCCAGAATGGGGCAACATCCGTGCTGCCCAGGCTGAGAGCCGTCCTCACAGGGATGGGAGAGGTCCTGGCACTGGTGGTGACCCCAGCATGATCCTCCTGGGCTTCCTTGAGTGACCTGGGCTAGCAGAGAGGTGGCCAACATATGCTCAACTCTTCTTCTGACCATGTTGGATGCTTGGAAGGGCTACAAAAGCCATCACTGCTGCCTACTCGACNATTATGCTCAACTCTTCTCCTGACCATGACTGGTGGTGGATGCTTGGAAGGGCTACAAAAGCCACCACTGCTGCCTGCTCGACATCGCAGACCTGGAGGATGAGGACTCCCTTGATGGTTTTCTCCCAGCTCCAGTATCTCCATCTCTGCAGACTCCTGTCTCCCCATGCTGGCGGGGCCACGGGGCAGTCCCAGCACAGCTGATGCTCATCTCCCCTCCCCGCCCTGATGCCTGCCATGGCCCTTCCTCCTCAGTGACACGTGTCTCTCTGTCTCTCACCTCCCTTTCTCAGAGCTCACCCTTCCTCTGGCCCGTGACCTCCTTTCCCGTTCAGGAATAGCCTGTTCCAGCGCCGGTGTGTCATCGCCATTGCACAGACACCACCTCACGGGAGGCAGAGACGCCGGGGAGAGAAATGCCTTTTAAGGCATGCTGGGATTTAATTAATTGCTGCCTTGACTCGTAGAAAAAAAAATGAGAGTCTTTTAAATATTTTCTGAGATGACATCAGTGTCTTCAGTGGAGTTTGGATTTTATTTTTGTTATTATTTTAGCTATTCAAAGAATGCGAGGAGCAGTGGAGGTTGGTGACTCCTTCCCTGCCACCACACCTTGCTTGGGCTTGTTTTCCCTTCTCCTTGACCTCAGCACATCCACTGGCATGACAATCCACTCCGGCCTCCTACTTTATATCCTTCTTTCTGCAAGTAATTGGTTCACTCCCTCACTGGTTCAGCTTATCGAGCCCGATCTGATGCTCTCGGCAGCCTTTCTCCTTTGTGGTGATCTGTGAGGTTTATTATTCCTCCCCCCCATCCTCTTCCTCAGCCGGCTGCTCCATCTCAGCCATTTCACCTCCGGTTTTATAACCATGGGTAGGGCTAACAGTTTAATGGACAAGCCAGCTCTTGCACAATTACTCCATGAAAGTCTTTCTCGGATTCGTGAGTGTTATTGTGGCAGTTGAAGAGCAGAGAGGCTTTTCTTTGGTGCCCATCTCCAGACCTTTTAGAGCCACCCGACGTCGGGAGGCTGCGCGCTCGGCATCGATTGCTTCCTGAGTGCCATCAAGTCGGGCTCACAAAATCACCGGTTGTTCTTGAAAAATGCCGGCTGTTACTCTTCTGCTGATGACTCAACCAACACTAAGCATTAATGGAAGAGTGTTATTAGGTAGGGTTACTCAAAGTGGAGTTACTCAACTAGATATTTATCCCCATGCGAAGAGCTCTTCCTCCTCACTCACCCTTTTCTGCCTCTTTTGTCAAAGCAGACTCAAGGGCTTATGTCAGGTCCTAGCGTGTACCATCTTGAAGAGAAAGGTTTGACCCTAGGGCAGGAGGAAACCATCCAAAAGCCACCTCCTCCTCTTCCTCCTCTGACTCTACCCTCTTTCCACCTGAGTGTGGACCTCTGGCACCACCACACTCCTAGAAAAGAAAGCAGAAAACAGCATTTCTTGACGTTTTACCAGTCACTGCTGCTGTTCCCTGGCCTGAACCCTGCCTGGGGATGGAGGCAACTGAGTGGATGGAGGAGATGCCCACAGGTGGCTGTGGTGGGACCACCAGCTCCTTCACAGCCTGGTTTTGACATGAACTCCTAAGGGCAACCACACCAGAAAGGAGCTTGGCCTCTGCTTCTATTCACGGAGCTCAGTGGTAGAGGATGAAAGAGAAGGAAAGAGGGAAGGAAGAGCCAGGCTGCGCTCAAGAGCAAATTGTTTACCGGTATTTTCCACGAGGCATCAGCAGTTCTCTTTAAAGAGGACAAAACCAGAGGGACTATCCAGAGAAATCCTTGTAGGGGCTCCAGTGGTATAATTAGTTTCTATATTTGCCCAATGCAAAAGTTTATCTTTACATCTCCTGTATTTTTTAAATATGACATCAACGTCTTTCGCTTTGTTTTGATTGTCCTTAACTACGAGGTTTTATTATTATTATTTTTTAAAAATTACTCCCCAAAAATTCAGCATATTTACTCAGGGTATAAAAATCCCCCCGAATTCTGATGTCTTTGGCAGAGAAGTGCCGGTCCCATTTGTTTTGCATGTGGTAAATACTCCCGCTGCCACGTTACTCCCACCACAAAGTCAACGGTTGTTTAACTTTCAGCTCAATTTTTAAAAACCTAAATGCTCTGAGCCGACTTAATGTTGTACTAATTTTTTTAACCAACGAGGCAAACTGGCTCGTAACATAAATATTTTACCAGCCTTTTATAAATACCATGGCTGCTAAAAGAAACCCAACACAGTTGGTCAGAAAGCTCCAGAAGCTTCGTGCCTGGTACAAGCGATGCCAGCAGCAACGTGGTCCAGCAGGATGGAGGGATCTGGCACGGGAGATGACAATGATGACATGGACCTGCCAGAAGGTTTTCAGATCTGGAGGAGTTTTGTTCCCATTTCTCCCCAGTGTCCCCGAGCTGAATGTGGAGAAATCCCTGTTGTAGCTGCTCCTGACTGGGGGGAAACCTGCTCTTCACTTGCTCCCATCCCTATCTGCATGGCTGTGGGCTGGATCCTGCCAAGGGACCTTCTGGTACAACCCAGGATGGGCTTGGGGGGAGGATGCAGCTGAACTGGGACCCTTGCAGAAAATATAATGAAAATCCCAGTCTCAGTGTGGTTTTGAGACCAGCGTTTCCAGCAGGACAAAGTACAGGTGACCAGGGGTTGCTCCTGAAACTGAAGGGCTGGAGCCCGGGGAAATGCAGGGAGGGAAAGAGACTTTATAAAATTCACTTTCAAACAAGTGAAAACAGTGTTAAACAAACATGTGGCCTTTTGTAAGGGAGGATAATCCCTCCATTCAGATGTTAACATTAAGGAGTTATAACAGGGCTTTAGCTGTTTTCTCTCCGGAGTGGGAACAGTAATTCTGTAAGTACATCTTGGGAAGGTTTCCAAAGGGCCGGGAAGAGGCAGCAATAAAACTGGACAGGTACCTTTGGGAGCAAGTGTGGGAGTGAATGGCCATGAGCCCACACAGACCTGGCCCCACACCCATCCTGGGTGCTGCAGGAGCTGAGCAAGGGAGAGATATGGATGGGGATGGGGGCGGGACGGGACAGGATGGGACAGGATGGGATTCACAGGTTCACAGAACTGTCGGGGTTGGAAGGGACCTCAAGAGGTCATCAAGTCCAACCCCCCACCAAAGCAGGTTCCCTAGAGAAGGCTGCTAACTAAAATCTAACACATGGACATCTCCCTCCCCTCCCCTTGTCTCCTGGGCAGCTCCTGCCCATGCTGCCTTGGTGCCAGGTGAGCTGGCTTCTCCCAGCACTACCACAAGCCATGGTGGGTGTTTGGGGCTCTGTTTTGCTGCAGGGTGCTGAGGTGATCACAGCACCCATGTGTCCTGCTGTCCCACCACTCTGCCAGGGCCCCTTGGCTGCCAGCAAGCTCACCTGCCTTCCACCCCAGTCCCCAGCACAATGCTTTTGCCACCACTGCAGTCACATGGGTGATGGTTCTCTGCAGCCTGAAATACAGGAAAAAAGCAGCAACCAGCCTGGCAATCCAGGGTTGTCCTCTGTGGGCAAGCAGGGAAACATGACCAGAGCCCTGTGCTGGCAGTGCCAGCAGCCTCTGCCTGGCATGGGGACCCCCAGGGCTCGCTGGGGCCAAGCAACAGCCTCCTCTCTGGACCCGAGGCTGGGCATAGACAGGGAGAGCCCTGGGGAAAGGCTGCGGTGGAAACGGCATCACGAGGAAGATGTCAGCCGATGACGGGAAGCTCTGGGAAGCTCCACAAGTGTGGTCGAGGCAGGACAGTATCCAGGCATCCGGGGATGTAAACACTAAACACACACGAGGTTGCCAGAGGGGATGGGATGACATGGAAAGCGCAGGCTCGGTGCCAGATTCCCGGTGGCACAGGGTGTCAGGGGGGATGGAGCACGCCTGGAGGGCTTTGGGGGGCACTGAGAAGTGTGTTTTGGGTCACCCAGGGACCTCAGCCTCTGCTGCCTCACCAGGGGGGCTCTCCACCAGCCTCTTGGACCCAAGAGATGGAGATGATCCCCACTAAGTGTCCTGCCAGCATGCTGATAATGCACCAGCAGGCCCCTCTAGAGGGGCAGGGGCAAGATCTCTGCTCCCTGACAATAGCTGGGCGCTGGCCAGCCCACACCCCCGGGCGATCTTCCACCCTGCTGTCCCCCAGACATGCTGGGACAGTGGGACATGAACTCAAGCTTGGATATTTCCTCTCCTCCTCCCTGCCCTGGTCCTGTTTCCCCAGCCTGTCTTGTCTGCATCCGATGCTCCAGTGAGTATTAATAGAGTTGCATCGTCTGACGTCTCAAAGGATTTCCCCGTCGGGATCAAAAAGCTGCTCCGGGGCTGGTGGTGGGGCTGGCACGTCCCTTTTACAGCAGCAAAGGGCTCTGGCACTCCCTGGGCTGCTGCTGGAGCAGGACCTGGGCTTTACAGGGCTCCTGAATTTAAACCTAAATTATAGATCCCCGTGCACCGGATCCGTATATTTAAGCATTTAATGGGGTTTTACGCAGGGTATTTTTACAGCTTTAATGCACTTAGCACTAATTTGGGGAAGTTTAATGCAAAACACATAAATGTTGGATGGGAGACGGCCGAGGTGTTTTACAGCCTCTGGGAATTACACAAAGTATGTGGGGCTCATTTCAACTTCTGATATCACTCAGCACAAAATTACCTTTGCCTGGCCGGGTGCCAGGGAGCCGTGGGCTGCGGCTGGCAGGCGTGATGTATTACAATGTCACTCTCAGAGCGGTGACCGTGGCCATATATATAAACCTGAGACCCAGGCAAGGGCTCAAAGCCTCGTTAATGCCTTCCCTAATCTGGCAGGATCAAATTTGCCCGATGCGCTCGGAGCCGCGGCGACTCACATCCTCCGGTTCGTGTGGTTGCCTGATTACGTGTTGTGGGGGAAGCGGAGACACCTTTGGTGCAAGGCAAACACCCCGCAGCGCCGGGTGGCTGCAAGGGGGGAACCCGCTGAGAAAACCCGGTGGGAGGGGGCTGAGCGGCGACCAGCCGTGCCAGCAGCACGTCTCTGCCCATCCCTCCACACCTCCTCCATCTCCACAAGTCCATTCATCTCCATCTCGTGGTCTGAGGACAGACATGGCTGTTTTCCCTGGTCTGTACAGTGGTGGGTCTCCCGAGGCAGGAGGAGGGGTTGCTTCACTCCAACACAAACAGGAGCCTTACCTGGGCTGACATGAAGACAGACTGGTTGGGTCCTGGGTGCAGTGTGCCTGGGGCAATGGGGAGACCAAGAGGTATTGACACATGGGGCTGAAGGACACCTGAAAGCCTGGGGCAGGTGAGCTGACTGCCATGTTGATGTCCTCAGGAGGAGTTCTGAAAGAGCATTAGATGTTGCTGGCTCTTTTGATGGAAGGGCTTGGCCCTGGGTCTTGGCCCAGCCTCTGAAGTCTGCCTCATTTTAAACCATCGCAGCTCGGACGCCCTGGGAAGCTCCACCAGAAGGTCAGCAGTAAAAGGGAAGGCTTGAAAACATGTTCTCAGCCAAGACACTGATGGATGCCCAGGTACAGATGCTGAGGAGACTGAACCACGCCAGACAGACCCATGTCCTGAGAGCTTCTCCCCCATGGGGCTGGCACACGGTGAGTAGAACTCACGTGGTGGATGCTCCTCTGTCCTGGGGAGGAGACGACCTTCAGCCCTTCACTGTGCTGGGGATCACCAGCTCCTCTGTGCCCCCCTGTGAGGCAGCAGCACGGCTCAGGGGCTCTGGTGAGCTGTGAAACCCCCCTGTGTGGCTTGCCCTGAGCACAAGCAATTAGCAGGATAAGCACCATGTATAACGAAGTGAGAAATTACACCCCAAAAAATCGGTTTCTCGGTTAGTGCTTTAATTTAGCAAATGAGCTGCTTGTCCCCGGGATGAACAGACTTTCCCTTCTCCAGCTAATCCCAAGGAAGCTGTTACAGCTGCAGGAAGCTTTGTGCATTCCTCCCTCCCCAGACTCACTTGTTATGAGTCAGACCTCATCTGTTTCCAACCTTGGCCTTCAGGTAACACCCTGAACGGTGTCTACCAAGTAGACTCGGAGCATTAAGTAATCAGGCCACGTCCCCTAGGTCTGCAGGGGGACTTCTAGGACTCGGGGCTGAGAGCCAAAGGCATTAAATGCCTTATGCAGGGCCAGCAGCAGAGCCAGCTGGGTCACCTGGGCCACCAACTCACCACCCTGTGCTTGCTCCAGGGAGGCACGGCAGCTCTGGCTGCAGCGGTGAGGGTAGCTCAGGTAATGAGGCAGCTTCAGGAGCGGGGTGAGACGGAGCCTGGGGAGCAGTAAGTGACTTCCCAGGGCTGAAAGCCAGCGGCCAAGGTCAGAGCAGCCACAGAGGTGCTGGGCTGAGGGTGTGGGAGGAGGCAAGGTTAGGAGTCAAACTGGGATGGGGAGGTGATGGGAATGGGAGGGGGCAGAAACATCTGCAGCACGAAGGAATGGCTGGCTGGCAGCACCCTGCTGTTCCCAGGACCAGCTGGCTCCAGGGCTGGAGGGCACCTGAGTGGTGCTGCAACCATCCTGGGATCGGCTGGGCGAGTGTGAACACCGGCAGCACTGGGGGAACTGGGATGGGCCGTGGCGCAGGGTGCTCAGCGTGGGCTGTGTGGCTCAGCCACGTAGAGCTGAATCCACGGCAGTGTGGCTCAGACACCTCATCCCACCTTCCCACATGGCACTGCTGCAAAGGGTGGGCACGCCTGGACCCTTGGGACATGGCATGCTGTGGTATGGCATGGTGTGGCATGGAGTGGTGTGGGTTATGCAGCCAACATCACCTCTCCACCTTTGTGAGCTGTCACAGAAGGCATCAATTGGGTCCCTGGGTATGTGTCCTCCTCCCAACATCATGACAAGGTTCTCCCACACACCTTCTTGCTCCAGGTTGAACCTGCTACTTCATCACAACAGGCCGAGGGGCATGTTGGACCCACATCTCCGTCATAGCAGTCCTGATCTGGTGTCCCCACACAGCCTGGTTAATCTAGTTATCCTATAACTAAACAGATTATCTATTCCTGGAGTGTGGCCAGGGACTTCTGCTTCCTCAGCACACATCCCCAGGCAAGAGACGGGCCATAGACTGTGCAGTGACCCCAGCAGCACAACTTGTCTGAGCGATCCTGGCACCGATTTCCATCAAGACACATCCCAGACTCTCATCCAAGCGGGGCAGCTTCCCCGTTCCCGGGCAGCCCTGCCAAATTCCACCGAGGCAGCCAGCCTCACCCTGTGTGGTGGTCTGCCACCCACCAGGCCTGCTGTCTCCATCCTCGCTCCTCGGCTCCGGAGGGAGTCCTGGCTTCTTTCCTGCGGGCAGGATTTGCTCCCGCTCCCGGCGCGAGGCACGCGGAGCTCTGGCGATGCCCCGCGCCGGTGTCTTGGGCAGAGCCTGGCACTTCAGCCTCGGGTTACACAGAGCAGTGTAAGAGTCACCCCTGCTTAGAGCAGATTGGAGCCTGTTGTTCTAGGGTCACGCTCTCCCTGGGGAATTCCCTGGCAGCCCCAGTAATCCCTCCTTTAATTTTCGCCTTTTCTTCCTTGATCTCTTCTAATTACTTACAAAGCACCCCAAAATGAAATTACCTCCAACACACTCCCAGGAGAGCCCTGAGGAGCTGTGTGTCTGCAGGAAGTTCAGAGGGAACGTGGACCATGTCCCTGGGATGCTTTGATAGGAGGTGGCCATGAACCTCAGAGCTCCTCTTCCCCTTCCTTCAACCCCGAGGGTCTCATGTATGTACCCCGGGATGGGAGTGGGGGCTGAGCTGCCACTGGCAGACTGTGGCATGGACACGAGTAGGTTGTTCTGAGAGAGACCCCCTGCCTCCTGAGAGCTGGGTCAAGGAGGACACAGGACACACTCCAGACACCACAGCAGACCCACTTCACCCCTTGCACAAGCACACGCCCCCATGCACGACGCAGACCACGCTCGCACGAGGCCATGCGTGCCCTGCAACCCTTCCCACGCCTGCCCTGGCACCGCCGAAGCAAACCCCTCTTCCCCAGCAGCTGGCCGAGCTGTTGTGTTGGAGGGGACCAGCCTTGTCCTTCCTGCTCTGCTGCTGGAGGTGACTCACAGCTGCAGCAAGAGGCGGCAGGAGCAGGACGGGCTGTGAAGGGCGCAGCCAGGGCTGGACAGACCTGCTGCACGCCGCAGCGGCTGGGCAGGCACACACATGCATGCCCAGTGCCGAGCCAGCCTGAGGACGTGCCCGTGGACGAGAATCCAGTAGAAACCACGTTCATGGTCGTACACCCCAACACATGGGCGGGTGAAGGACCAGGAGCCCTGCCCACCGGTGCTGTTCATCCTCACCACCCCCCAACCCCACCCCCGCCTCTGCTCCCTGGCTGCCTGGCCGCCCCTCGGGGCTCTCGGTGTATTCGGTGTCCCCTGTCTCCTGTCATTGAGCTGCAGCTGTCTGAGGGCTTTGCGTTGTCACCGGCTCTCTTCAAACCTAACGCACCCATCAGTCCCTGTCCCCTGGGAGCGGAGGGGAAGGGACTCTGGGGACCCCCGCTGCGGCTCCAGTGCTGTGGCTCGTCCCCGCTCCATCCAGTGCAGTTGGTCTCCCTGCTCTCCCGGCAGCGAGGAAAGGGACTTGCTATGAGGAAAGACCTGGAAGCCCCAAGGGGAATCTCTGCAAGGAGAGGGCTGGTCTGCAGGGCTGGGAGGGACATGTCCTGTGCCCCATGGACTCTGGCTCTGCCCAGGACACTGCAGACACCCCAAAGTCCCACGCCAGCTCCCCAGGCTTCTCTCGGTGCCCTGCGAGGTCCAGCAGCCGGGAGCATGCGCTGGCATCTCACCCCTGGTGATTAATTATCCCCTGAGCCCACTGACTCCTTCACCTCCAGACATAATTCAAAGTCTCTAAAAAATCTGTGTTTTTCTTCTCCCTGTACTATTTAATTAGTTACACATGTCCCCAGGACTGTATTTTTTTGTAGTGTGCTTGGAAAATTAAAAGAAAGTGGTGATGAGGCTTCCTCATTACCTGCTGCTCTTCGTCAGGAGCTGCTGCTGGGTGTTTGTCCCTTGGTCCAGGGGAGCCTGGGCACCTCCTAGACCTGTCTGGGCACAGGGCAGTTTGACTCGAGGGGAGAGGACCCAAGCTCTGCCCTCGCTGCTGGAGCCATCCATCCTCACCACCTTGAGGACTTGGTTTCTGGAGGTCCAATGTGATGCTCAATGGCTGCCTGCTGCCTGCATCCCTGCAGCCTGCATCCCTGCTGCCTGCATCCCTGCTGCCTGCACCACGTTGCTGGGGTGACAGCAGGTGAAGCTGCCCAGGGACCATTTGTATAACCATCCCCTTCCCCATCTGTACTGCACCTTCAGAAAGAAAATAATTAAAAAAAAATAAATAAAAGAAATAATGACAGGAGACATCTCATGCTGGTCCCAGTCCTCTAGCCCAGCTGGGACACCATAGTGTGTGGACCAAGTGGTGGATCAGGACTGTGTGGGTGGGGGTGAGGGGAGGTTCAGCCCCCACCCTGCTGCATCACACTGATCCTGGCTACTCCCAGCTCTTGGCTTTTTTTTCACTTGCCCCCTTAGAAATTCCTCCTGCTTTGGTCTTTGTCCCTGGTCTCCAGGTGGGATGGTGTGGTCCCACCATGCCAGACCCTGCTGACAGCCCCACCAGCTGCCCCAGCAGCCCCAGTCACCCTTCCCCAGTGGTCACCAGGCAATGCAGACCCTCTGCCATGAGGGCCCGTGCCTGCTCCCCTTGATCCTGGCCAGGACATTTGGCCCCAGCCCAGGCCCTGCTTGCTCAGGACACTCTGTTCATTGCCAATGCTCTGAACACTTCAGTTTCCATCCAAAAACACGAGACAAAACACAAACAAGGGGCAAAGTGCATCTGCCTGGCACCGGCGCGGGTGCCACACATTCCTCCAGCCTGAGACCTCCGGAGCTTGACGTGCACATCAGCAGTGCAGGAGTTCAGCCACGAGGGACCTGGCAAAGTCCCTGCAAGGAAATATTTGCTTTAATGGGGCAGACCAAAGTCCCCCAGCCTGGATCTCTCCTTCTGGTAAGGTGGGGGCCTTGCTGAAGCCCACCCAGTCCTGCTCCCTGTGCTGCTGAGCCCCAGGGGAGCGGTGCTGGGTGCTCACTCCACATCCCTCACCGGTCACATCAGGGGAGAGGGAAGAAAAGGGGGAGGGAAAGGCCCCCATGAAATGGGGATTTATGGCCACTGGTGACAAGTGCGAAGGACTTTCAGAGACCTCCAGGTTTTATGAGAGATGGTTGAGAGCTGACTGGCTGCTTAACTGAGTCTCTGCTAATCCCCAGCACAGTGTACCCAGCTCAAAGTGGAAAAGAAAGAGGTTTAGTGGGAAGACACTGGGAAAACGGGGACACAAACTGTACTTGACATCGTGCCAGAGAAGTATGTTATTCACAGCACTGATATCAAACAATCACCAAGGGCAGCCAGAGGAGGGGGAGACAGAGAGAGGAGCTCTCCTTGGGCAGCAGAGGTGTGTTCTTCAGTGGATGGAGAAAGGGCACAGCTGAGAGTGGCACTTCTGTTCCTCTCCAGAGCGGTGCTGGCACCAGGACCAGCACATCCCACCAGGACAGGGGACAGCCGGTGCCAGCGCTGGAGGAGGTTTGCCTGGGAATCACAGGCTCTTCTTCAGCTTTATGTTCCAGTGAAGGAGTGAGAGTTTGCTGGCTCCAGCCCCTCCTTGCAGAGGGGCTGGAGCAGCCCCTCTGCAAGGGGGCTGTCCTTGCCTCAGCAGCCCCCTGTGCTGTCACAGCTGGGTACATAGGACACAGCACCACGAGGGACCCATCCTGCCTTGCAGCCCCACAGAGAGCCCAAACGAGTGTGGGCAGGTACAAGCTCTCTTAGGGATTGCTCACAGCTGCTCACACTACAACTCCCACCTCAGCTGCCCTGGGGGAGATATAAAGCCTCCCCAGCACAGCTGTGGGACCAGGCTTGGTGGTGATAGCTGTGGGTCTGCTGCAGGAGCTCTCAGTGGGTCTTCTGGAGAAAGGGATGGTCTCCATCAGCATTGCTGAAGCAGAGGTAAGGTGTATTTTGGTCCTGGTTGGAAAAGCCACTTTGAGGGGACAGCAAGTGGCTGCAGGTGATGCTGTGTTGTCCAGGGGGTGTAGAAGCTCGAGATGATCCTGTGTGGTGGGGAAAAGCTTTCCCTGCCAGGTCCTCGCTGCCTTGGTGTCAACACCTCTATCACCTCTCTGCATGACCCTGTTTCTAGCAGTGCTGTGTGAAGCACAATTAAGAAGATGTTCTTTTCTCACCACCTCCAGCAGCGAGCAGCCAGCTGCTTCCCTCCACACTGCTGGCTCTGACCTTCCCCTTCTCCTCTGCCACCGACCAGCCCCGAAGCCTTTGCGGCCGGACCGAGCGGGGCGCAGGACACGGCTGCGCGTCGCCCCGCTGCCAGCGTGGCAGGAGGGATGTGGTGTCTCCATCCCCAGGGTGCAGCCCTGATGCAGGGCAGCAGGAGGGGGGGGTCAGAGGGGGCAGCCCCCCAGCAGACAGAGCTGTGCTGTGCCGCCACAGCTTCCTGTCTGGAGAGCTGCTCGATTCCGTTCGCCGAGGTCTCTCGCACGGCAGCCCAGCAGCCGGAGGCTACCAGGAAATTTATTAGACTTGTAAAACTTCAGGGCTCAAATCTAATTGTCTCCTTCTCCCCCAAATCCCTGGAGGGAAGCTCTTTGATTTAAACCCCAATTCCAAACCGAGCCAGAGAGTCGGCACTCGCAGTCAAATGAGCAATTTGTGCGGGGGCCAAAGGATAATTACAGCCCCCGTTGGCTGGAGGTCGGGAAGCCGGAGAGCAGCTCGTGTCCTGATGGAGGTGTCCCCCTTCCTCAAGGACATGGCTTGGTCTCACCTGGTCCAGCCTGGGACCCAGCTAAGAGACATCCTGGTGGAGGCTACCAAGGGCAGAAAGTGGCTCTTGTTCTCCAGCACAAGGTCACCTTGAAGGAGAACACAAGCTCCATCAGACATGGGCTCTGCTTGTGTGGCCACAAGGCCCAGAGCTCGTGGAGGATCACAGGAACCCCTGCAGTGCTGTAACACTGTAAGGACCATCAGCTGCCTGGGGCTTTGCTCAGCTGGGTGGGGGCAGAGAGGTGGTTGGGTACTGTGGGGTGAGGGTCAGCCCCACAGCTCAGCCGACCCTTGCACACCCCAGGCACTCGCTCTGCAGTGTATCAACATCTCCACGGACTGGCTGAGTGTGGCTCAGCAAAGAGATGCTGAGTGTGGAGGCTTGGGGAATGGGGCTGCTGCTCCTGGTACCTCTGGCCTTGCCAGCCCAAGGAAGGGAAGGATGGATCCCACGTGGTGGGTGCATCCAAACCTCAACTCCCAACCTTCCCCCACTTCTGGTTTCCCGATACTCACAAGCTGCTCCCAGGCAATTTGCAAATCAGAAAGGAAATTTAAATTCTCTCCCCAGAAATAACTCGTTTCTGGGTTTGCAAGTTGTCTGGGAGCTGCTCACAGTTTTGTCACTTGCAGTTGGGAGAAGTGGGGGG